>VZTD01005790.1:253079-578948 GCA_013397725.1 Rhagologus leucostigma | reverse complement strand
CGGAGCCCGCGCCGCGCTGCAGCCCCTAACTTTTATTTTTACAAGCCCGTAGACCCACCGAGCGGGCCCGGATCGTGCTGGGGGGGGGGGGATGCTCTGAAAAGTTCGGGATTTTTAGGGTTTTGTTCCCACGCCGCCTGAAATTGAGGGGTTTCTGTAGAACATCAACAAGCGCCTGAACGCGTGGCTGCAGTGTTACAGAGCGAGCCGGGCGGCTGCTGGGTTTCGGGCTGGGCTGGCTGCAGGAACAAGAGCCGCTTATTCTTCTGCCTCAATCCCCCGGTGCCAAGTTGAATCCGTGAGGATGTCCCGAGCCCTGAGGAGGCTGGTGGGTGCGCAGGAATAGCCCCGATGCGCTCTCGTCTAGCGAGCACCGCTCTAATAATGGTGCGAGCTCAGATTCAAAGCCCGCTATCCTCGGTGAGACCCTTTGAAATGTTTCCTAATGGCAACATCTTGCCAGCCACGGTCAGAGTCCAACAGAGCCGCCGCTTCCTTGCGCTTCCCATGCAGTAGCTGGCATCCGTCTCCCGAGCGTGATTTTAAGCCGAGTACATTGGCTTGCGTTCTGCTTACTAAGCTCATGCGAAAGGACCCTTCGCTCCGCTTCCCTTCCGTCTCTCTAGTGCAGCGCTGTCTGTGTGCAGGAGTGTTTCGGGGGGCCCGGGGGGGCTGCGATGCTCCCCCCGGGGAGGCAGGTGCACGCCTGGAGTTGCACTTTGCCGGGGAAGCGCCGCTCCCGGTCCCCCGGCTTCAGCCGGCGCTGCCGGGTCTGGAGGCGTCGGAGGTGCCGCCAGCATCGCTAAGCGATGCTCTGGCTGGCTCTGCCGACAGCCCCGGCGCGTTAGAAATCCCCTGCCACCAGCAGTTGTTAGTGCGTAAATCACCTGGCACTCGCTAGGCATAAATCACGGGCTTGTGTGCTGTCAGCGAGTTCCTTTGGAGCTGAGGTCTGGGACCTTTCCTGCCGGGGAATCCCAAGGAGCCTGGACTGCCCTGTCCCTGTGGCGGGGGCTGGATCCTCTGCTCAGTCCAAAGTTGCAGCTGAGTGTTTAGTTGGCTGCTTCCCTGTGAGTGCTGCACGTTGTGCACGAGACTGTGCATTGCTACGTTTTTGATTGGGATCCCCTCCATCCCCTCCCACTGCCGGGGCAAGTGCAGAGCCTGGAGGGTCCCAGAGGCAGCAGCAGACAGAGCCTGGGGTGCTGCTGCAGGGTAAAGGGGTGGGAAGGGTGTCCTCACCTGGTCGCAGGCTATTGTGTTTCTCCCCCTCCCATCCTGGGGTCTGCCCAGTTTGTCAGTGGCAAACCTCAGTGATTTGGATGTTGCAACATCAGGCCTTTGCGTGTCTCCAGCGCGAGCACAGCGCCTTGATGAATTGCTGCTCTTTGTTTCCTCCCCTCTTCTGACAGTGCCCAGTATTCCAGCCTTCCTACAAACAATGCTCTCTTGTAGTCAGGCAACTATTGCTGGCCCATTTTATTTTTTGCAGCTACAGTATGGATCCACTCCAACAGATAGGCACTCTAACACAAGCAACTTCTACTTGCACACTGCTTTACTGTTCAGGTTTGCTCATGCCTAAACACTTCATCATTGGGTGCAGAACGTTTTCCCAAATGACAAAAGTCATGGTGTGCATTTTCCTTGTTTTATTTTTGCAGGCACACAATGGGGATCTTACAGTTAGACCCACATGCAAGCCTGGCTTCTCAGAACAAGACTACACAGCGTTCATCTCCCAGAACATCATGGAAGGGCAGAAGTTACTCAAAGGTAAGTGGAATAAAATGCTTAATAGCTTCTGCAATAACTGTATTTTCAGGAGGTGAAAGGAGGCTTAAAGATGCTGGTTTTGATGGTGAAATTGTCTGCAGAATTATGTTTGTAGGAGGATGAAACACTAAGTGGTTTACCTGAGCACAGTTTTGAATACAGATGAAGCGTTTCAGGTCCGCGTGCTGTCTGCTTCAGGTGGATTGTTTGTTATACTATGCGAGGTCATCACTTCACTCTTGAGTCTCCCACTCCCACCCTGTCTGAAGGAGCTCTGCAGCTGATATTTTAGAAAGTATTTTTATGTATGAAATTCAAAGATCCCTAAATTATCTCTGCTTTGAAATGGATGATAAAGCAGACGTTGTTGTTGGAAATGTGGTAAACAAGCCTACAGACATTCTGTTCACAAATGTGGCATTCATTTTCATTACTGCCCCACTGACAACATGAAAACACAGGCAAAAAGAAACTACCAATTAGCTTTATAGTAATTGCAGGATTATAACCACTTTTGTGATTGTAAACTATAAGATGTCTTCGTAATCCAAATAACAATAGATTATCCTGTGTATTGATCCGTCTCCCTTTCAAGTTAAAAACAATTAAACTTCATATTTGCGTGACACAGAAAAATATTTTATTCCAAGAGGATTTTTGGACATCAGAATCCCCTCCCAGCACCCCAAGAAGTTGGGAGCACATCAGGACTTGGTGCTCTACTCAAGGCTTTCTAAACCCTTTGCAGTGTTTTCCTGAGTACATTTTGCTCACATGCCTGTCTCTCTGCCAGAAAGCTGGGATTTCTGTCTTCCTCCAGAGCAAACACCTGCTCTGTTACTTTGATTTTTCTCAGAAGAGAGGGAGAGTTGTCAGTGTTCTCTCTGGCTCCAGAAGAATCCAGGACTGGACATTTTTGCTCTGCATGAGCTGGCAATCACTTTTGTTTCGGTGCCCAGTTGTCTTAGTGTTGCTGTTCAGGAATTCTCTTGACTGGCCTGGCATTAATTAGTAGACCTTGGGGAGTTTATTTTTAGTTTGAAGGGTAACCAAAGAGGGAATTGAGATGGACAAGCCCAAGAATATGCAACCCTAAAGAGAACAAATATCAATAGTTTACACACTTCGTAGCAATTTTTTCCCAAACGTGAAGGCGGCTTTACAGGTCAGTCTGGAAACTGAGTGGATTTCATGCTCTTTTAGCTTTGCAAATTATTTGATAAAAAATGTTCTCTGAGTACTGTAGAAAGCCGTGTCATAAATACATTTGCTCAGAAGAGTGTTTTTTTGCAGTTTAGTGCTTGATAAATTGTGCTGTGTTTATGGAGGTGGACAACAGGGATGGAGCAGAAGGGTCTGTTTAGAGGCATTAGATGGCTGGGACTTTGACAACAGCACAGTGGCTGTCACTTCATTTCTGGTTTAACTGATAATTTTTAAATATGAAATTATATTTACACAGGCTGTCAAGTTGATTTGAATGAAAGTATATTTCTATTTGATTTTATCCTTTAGGGACCAGTTGTAGTTCCACATTAGTCATGGCAAGCCTGCCTCTGATTTAGAGCTGAACTCACCCTGGGGACATTATGTATCCATGCCCCACTTGTAAGATTCATGTCCTGATAACATTGTCACAAGTTCCATGATTTATAAGTGTTTTCTCAACAAAGGGAGGAAGAAAAAAAGTGCAAGTGCTGTGTTTGCTAATAAGTAAACTATCATCTTTGCACCTTTTAATCTACAGTCAAATACATGCTGTTGTTTATCATAGGAAGCAAATATATCTAATTAATTTATACAATAATGGGCGAGAAAATTCTTCTTCATGCTTGTGTTGTTCTTTATATATACTCTAGCATGTAAAATTGGTAGTTTTCCAGTTTAGGTTTAATTTTACTTCCTAGCACTTGATGTGTCTGAAGCATAAAATGTTTATCTCTTTCTTCCATCTGGGTGAAGTATTGTACAATAGTTCAGACCAAAAATGGGTTCAGATTGCTTACATTATCATGTTTGATAGATTGACATATGTACTATTTCACACCATCTTACCACGCAAAGCTTTGCTGCCAGCTACCACCATCTTATTCATCAGCATTCAGTAATTCATCTGCAGGCCAAATGGGACTGTTTGCCTGAATTAAAAAAAAAAAATAAAAGTAGGCAGGAATTCACCTGTCAGTGCTTTCATGGAATTTAGGGGGTGGAAAAAGCATGTATGTAGCTGGGATGGCTCTCAGGGGATTTCATGGAGCAAACTTGAGGTTTTTATGGATAATGCTCCCCTTGCCCTTAGGAAGAAGAGGTGGGCAGTCCTGGGACAGTTTATACCTAAAGGCTTGTCCATCAGAAATCAGGGAGCATGCAGACCTCAGCATGGTGGTGAAATTCCTCCACACGGGGAAGTTTGGCTGTTCCATGGTTCGGGATGAGCTGCGTGGCAGTAAACCCAGCATTTCCCTTTTAAGCTTTGCAATATTCAGTTCTCAAATGTATGCACTGTTATGAATGCATCAAAATGAAAGTGTTTATAGTATTCTAGGTTTGAATCAAGTTAAATAGATAATGGCTGCTTATAATTGGTTTATTCCAATGGAAATAGCTTAGCCTTAATTTGACAACAAGAGCTTTTACAGAGTCATTGTTTTATTATAAGTATGCCGTAAGCTATTAGCTACTACTTTGTGGTTCATCTTATTTGCCTGAGTCAGCTCTCTAACATGCTCAAAAACATACAGATTCTAGCAGGAGCTATTTGTTACACAGTAATTAACTTGTTTATGATAAATGGATGGGAGAAATGTCATGGCATTTTGTTTTATGTATAAATGAAAAGCATCTGCATTCTAAAAATTTCATGTTAATTAGACTTAAAATAGTTTTCCCCAGTAGTGCCACAATTACCACACACTGCACCTCACTGCCAACACTGTGGCCTGATGATGGGGTGTGAGCTGAGGTGATTTGTGGAGCCGTTGCCTTCCTTAGAAATGCCATCACTGCATCTCTTAAAGTTACTGGGGTGTGATCTGTTATACTTTTTTGTCTTTGTTTTTGTTTGCGGGATAATAAACTTAGTCTTGATCGCTGATGCATGATAATGTTTAAGATAGGTTCGTTAAGTATTTTCTTCTTTAGCCTAAGGGAAAGATCTCCATGTCTGCAGTATGGCAGAGGACGATTGCGGCACGGGGATCTTTTCCTCTTTGTTAATTATTCATGTTAGCTGATCGTGGTGAGAACAGTGGTCCTGAGGGGCAGGGAGCGGGGACATGGGGGGCTGCACTGAAGCAGTTCAGCAGTGTCCCAGGGGAAATGATTCCTGATGTGAACTCAGTGTTTGGGAGTGATGATCACCAGTGGCCTCTTGGGGAAGGAGGGAAAGGAGGAGTAGGATGCTGAAAGTGGTGTGCACTATGATACTCTTGCTATTGGCTTTGCTCCCTTTTTTATTTTTTTTGTAGTGTTTTTTAAGATTATAATTAATAAAAGATGTTTTTCAAAATTAGAACTTCAGGTTTAATTGGCGTGCTGTGAGGCTGTGGCAACTGGGAGTGGGCGGAATGACATCAGGGTGTTGAATGTATTATTTCTCCAGTGTAGTCCCACCACAGCTCCAGCACGTCTCAAACACACCTAAACAAAACAACTCACAGCAGTCAACACAAGCAGACGAGAGGTACAGCCACTTCTTTGTTTTTCTGTGCATCTCTTCATCTGCAGTGATTCATGTTTCTTTGCCCAGCCCGAGCAGTGCCTGTGCTGCTGGAGCAGGGTAACTTCACTTGTGTAGGCAGCTACATTTGGGGACAAGTGCGTGGCAGCACAGTTTATTTTCATATGGGAAGATGAGTAAACTCTGCCAGCACGTTCTGCTCCAAGCAAGTGTATGAAACCAAAGGTAGCCAAGCTCATGCAGATGCATAAAAATGTAATTGCTTCCATTCTAGGATTTTTACTAGCATGATTTTTGGTTAAAAACAAATAAAATATGTACAAGCTTTATTGAAGTACTACTTTTTTTTTAATAAGAATTCACTATGGAGACCATCTCTTGTAAGTTTTTTAGAGGTAGGATGTTATTCATGGTCAAAAGCTTTTTCTTCTCCCCATTGAGGTTTCAAAACCTCCATCCTTTTCAGTTCTCACCGCATCCAATATTAAAACTTAGGAAGGCTGTGAATGGTGTTTAGAAAGTATCGAATGCATAGACCAAAGAACCCCAGCATCCACAATCCCATGGGATAGTGCAGAACAGTGTAGATGGTGTAGGCTTCCCACTCTTCCTGGGTCTAGAGTCCAGGAAATACCCAGGTACCCCTCTGCTGTTAATTTTGGCAGGAGCTTGGCTCTCACAGGCAGGTCAAGGTCTGTCTCTGAGGAGTATGTGGGGATGTCTGAGGCTTTCCCTGCCTGAAGTCGTGCCTGTGTCTTCCAGGTGCCCTTTGGTGTGACCTATGGGTGCTTTTGGAAAGGGAAGAGCCTGAGGAACGCTGGGATTTGTTCTGGTGTTTGGTGAGGTTGTTGAGCACCTCTGGAAGGTTGCTTGGTCCATGCAGCAGCTCTGCTGCAGCCTCCTGGAATAGCCAGTGCCTTCTCCAAGCTGCTCGGAGTTGAAAAAAAGCAGAGAGGCTTTTCCATTCATGTTCTCATTATTTTCTGGTCTGTGATTCTGCATGGAAAGCAGTTACTGAAGTTATTGTACACATAATTAGCTTCACAGTTCCCTAATAAAATCTGAAAGTAGGAGAGCGTCCACCGGGAACCCAGAACTCTTTCCCTAATCTTCCTTCCTTCCTTTCTTGGAGGAAGGAGAGGCGGACAGGCGTCAGCTCTCTGTGTTCAGCTTGTACATGCTCCAGTGAAGCTGCCTCTTAGAAAACTCTTCTCGCATTCCGCAGGACAACTTCTTTTAAAAGCAGTTTCTCGTGATGGGCATGTTGCAAATCAAAACCATAATTTCCATCAAGAGTTCCAGGGGAGACCCCAGAAAGAGCTGCTGCAGATCGGGGAACTGCTGATGCCTATGTATTTTTAATGTTGTTCTTCAGATCTGACTTCTGACACAAAAATGATGTTTAAGATGACATTTTTATCTAAATAAAATTGCAGTTAATGAGACTAGAGTAGTCAATAACACTCTGTAGAGTTAATCCCCTTACACTGTTTAATAACTGTATATATTGCTTTCTAGTTCAGAGCTTTGAACCAAATTCCTCAAACCCAAGCAAAATTACTTTTTTCTGCATTCTGGGGAGTTAACTGATTTTTATCTGAATAAATCTGCTTCTCCAACAACAGACTTGAAGCTTCTCTCTTTTTGCAGGGATTTGTCTGTTAGAGAATTGTGCTGCTTCAAATTAGGCACTCTAAATAGGTATTAAGGAAGAAAATGAAACAACAATTTCTGTTGAATAATTTATTCGTTTCTTTATTTATGCTTAGGCATTTAGGAAACAAGCTATGTCTGGAACAGTATCAATTAGTTATTTATTGTGAAATACCTGTTGTTTTGAACTCTAAGCTGATCATTTTAGGTTTTTTTAAGGTTAGAAAATGTTAATTTTGAAGTCAGTTCTTTGTGCAAGAATTGACTGTCACTGACAGAGCTCCTGAGCTCTGATCTCCCAGAGTAGATGCTGAAAGCATTCTGGAAATTACGGTTTTTGCATGTGGCAATTGAAACTTATTTATTCTAGCAGTGAAATATTTTCTTGCTTAATTTTCACTGACCTAATGCCAATTCTCATTGCCTAATTTCATTGATATTTATGTGCAGGCCTCCTTCTGCCTTAATTTCTACCTTGGAAATGAGTCTCATGGTTTTTTTAGAGGGAGCTTATTTCATTGCAGACTCAAGCTGGGGAAGTACTTGGTTCGACAGCAGCATGGGCCATGTGCACAGCTCATAGAATATTTCAGCAATATAGATAATACTTAAAAGTCTTATTTGAAGGGCAAGAAGAGATTAAAACTACAGAGGAGAGGATTTCATTGGAAATCTGCTGCTTAATGTTTCTCATAGAATGAATTTGAGTAACATAGGGAGAGAAGGGAGTTTCTGTTTGATTTGAGGTTACTGGTATATTCAGAATTAGGGCCATCGCTGTATCAAGTGGAGTTTTTTATTTTCAGGCAAATGGAAATGGTAAGAACCAAGACTGGAAAGTGATGTTTGAAAAGCAAAGACCAGTCCTTGCCTCTGGGAACTCCAGCTTTGAGTGGTTTGACGGGGGGGTTGGGATAATCCTGTGCCAGTGATTCCAGACAGATTTCTCCAGGATCCTGATGTGGAGCACTGCAGGAGGAGTCTCTGCAGGCTCGATGGAATTGATCTGTATCCCTTTTTGTGTATGTAAACCTTTTGTGTCCTAGCCAAAGGTTCTGAAGAGGATTTGGCTTCACATTCAATTTTCCTTTTGGTGCCTACATGACCCCCAGGGTTGCTTTTTCAGGTAAAACCCAGAAGTGTCCTTGGCCAGCCCTGCCATGGCAAGGGTTTCTTACTGCTCAGGATGCTGTGATATATTGGTTTTGATATTTTGTTTTAATATTTATTTATTAGTATTTCTGAAAGGAGAGACTGAGAGTGCTGGGATTGTTTAGCCTGGAGAAGAGAAGTCTCAGGGGGGAACTTCACCACTGTGTATAAATTCCTTGTGAGAGTGTGTTGAGAGGAGGTGCACAGAGGAAGGGCAGAAGAAAATGGGCACTAGCGCTGAAATGCAGGACATTGCACTTAAATGTGGGAAGAAACTTTCAGTGTGAGGGTTGTCACACTGGGAGAGGTTTATCAGAGAAGCCATGAAGCCTCTGTTCTTGGAGATACTTGGAACCCAACTGGGCATGGTCCTGGAGCCTGCTTTGGCTGACCTTGTGCTGAGCAGGGGCTCGGGCAAGCAGCTCTGCAGCCTCCACTGGGCTCTGACCCTGGCAAGCACTTTGCAGGTGAATAGATGAAAAGGCAGAGGGGTGAACTGAGCTTTTCTGCAAATACAAATCAAAGAGCTTTAGATAAAAACATTGCAACAGCCTGCAAAACATGATCCTTACTGGGAAATCGTGTTTCTTTAATTTCTTGGAAGCACAGCCTCTAAAGAGAGAATAATTGAAACATCAGGGACCAGCATTCAGCTGTTTGCTTCCATTAATGTCCAGACTTAACCTAGGTAGAGTTTGTCTCCTGGCATAAGGAAATGCTACACTTATATTGAAAAAACACTCAGTTTCCTCTTTAGTTTTGGTAGAATGAAAGAGAACATGCAGAGTTTCTGTTTTCCCCAAATATTTGTCTTATAACCGGCTACTTCGTTTCTTTCAGGAGCATGTTTGTTTCCTAAGCAAGTTGTCTGCGACATGAAAAATACTTGGGTTGAACAAGATCCCTTTTTGCCACAGGCTTGCGATTTTTCTTGTTTATATTCATTATCCCTAATTTATTTATTAATTTTGGATTGCAGTCGCACAGAGGGAGCGGGAAGTGGCAAATGTTCTGGCATATGGGCTGCACTGTCGTTGGGAACAGTCAGCCGCGCTTGCTGCCCCGTGCCTCGTGACCCCAGGCTGCAGCATCCAGATTCCTGTTTCCTGCTCCCTTCCAATACAAAATTCTAATTATTTTTTGCCGTGCTCTCGCTCCTTTGCTGCCACTGCTCCTCCCCACTTGCCAGCGTTCTGTAACAGAGAGCCAGTGGCAGTAATTCAGCCTGTGCTGGTTGTGCTGCTGCTCGGAGGGGTCACATCAGCTGCAGCCCATTAACATGAGCGTGGTAATGGCAGCCACTGTGTGCAATGCACAGTGGGGGTGTTGGAAGCTCCTCCAAGGACCCTGAAGATATGTATGGGCCACCCATGAAGGAGAAAAAAATAAAATAGATGTCCTTTCTGCTTTGAAATGAGCCCGTCTGTTTTCATTGATACCCAGAAGCACTGCAGTCATTAAAGGCTATTACTATGCCTATTATAAATCACAATTTCCTAGCAGTTCAGAGGTTAGTCGCAAAAATTACTTCTAGTCTAAAATTTTCTTACACTGTGTTTGTCTCGTAGTAATTCCAATCCTTATTTAAATGAAATTGTCTGTAAAATAATTATGAATGTAGCAATTATCTGGCGATAAATAGTCAAGATTACAAAAACTGTTCCATACAAAGCTATGTATCAACTCTGTCTGTCAGTTCATGTCTAGAGAATCATAAAAGGCAGGTCAGTGAAACAAATGTCTGTTACTTCACCACGTAACAAGAAAAGCATATTGGAATGATTGGTTTCTGAAAGAAAAACACAAGCTTGGGAAGATGGTGGAAAATAAAGAAATTGCTAGAGGTGATAAAGTGCAAGTCAGGACTAGTTTAAAGTATGAAATTTAATCACTTGTTTGTTCCTGGTCTAGTCAGTGGGGATGAATAGATAACTGTGTATAAATGCCACAGTTCTGTCAGTGAGCCTCACTGATTTCACCGAGAGCTGTTGTGGTGTCACCTGGACCTGCGTGTTGATGTTTCTTGGACTCAGAACCAGGGCTGGAGGATTTATAGTGCACACTGCTTTCCCAAGGCACGAGCAGCTCCTTTGGAACAGGTCTGTTCCTGATGGGGGCTTGAAGATCCATTGGTGGAGACCAAAGCCAGTATATTACCTTGCTTCCCTTTCCTTTCTCTGTGTTTAAGCTTGAGCTCTCTCGATGAAATTCAGACCTGTTTGTATTTGTCATGGACACAGAGAACAGTTGCTGATTTTTTTTTCCCTCTGCCCAACACACTTGAAAATGTTTTTTTCAGGTTCTGTAGGCTGAACCTCTCATTCGCTCTTTTGTGTGTCGTGCTTGCCTCCCTCCTCTGAGCCCTCATCTTTGTTACTAACTTGATCCTCCACATTGATGTGGCACTGCCAGCCACGTCTCACAGTGCTGAACAGACACAGAATATTACTTTGCCTGTTTTGCAGGCAATACTCCACTTGATTTATCTAATGTGATGATTGCTTTTTTTCTTAACAGTATAATACTGTTGACTCATGTTCAGCTTGTGATCCAGTATAACCTCCCACATCGTTTTTTGATGATCTGCTACCTACCCAGTCATTTTCTATATGTGTAGTTGATTAATCCCGCTGAATTGTGTTACCTTGCTCCTCTTCTGTTGAATTGCATCTTATTTTTTTTTATCATCAGCCTTATCTAACTGGTTCGGGTTGTTTTGAATTCTAATCTTGACATCCAACAGCGTTGCAGTTGCATCCTGCTCGTGTATGGTTTGCAGATGTAACGAGCATATGCTGCATTCCTTTATCTGTTCTGTTAATAAAGGATTGAACAAACCCAGTTCAAAACAGGCTGTGGCAGAGCCCATGTGATAGAGCCTTCTGCTCTGACCATGCACCATCAAAACATGCTCTGGGTAAAGTTATTTCAATAACTGAAGTGGAAATGGTGGCTTGGTGAAGTAAGCCTTTAATGCCTTGATGTTGTCTATCTGGGATCTGTAGGAACACAATTCCAAGTGTCTCCAGTTGTCAGTACTTTCCCTGACTTTTATGAGAGTTACAAACACTGGGATCTTTGAATTTTCACCATCTAGAGACATTCCAGGTTAAGAGCCCAGGCTAGGTTCATGGAATTTAAATAAAATGCTGTTGCTGTTGGAGGGGAAGGACTGCTGGAATTCTTTGCCCAGTCAGGTTGTTTAAATGCCCCAACTCAGCTGCTGCACCAGAGGTGTGTCCAGGCTACAGGACAAAATTTTCAGGCTGACTTTCCTCGGGATGCTGGAGGTCTGCTCAGTAAAAGACATTTTTATTGACAGAGCTGTTACTAATCCTAACATGAGCTGAAAGAACAGGATTAAATTAAAGTTAAAGCAGTAAATGGCACCTGTATGTGGAGTACGGACTCTGGTATAATCTATTTTCAGTGCTGGCTGAGGATTTCCGCCTTTGCTGCGTTCCCATTTCCCAGCTCGTCTTGTAAGGTGTGGAAGGCAAGGTGTTCACCCTACACAAACCAGCTGGGTGTTGCACTGCCTGTTTTTACAGATATGTATTATTGACAGAGCTTTTTAGGAGGCCTAGCCCACACTTAAATATTTTACTGTTTAGTACTTCTGTGTAATTTTGCCCATCACGCCCATGTTTTGGTAACTGAAGAAAGGCAGGCGCCTGCTGCTCCCTGTGCTGGAGGAAGAGACTCTCTCTTCTAAAATCTTCTGGAGCATCTCAGTTTAGAGGGGACAAAAAGCTGGGCTAGAGAATTTCCAGTATTTCGCTCCCAGTAAAAGTCCTTCTCTGGGGAGTCAGAAAAAGTCATTGTTTCAGACCCTGTGTGCCCTGCTCCTTGTCTTTTAGGAGCCTGGTGTTGCTGGCTGGTTGCTTTGCTCCCTTCAAAACAGGTTTACACAATTACACATGAAAGGCAACTGTTTTGCTCATCTCATAAGCCTTAAATATTTTTATTTTGTGCCTGAATTATTTTGGAAATTAGACTTTCACTTCTTTACCTTTTTATGGGCTTCTGAACATTTTTCAGTTGATTCAGTGTTTCCTTTTGGTCCTCTGTAGAGGCTAAAGCAATGTGGATAAAGCATTATAAAGAAAAAAAATGATTTTTCTTGTTGTTTGGATTTTTCCTTTGCCTGTAGAGAGGACGGGGCAGGTTCAGGATGAAGAAAAATATGTGTATGGTTGATAGGATGAAGGAGAAACTATAGGTCAAGGCAAGATTTGGACTGATGAAATATTCAGGGATTGCAACTATCAAAAATGTTTGGATTGCACACAAAAATTTCCCCATCCTCTTTTCAAGCTGCAAGAAGAGACCCTCATCAGGAGAAGTTCAGTGATCTCTGGAACGCTAAACTCTACATGCCTGTTCAAATAACCGAATAGGAGATTGATTATCTCTGTGCAAAGTTTACTGAAAGATTTTTCTGCCTTTTTTTTTTTGTTTGCCTGGAGTCTCAGATATAAGAGAAATTCAAAGTTGAAAGGCTGGTTGCTAGATCTGCTAACAAGCAAACTACTCCAGTTGTACCGGGTGGTTTTGAGACCTCCTGATGAGGAGAAAGTGAGGAGGTTTGGGTTGAGCAGTAGAAAAATTTCTTCACTGAAGAGGTTGTTAAACATTGGAAGAAGCTGCCTGGGGCAGTGGTGGAGTGGGGATTTAAAAACCATGAGCATGTGGCACCTGGGGACATGGGCCAGTGAATGGCTGATGATCTTAGAGGGCATTTCCAACCTAAGCAATTCTGTGAAGCCCCCAGAGAAGGGCTGTGCGGGCAGGTAGAAACGCCTGGGTTGGTGTGAGCAGAGGTTTAATCCCACCCTGCTCACTGAATACCCAGGGCGTGGCACTGAGGGAGTTCCTGTGAGTGCTGAATTAACTGTGGTGTTTTGGCAGAGATCAGTGCAAGATGAGGTGTTTTACCAGAACGAATTTTCCTGTGTTTTCAATAAACCAAAGTTTTATTTTCCCTTTCTGCTGTGAATTGAGACATAATGTTGGCTGTATCCTGTTGAAGAGCAGCAGAACTGAGCGACGGTGGCACAGCCAGTTTTACCTGGGCAATAATAGAGCAAGTTTCATTGCCTGGAAGATGTGATGATGAAGCAAAGTTCTGTTAATGCAGCAGTTGTGTCCTTTGGCAATGCACCTGTAAGAGGGAGAGTTCAACCTCTGTGGAGTGGGGCTGTTCTGGAAAAAAAAATAAATTAAAATAAGGGTGGGTGGGAAGAGGAGATGTGGGTGCCTGAAGCCCTGGGGACCCCACAAAACTGCTGGGCCAGGGTTCATGTTGAGTCTGGACAATGCCAGAAGTGGTGCAAATGATGGAGACTTAAAGCAAAGACAGTATTTCAGCAACAGTTTATTAACCGTCTGAGTGGTTTTTTTGACCTTTCATCTGCATCGGGGTCCCTTGTGAGCAGTCTTTTATTGCACTGTATCTGTCTGCACTTGCAGGAGAAATCTGTAGGGAATCCACTCACTGAGAAATCTGTTCTTAGGAGAGCTGTCCTGAAAAAGGGCATACAAAAAAACCAAACAAACCAACAAACCCAACAACAAAAAGTAAAGAAAAAACCTCAAGGTTATATATCAAAATCTGTAACACGTGCTCAAAAAAGTTAATATCTGGTGAATGTCAATTAAGTACTTCCTCGGCTAATAAATAGTTTAGGAGGTATAAAATTTAATACTTCTAAAATTGCAGAAGCCTTTGAAGAACACATTTAAATTGGATTCACTGGAGGAAGGAGATTTAAAACTGACCTGTTCAGAGGTGAGTAGGGAAAAGGATATGATGGAATGAGGCTGCATTTGTTCACTACTGAGGCATTTTGGCTTGAGTTTTGCTTTCCTGAGGTGGCTTTTGGAACAGTTTATTTTTAAGTTCTTGTGTAACACATCAGCTGAACTGCACTGGTAACAGTGGCCTGTTTATTTATAAAACTATTTTTAAGTGTTTCTGAGGGCTCAGCTGGGCTGGGAGTGGGTCACTGTGCCACAGAAATAACTTGAAGAGCAACTGTGTGTAGTTCTGCCTGTGGCCATACCTACGGGTCCTGCTCACTTTCAGCCTTAAAGCATCAATCTGTTCCCCATCTCAGGATCTTGGGCACCAGATTCCCACTTCCCTTCTGTTCTCTCCCCGTCATGGTCATCTATAGGAAACAAGTGAGATGTGTGCACGTTTCTGAGGGTGGTTTTAGGCAGACTTTTTAAAGTTTATGATGGACCTTTCTTTGAGAGGTGAGCAGATGAGCAACAGAAACTGCTCTGAGGTCACAAGACGTTGTACTCGTTCTGAGTTTATTTGGAAATCAGGGCGGACCAAACTTTGCCTAGTTGGCTTGCTTCCTCAGGAGCAGTACCCCCTGGTTTTTTCCACTTGTGTGTTTTTTCCTAATCCCAGTGGCAGTCATTTTTTTGGCACTTGCAGTTGGGAGAAAAGATTAAGTAATACATGGCATTTATTTTGGCGCCGGTTGTGACTCATAAATAGGGATAACATCTGTGCTGATAGTTTTTCGTGATATATAACCAGATTGAATGAACAAAGTTTTCATTTATTGCTGTTCTTTTGCCATTGTTATATTTAGGGAGCTCCAGTGTAACGAGTGAAAATATATGCTTATGTATATTGCTCATGTATAGATCAGAATTTATATACATCCTGTGAATTTCAATTTGACCACTGTATCTTTTTAAACTAAAAATGGCTTATTGCCATTCCCTGAGCCTAAAACTTTTTCAGGATCCTTCCCAAATCTCAGTCTCTTGAAGGCTCGTACTGCTGCCAAGTCTACACCATTCTTTTAATTAAAAGACAAAGAAAGAGAAGTGAAACTTCCAGTGGATGTAAATCCTTATAATCCTGAAATGATGTAAATCAGTGCAGCTCCTTAAGTCATTGGAAGTATTCTGACTTACATCTACTGAAAATCTGGCACATAATATTCCTGCTGGTCCTTTCTTCTGCCCAATAGTTGCTCTACGCAGAGTTGGCACCGTGGACAAAGCACTCTCTTACGAGCTGATAGAGGGTGGCACGGCTTCCAGCACTGCTGATTCAGCACAGCAGAGGCCATTTTCCTGATTTCTTTGTGAGTTAGATTAAATTACTCTGCAGGCTGGACTGGAGCCACAGGCCATAGTTTTACAGCCTTATAACATGGTATCCTAGCCCATGGCATCTGAGAGGTCTGGCTGTGTAAAGCTCTTCTGCTTTGCTGCAGAGGATTTTTGGATTTGGCGATCGGCCCCTTTGTGAGGCTCACGGCAGCAGCACTGAAACTATTTTGATTGTCTTGTTGAGATACACTAAAGTGGGGCTCTGCTAATGGAGGAAAGGGACATCATGGGGATCAGGTTAGTATGAAAACTCCACTGTGTGTGTTTGTCATGGCAACGTTTCTTTAGGTTTGCCTTACAGAAATGCAGGATAATAAATAACGAATGCGGGATTTAATGAATATAACGCAACAGGAGCACCAGTGAGGCTGGGGGCTTGTGCCTCGGAGCTGTTCCAGCTTACCAAAATTTGGGGAAATCCGTTTCCCTTTGTGTCTCAGTACAGGTACATTTCTCATCTAATCTGAGCAGGTTTGGAGTTGGACAAGGGGGTGCAGCAGGTGCGGTGCCCTTTGTGGTGAGCTGTGCCCTGAGCGCATCCTGCAGAGCTGGGATGCCTGTGACTGCTGTAACAGACACATGGGCAGAGGCAGAGGCATGTTTTCTGTTCTCTGGCAGCTGCTGGCTTTGTGTATTTCCAAAGCAGAGCCAGCTCTGCTGGGCTCTGCAGTTGGGCTCCATGACTGCAGCTCACAGTGAAATTGGTCCCACTGTGTTTGGCCAAGTAGTGCTCTTGCTCCGATTTACCCTTTCCCCTCCAATCCTCATGATTGCAAAAGGGACTCTGGCAAATGGAGAAATCAACTGTTAATGAGGAGAGAAAAGGTCAGACAGATCAAGTAAAAGCCATCCTGCTTCCAGCACAGAGAACAATCTAAGCTGATCCTGTCCAAGCCAGGTGTTGCAGTGAAAATGAGAGCAGGCTTAAAGAATTTTCACAGTAAGTTTAGAAGCTTCACTCTGTCTCTTCTCCCTCACCTGACTTCTAATCACATTGTTTTATAGCTTTAAGGGGCTTGCATTATATCAGGATGGGCACCCCACATGTGGTTATCTTGGAGTTGCATTATTGCCTTTCAGCTTTATCTCTGTAGTTTAAAAGTAAAAAGAAAAGCACCACCAAACAAAACCCTCTGCTCTTAATATAAAGATGAATATATTTTTGCAAATAAAATGTATTCTTGATTCAGAACATCAGGCAATAATTCTCTGGGTATGATGCAGAGGTGAAGTTCATGTTGCTGGTTTCAGTGCAAAAACAAAGGTGGGCATTAGGAAATTTGTTTCTGAGTGGTTTGTTCTATTTTCCGAGCCCTAGTTCAGTCTCATGGACTCTGGTAGTGCTGCTGCACAGAGGGTTTATCTATTGATTTCTGAATGTATTGTGCTGTTAATCTAAAACCTCTTTCCCCGGTGGAATTTCTATTCAGAAGGCTCTAGCCAAGCTCAAGAAAGTTATTTGATTTGGGAAGTTTGAAAGAATAATAAAAGAAGGATTGATGCAGTTGGATTTTCATGAGCTCAGTCTTCTAGTAAAATAGACAGGCTTCTTCCTCCTGTGTGTGTCTGTGGTGGTTGGCTCATTATTTAGGAGGAAGGCAGAGTAGGGTGATCACTTAAGTTTTACTGTCTGAGAATTTGCAATTATGAAACTTGTTCAGAAGAAAGTAATGAGAACAGTTTTGGTGCTATAAAAATATATAAAAATTAATGGTATAGTGCAGCTTTGTCTTTCCATAAATTTGTGTGCTTTATTTCTTAGCAGTTGGGCCTTTTCTGCTAATTTTTAAGCTAGTAAAACATTTAGTGCCAGTATTTGGGAAATCCATGTAATTTCCCAATAAGACATATGTGGCAAGGGAATTGCACCATATAAACCAGGGAACTTTGTCCCTCAGATATTTCCTTTAAGTATTGAAGATTAGCTAAGCCTTTTAAAAGAGCTGTGACAGGAGAGTAGATGGTGCTTTATGAATTTTCTTGTTATTAAAATGTTCATTACTTTTTCTGAGAACTGAATATGGGAATAAACAGTCTTGTATTACAATAAAAAAATCCCAAAAAGTACTTTTTGCCTTTGAGTGCACTGGTGTTGTCTGTAGTGCAGGAGTTAATGAAGCAACCAAATGAGATGAAATTGGTAGTGAAATGAAATGAAATAAAATTGTTGTTTTGGCTTTTTGGAATTAAGGTCCTGTCCAGCTGAAATCAGTTGCCTTTGACTTCACAGTGCCCATGGCTGGTCCAGTAATAGATTTATTCTGTGTCATTAGGACGTTGTCAAGTTAAGTCAAGGAAGGTGGAGTTGTATCTAAAAAGATTCCTTGTGAGTATTCCCTCTCTCTGGAGCACTGGAGTTTATTAGACATGATTATTTCTTCCTTGGCTTTGGAAGCACACTTGTTGCTCTTATTTATGCAAAAAATGCAGCTCTCTGGAGGTATGTGATTAACCTGAGGCATTATTTTATTGCAGACCCAGGTGGGAAGCTGGAAGTTCAGAGTATGCATGAAGAATTATCTGGGTATGAGGCAAAATGTTGTATTAACTGTGCAGTTAGTCTTTGTCAGCAGCATTTAGAGTTTCTTCAGCCCTTGTGGTGACTAACCTAGCAGAATTTATTGGTGAATAGTTCAGTTTGCTTAAATGGACTGATTTTCTTGAGTAGGCAGAAATTACATCTTACTTCATGTCTCAGATTTAGTTCAGATGGAAGGCCAAATCCGGATTTGACTTGTTTTTTTTCCCAAATGCCTGTTTAAACACTGGGTGAGTAGGACACCCAGGATTTGGCTGAGGGAACTGTTCAGAGGGACTTAATTTGCTGGAGCTGGGGTAAAGAGCTCCATTTAAGACCGGTCTAAAAACTCAACTTTGAACCAGATAGGAAACAAGAGATTCTTTTTTTCCCTTTTTTCCTTTCCCCCCCGCCATGTAGAAATAAGTGCTTTAGAATATCTGAAACATCTACCAGTATCATTTCACTGCTGAGAATTGGGTAACTGTGTAAAATTATATTGACCTGAGGGGATTGAAATATAGAAGTGGCCGTGCGCTTAACTGTGCAGGAATCAAACTGTTTTACTGATAACATTTTATTGATTCATCTTCTCTCGGTGTTACAAGTAGCCTGAAGCCTGGCAAAATGAGCTGGCAATGTTTCTGTGTTGTGGACATTGCAGTATTGCAGCTCTTCATAGGTATTGAAATTTTATATATGGGCTGAGAGCTCACGGAATTATTGTGATTTGTAATGACTGAGACTGCAGATGGGGCTTCCCAGAGGCTTCATTTCAAGCTAGATAACTGGTAATTTCTCTTTTCTGTTTAAGAATCTGTTGTCCCTCCTTTTCTCTGCAGCTGCTGAGGTTTTTTCTCTGTGAAAAGCTGAACGGTATCTTTGACTTAATGAAGATGCGTAAAATGATTGAAATTGCCTTAACAAGGCAGTGCTCTATACAGAGCAGCAATGAAAATGTGTCTTGCTGTTTGCAAGGGATACTTTGCCCTTTTCATAAAGAAACTGTGGTTTCCCACCATATTATAAAAATAATAACAATAAAAAATATCCTTCTTATGACAAAGCTTTAAGAAAACGAATGGCTTAAAAGACCACAATGGCAGATTGTGAGTTCAACCTGCATGTGTTGACTAATTAAATTCTTTTGAAGGAGCTAATTTCATGTATTTTATTTAATGAAAGCTTATTTAAGATTTTAATGATGTGGGTCTTTTCTCTTCAGTAGAATGCCATATTGACTCATGACATATTTTTACACAGGCTTCATTCTGCCGTGAACAACAGTCGTTGGAAATGCGAGCGCTTGATAAAGTATCATTAAATTCGCTTATTGTAGTTGCAGATTTTTACTACTCTACGTCACCGAGATATGAATTGATCGCGTTGTACTTGCTGGTTTTAAAGGTGCAGCATTGTTATTGACTATGCTACTTTATCTCAAGTGTTTCATCAGCCTGCTGGCAGGCTGGTTCCCTCTACAATTTTAGAAAGTACTGGCNTTTTTTTTTTTTTTGTTTAAATTGGTGCCTTTTGTCTGTGTGCACGTCTTTTTCTGTTGTAAATCCCCTAAAAGAGATCTCGTTTTGGGGTTGTACCAAGCCCTTGTGCTCAGCAGCTCTGCTCTGTCCTGGGGCTTTGGGTGCTGCTGGAAGGAGGTGAAACGGTGGGTGTCCTGTGTGGAAGCACTGCTGGATGGGCTGTTGTCCTCAGCTGATTTCCAGGGAATTAGTGAGATTTACCAGTGCAAAGGGAAAAATCAATTCTGCTTGAACTGTATCGCATGTACATTTGGAACAGGGGTTTCATCTGTTGGTGTAACTGTTGGTAATGGGACGTGTGTCACAAATGAAGTCAGAAAAACAAGAGCCTACACCTTTGTCAGTCAAAACTTCAGATATTTTTCCACGTTAACTTGAGTAGTGGATTTTTTCTACAAATCTGGGAACTCCCAGACCTATTTCAATACTAAGTGTATTGGAAACTGCTTGCTGTCAAGGCTTGTCCATCTAATTAAATTCCCTTATTAGCACCAGAGCTGCAGTCTTCCAGAGAAGACATTAGTTGAATAATCTTTCCAACTTATCTAGGTTAAAACTAGATGGCCTTCCGTAAAATGTTGAGCTGAAAGTTCAGCAACAAAGTACCTAAGTTCTAGTCCCCCTTTTTGTGTGATCTGTGGTAATTCAATATATTCTTTAAATATAAATTGGTATTTCAGCTGTTCTGTGAAATATTTTCAGACTTCAATTATCACAAGCGCTCGGTGCCGCGAGGACTCTGTCACCTCACGCTTCTGGCTGAGGGCAGTCCAGCAGTAATGGCTTTTATGCTTTAATAAAGTTTGTCATGATTCATTTTGGCATATGCTTAGCCAAATATAAGAACCTTCTTGTTATAAAGTCCTGATGATCCACAGAGGTTGTTTGTGGTCTGTATTGGTGATGGTTGTATGCTTACAGGAGAAGGGAATATCGAGATTTTGACAGAACCAAAACACTCAAGGTTTAGTAAAAGGCCTGATGGATTTTCCAACAGGTGGGGGACTTGCCCTTGGAGGGAGCTACCAAGTGAAATGAAATATGCTTTGACCCTTGAGCTTTGCAAATGGGCATTGAGTGACTCCCAGCAGATGTGCCTTAGCCCAGTAGAATCCATTGGCCCTCTGCTATGTGAGAGCATCCAGGGGTCCTACTGCCCCTCTGCTCCCACGTGGCAGGGCAGGGATGGTGCAGGTGGGAGTGCCTTGTTATCTTCCAAAAATGGAGGAGAAAAGTGTCTTTGTGTCAGACAAAAGACCCACACTAGCTCAGGGTTGGGAATGGAGAGCTTCGTAATAACACTGAGCAAGGGATGTTTAAAAATTGCTGGAAGTTTCAGGAAATAAGATATTTGTGCTAATTAGACTATTTGCCTGTCATCTTTATTCACTATTTAAATAACAAAAAGCCCTCAAGTGAAATCAAAGCATGGTAGAACATATTTCTTGAGTCTCCTTGATCAAAGCTTATAGAAGGAGGGAAATACTGCTCCTAACTATTTCCTCAAATTCAGATGTGAGATACAGTCTCTATTGTAGTCCTCTCTGTTGAGGATTTGTGTATAACCTGTGGCAAAGTGATGAATGTCTGTCAGGTATCAGACGTCCTGCTCCTTTCCAGGTGTACATGGGATGAATTACTATTAGTTCTGTCAGGATGTGACAGAAATAAATGTCTTCAAATAAAAACAACCCGCAAACTAAACGTGTAATTTTTTGTTCTTACCTACTGACTAGTACTGGTTCAGTTGTGCACTTCCTCTATATCTACCTCTTGATCTTTTCTTAGATTGCAAATAATCTCTGAGATGGAGATCACCATTTTCCTGACGTGAGTTTATGAAGCGAATGGCGTAGTGGGATCCTGGACATGTGTGGGGTCTCCCAGCTTTTATCTTGAAGTCAATAATTAATAAAACAAACAGGAGATGCCTTTGGGTAGCTGATCGGCCTCTTGCTCAGATGATGTTTTAGAGCAGGGTGATACGGAAATCTGTTCAGAAATTTTTGGTGTGTTATTTTTAGGTTTTGGTTTGGGGTTTCTGTGTTATTGTTGTCTTTAAGGACGTGGGTTTTTTCAGAAAGGGCAGGAGAAAGGCACCCTCTAGACCTGAGTAACTGAAAAAGAAGATTCTTCAAGCTTGAACATCTATGAATGGGAGAAAGTAATAGAAGAGAAATGGAAGCTTACGCCTCTCTGGAGCCAGGTGGGAGGCAGTGGTCACACATGTGGCCTTTAGAGCAGCACAGACAACCCGAGCTGGCTGGGGCCTTGCTCCTGAAGAGCTGGAAGTTTTCCGTGTCTCGTTGTGCAGTCCTGGAGGAGAAAATGCCAAGGAAAATGGAAAGGAGCGTGCCGGTATCGTGACACGAGATAAGGGGAAATAATATCTGCAGTGGCAGAGCTCATGTGCTGTCAGCCACTGATGTACATCTTACTCCATTCTCAACTTCATAATTGGCACCGGAACGCTTTAGCAGAAACCAGCTGATTCCTTTGTTTCTTTTCATTCTGCGCCTTCTCGATAAGGGAATGAAAGGATTCCTCCCTAGATGTGTTACTCAGACGTCGACGTTGAGGCTCATTACAGAACCCAGCACAGCCTGCTGAAGAGAACAAAGCATCAGCGTGATGCCCCATCTGATCACCCACCCAGACACACTTTTGTCAAGCTCGGGAATGCCATCAGCCTGAAGGATTTCCTGCTGTGGGAGTTCCTCACCTGTGCTTGTGTAGCTGACTCCTTTTGAATTTGCAAGCCACAAACTGTGTGTCATTTCTGCATAGGTGACTTCGGAGGATTTTTTTAAATTCACATCCTTTAGTCCACTGCTCCTACATGATGTTTTAAATAAATAGGTCAAATCAGTTGGAAGAAGAGTAGTCAGAATGCGTTTATTAATCTGTAAGGAATAAAGATGGAAGTTCAGATTTGGATGTTCTAAGTGGTTTTGGACAGGCCACAACTTGAATTTTAGATCTGTCTTTTGAAACTTGTCACCACTAAAAACTTTGACTAAATGTCTTTCAAATTTATGGGTTTTCTCTTCTTTCCCTTCTTTGCTCAGCTAGAAGATTGCTTAGAGAAGGGTGTGCACTCCTGCTCAGAGGCATGCCTAAAACTGGAGATGAAAAGGAGCAGGGGGAACTAGGAGAGTTCACTTAAGTGGCTGCTGGGTTTCAGGAGTAGTTTAATTTATGGTGATAACTTCTCTTCAGCAGTTGACTTGCCGTGACCTTAAAGAAAGCTCTTGCAGACGGAGCTTTCACTATTTCTGGGAGAAGTTATGCACTTGGTGCGTGTGTGGTTTACTGCCACAGATGGGTCCCCCTGAATTTGGAGGCCAAAGGCAGTAGCAGAAGGTTACGAGATGGCACTGCTGCATAGTAAGTTTCTAAAAACAAACACAGCAGTTTTTACCAGTGCCCTGTAAGGTCTGGTTCAAAAGATATTTAAAAACTGTAAAAAAAACCCAAAAAAACACTAAACCAGAAACACACAAGAAAAGGAAAAAAGGATGTGTTTGCCTGCTTGCGTGCAAGTATCCCTGAAAAGTTGATGGGTTCATTTTTTACTTATTTATGGGCAAATTACAGAGGTGCATCTGTTCCTTCTCTGTATACAGCCAGGCATCTCAAGTTTCTAAGATACTTTTTGACATTCTTTGAAGATTTAATGCCAGGTGGAAGATCAGTTAGAATTACAGATATCCTGAACTTTGAAAATAATGCTTCTGCTGAAAACTTTTTTTACTTTTGCTCTCAACTTTAATGAGGCACAGTCTGAACATCATAGTAACTGAGGCAGCAGAAAGGGGAAAAAAAAGCCGACCCGACAATTCACAAGAAAATCTTTTCACATGTTTACAGTAGAGCCAAAATATTTGTGCTGTGTTTATTTAATTCAAATGCTTAGAACTATGTCATGTTATAAAAATAGTATTACTGGAATAAAACAGTAGCCTGCAAGTCAGGTACCTGAACAGGGAACTCTCAGCTGGAATCCAGTTTTTACAATTTTTACAAGTTGGTTGTACTGCTGTCAGTAGAGAGGGCAAATAATTGTAGATAAAGCTCTCTTTGCCTGCCATTAATTGTGAGAGTTAAGTATGTGCCTTTAGATAGCAAACAGCCTGATTTGCATATGCAATCAGGTATCCTGTAGCCCTTGTACATCTTAATTGTGTCTGCTAAGGGGGAGTTTTGGTTTAAAGATCACACCTCTAAAAGTGGAGAACATCTGGGCTGTGCTTCACTGGGATTTTGCTTTGCTTTGCCTTTTTCCCTTATATTCAATCACTCATTCAAGTAAATATATATATACACCCTCTGAAAGCATGGCCCGAGGAATCTGACACTGGCCATCAGTTAGTGGATTTTGCTTAGTAATTGCTTCATCTATTCAATACTATTGAAAATACCCTTGAGCAGAACATAGCTGCAGGGGAACAACACTCGGAAGCAGGAACCTAATTAATGAATCTTACTGCCACTTAGACGAGCATTATACAGTTGGCCTTGGTTGTCGGGATGGATCTGTTCTTGCGACGTTGTGTGTTTGTCCAGGAAACCGGTGCAATTATTAGAGAAATGAATGAAGTGGGATTGGGGTGTTTGGGTCTGTGGAGGCAGCAGGGTCACTCTCAGTGTGCAGTTGCACTCCTGGTGGTACAGGTGTCACCAGCATCTCGTGTCTGCGTGGAACAACAAATGAATTCTCTTGGCTTTTATTCATTGCATTCAGATGAAGTGAAAACAGAGTAATCACAGCCAGAGTCGGAAAGCAGGAAAATTGTTTTCGTACAGTAGAAGGGAGAGCAAAACAGAACTACGAAAGAATTTTCTTTTTCATTTAATATTTTTAAGGAACAGAAGCTGTAGTGTGCATCCAGAGAGCACCTGGGTTTTTGTGGACAGTGGTGTGGAATGTTTGTCTCCAGTAGAGTAATTCGGGCAATAATACCTGCTGGTGATGAGTGTTTTCGGAAGATCTTTTGAAGGAAGTTATTTTCATAACTAATTCTTAATTCCTACCTTCAAAAATATTGAATGCTATCTTTGGGACCTGTATTGCTGAAATCATTCTACCAACGAAAAAATGTAGCTCTGGATGCAAGTCAGAGCTTGTGTTTCTAATTGAAGTCATAGACAATTTACTGAGCGATCAACAAATAAAAATTCTGAGGTTGCACCAGCCCATTTTTTGATGTCCTTCCAACCTTGGTTATTCTGTGATGCTGTGAAAAAGGCAAAAACACTTCTAAGAACTTCTGTTCTATCAAGGACTACAATAACCTGCTCTCCTTTCAGAAGATGTTTTCTGAATGATGCTGAGCCTTTTGCAGAGCCCAAGTTCTGCAAGTCCCCAGTATCACATGGCCCCTGTGCATATGAGCCCCCACATTAAGGACCCCCATATTGCTTACAAATCCTTCAATCTACCTTTCTGTGGTGTTTTAAAATGTAGTTTTCTGGTTTTCTGTGGAGACTCGCTGAAACTTTGATTTCTACTTGGCCTTAGGAGAGCTCTTCAGATAAAATAGTTTTCATTAGTAAATTCCTCTGATGGGCTTATGAACTTTTAATGTGAGATCATCACTGAACCTTTTTTGTGTTCTCTGAAGTGACCTTGGCACGTGGTGAGTTTCGATCCTGGAGCATCTTTCCTGGCTTGCATGTTGGTGATTAATGTGGCAGCTTCTCTGCTTCAGCCTGTTCCTGCTGCCCCAGCTCCTGCCTGAACTGCTTGGCCTGGCACAGATCTGCCCCACTTCTGCCTTCCCGTTACAGCTGCTTCAGGCATTCCTTGTCCATGTTGTGGTGTCAGCTCCTTACTGTTTTTTTTTTTTCCTTGTTTTCCATGTAGGGCAACACATGAGCACACCTCAATGTGAAATTTTCTGAAGAATTTTTAATGCCTGCAAGTGGCACTTGAGTGGCTAATTCCAACCACTCCGGCAGTCAGTTGATGAAGCATTCTTTGCCTTATGATTTGAGTAATAGAAGTAGTTGCATCTGTGGTTATATATAAGAAAAATAGCTTATCCAGCTCTTTTCAGTCCCTTTGATTCATCGGATGTGGCCACAACACTGGTTAGTGCTGGTCAGTCGTTTTCAAGTCAGTGAGCATCTGGGTTGGTCATTAGCCAGCAGAGAAATCATTTAGGGCTGGTGGGGTGTATTTGGAGGAGAGGATTGAAATACACAAATTCTATTGATCCATTGTCCTGGATAATCAGCATCCCCACGAGCAGATCTTAAAGCTGTGTGGGGACTCCATGGAAATTCCTTTCTGCTCTTGCACCTCTGTTCGACCAAGAGCGAATCCTCCAGTCAACAAAGATGGCAACTCTCCGAGGTTCTGAATTCCAAACTTTGATAAAGCAATGAGCTAATTAATAATGCATAAATTGTTAGCATTTTTCTGTGGAGCACTGCTGAGGATCCATTATTTTATTTAGTGTATTTGTCTTAAAGTGATTATGTTACTAATTATAAGGCTCACTAGTCTGTTTAACAGGAGTCCAAATAATTATAATTTGTTTGCATTCCCACCCTGCGTATTTTCATGCAATAAGAAAAACATTTTGTTGAATGATTAATCTTGTGCATGCCTCTCTGTATGTTTAGGAAAATTAAATGTCTCATTTTTGTTCTAAATGAAAGATTTCCGGTTTCGCTACTCTTGTTCTCAAGGTGCATTGGTAAATTCTGAAGAAACTTGAGGATAAAGCCACAGGGGGGATGATGGGCTCTTAGGGAATGTTCCCAATAAAGTCCATAACAAAATTCCTTTTGGTGTCAAATTCTTTTGCATAATTTATTTTATGTTAAAAAAAAAGGGTTGAAGTTCTTCAAGGCTGTCTTGAAGCAAAAGAAACCCTTCAGCCTTGGAAGCAATCTGGCAGCCAAGTCCATTGCTCTTACTGGAGTAATTTGAAGGACAAAATTCATAACAAGCTTTTCAATAAATGCTCAATTTAGGGCACCTTGGAATCAGCAGCAGCATCACAAAACCCTGTGTGAACTTGGAACATCCAAAGAATGTGTTATTTAATGTTAGGAAAGAATTTGTCAAGATATTATAAAAAGCTCAGCAAATTGAGGCAAAAGAATTGAAGTCACTTTCAGAGCTGTACTTCAGAAAATGGCTTAAATGAGAAGTCAGCACTGTGAAGTTAACTCCTTGTTTTATGGCAAAAAAAAAAAGAGAAAAGATAGAGTTGTGTCTAGGAATCTACTTGGAAGTTTGCTGAAGTTTAGGTAGCGAAATGCTTGCTTGGAAAAAAGACCCAGCAGAAAAATCATCATTTCAAACTCAGATAATAGTTTCTGAAAATAGCTGGGCTGCCAGAAATTCAGAGTCTGGAATGAGAAGATTGCTAAGGGGAAATGGCAGAGTAACAAGGGGCCTGAGGAGACGTGAGGAGCTCGCGGCTTCATCTTGGTTTGAGGGAGAGAAAATTGCTTAGCGCTACTTAGAGCATCTCTCATTCCAAGATCTCAAAGCTTGCTGAACCAAACATAATCCTTGGAAGACAGGTACAGACTGATGATCACTGCGCTTGTCATCGTGGTGCTGCTGTCCCTGCCCTGGAGCATCCTGATCTCCGGGCACGATGGCACCACGGACCTCAACATGGGAGGGAAGAGGGAAAATGCAGCTGGGAAGAGGCCGGGGTGACAGAACACACTGAAATGCCATCACTAAAGTCTGGACAGCACTATGCTTCTAATGAATAAATAAATAAGTCATCAAGTGCAGGTGAAGATATTTCCTTTCTTCTGACATTCGTGTTTGTTATTCTGCCAAATGTTTCCTTTACTTGGAAGAAAATTGGAGCAGCCAAGATTCTTGATATTAAAAGACCTCAGCGGAACTGTTAAAATTCCATTCTGTTCAAAATTTTAATGCCAGTTGGCTGTATTATCTCTTTATAATTTTCTTCTTCAGTGCATACGTAACTGCATTAGTTGGTCATTTACCAACAGACTTGAAAGACCAATACCATTAGCTGGAAAAATAGCTAGATTTTTTTTTGAAGTAGGAGAAAAATGGAAGTGTTACTTGCTTTTTGATGATGGTAGTAGTAGTAGTAGTATTTATCTTTTTTCTTTTATTTTTCCCCACACTTCCCCCATAAAGCATGAACTCCAATTTTATCTGCATTAGTGTGAATAAAAACAGTGCATCCTCAAGTGAGATGCATAAATATAACCCCTTTTACTATGCAAGTAATAACCACACTTGTAACTCTCGTAAGAGCTGTTACAATGCGTGAACAAGTCCTGAGAGCACATTTGTCATGGTAATTTCAAATACAGACCTTCCCTCCAGAGTTTGCAGCCTGCAGAACGACCTGGTGTGTGCAGGGCCCTTCCCAGCGTAGCGCTTGGGGTGGAGGAGAGGACGTGGGGAGGGAGGAAGGCTGATGAACGCTGGTGTTAATCTGGATCCTTTCCCCGAGCCTTGGAAAGCCCTACAAGCAAAATGTTATTCGATCAGTGCTGATAATACATTGTCAGGCATTTAGGCAACATAAAAATGTTTATGCCTAGCTTCCTGAACCAGAAAGAGAAGGAAACTTCCTAATGAAGCTCCCAGAGAGCCGAGCCCCAAGCGTTGGGTCTAGCACTGTTTCTTCATCTGATGCCAGACGGCTCTAAATAGGTCTTAAAGCAGCTCCAACAGTTTATGCTATTTAATAAATCTAATCTGTAAAACAGGTCACGTAAAAAAACCTAAAAACTTTTCTTCTAATTACAGTAAGATTTTATTGAATGCACATTATACATATAGATCATAATACTTATTAAAAAAAGACTATTAAGATTTTACAGTTCAAGATTTTACAGGCAATGGGAACAGTGGAAGCCTAATGCTTTCTGAGAATCATATCTGCATTAGCAAGATAAAGGACAATTTAGGAAGATTACAAAAGCAATGATTTAGAGTACAACATAAAAATCTGCTGAGAACTAATTCGCAATGCCAGCTGCTGCTAAGCTTCTTAATCTTTATCTAGTTCAATTAAAATCTGAATGTTTGGGATTTCATTAACAACTGGGGACTTGGAAATTACATGCACTTTTACACTGTATTCAACTGCTTATGCACGTTGCTGGAAGTTGCCCGAAATGTCTTCAGGTAGACTTGAGATATAATTAAAACTTAAGTACTTAAAGGATAATGCAGAGGTAAAAGAGGATTATTTTAATTTTTCTGTCAGATCCAATTGACAAAAAAAGAATCTCGCACGAGTTGAAACGAGTTGCAAACCAGTCAGAATTTTAATGCAAGGGATATTTATGGACGATTGTGCAATCAGATGTGCAGATCAAACAGCTTCATTGGAGGGCGGAGTGAATCGGATATTGTAATTGTGCCCTGTGCTGCTTGTGTTTTTTTGTGGAAAAACCACTTCACATCTATCATTCACTTCTGTACTGATGTAACCACGCTGCTATCAATTAATTATGCATTTCAAAGAATCTGCAAGTAGGCCTTTCTAAAATTAAACTAAGCAAAGTGATGAACAAGCTTTTAATCACTTAATACTGTGTATAAAAAATAGTTTCTTTCCATTAATTCCTCAAGAATAATTCTTCTAAAAGTTTTTCAGAAGTAGAGAAAGGCTTTTTTTTTTCTTTTCTGTTCTTCATTGCTTGTCTCCTATTTTCTGTGAAAAATTTACCCATCATTGGCATACCTGCTGATCTAAAGGAGGGAAGTGAAATGGCATTGAGCAGCTCTGTGTTTTGAAGCAGTTCATTGAAAAGGCTGAAGATTTGGATATTTGATGGTGTACAAGAACACTGACTTTTTCTTGCCTGCATGGTGGAGTAGATGTCATGCTGGCTGTAGATGTCATGCTGTATTTCCAAGCAGAGCTGGGTGCTGATGGAAGTGCCCCTGGGCACTTATTTATTTATTCATTAGAAGCATTGTGGTGTCCAGGCTTTAGGGTTTCACGGGGTCGGGGGAAGAACTATGGGATCTGCTAGCTAAGCTCTGGGTGAAATCCTGAGCTGGTTTAAATTTTCAAAGTTTCAAGGTGGAATGGATTTCTTTCTCTTTAATTATTCAGTTCTGATGATCTTGGGTGCCACGACAGGATGTGGAGGTAAGAATATTTCCAGCATGAATGAGGGTATTTAAGGTGCTGATGTTCCTCTTGGAAATGTTGAAGAGGTGTAGTGCTGCAAGATAATTGGTGCAAGACTTAAGAGACAGCCTGGACGTGTTTAAATGGTGTGTTTTGATCAAGTTAACTTTTAAATGGTATAATGATAAGACGAAATCGTTCAGTAACAAAATTTAACATGTTTGGGGAGTTGGTGTTAACTTTAGTCATGGTGCTGTTCTTAGCAAATGAAGACAGTGAGGTTTTGCCTGCCTGGCTACTTAATGTTTTTTTTCTTTTCCCTTAAAAAAAACAAGAAATCATGCTTAGAAACCAAAACCGGTGAGTAGGATTACTGCTATATATAACTTTAAATAAAAAACCAAACATTTTTCCCATCTCCCTGCTTCCATCATACTTTTAAGTGGAAACGTGTGACCAGGTGACCCAAGGCAAGCGGAGAATGCAGGAAAAGAAAGTGAATTTTGAGTTGGGCGTAATTTGGCCACAAGGGTAGTGAACGTGTTCTGCTGTCCTGTGTCCTACTTGTGCCTAGAAACCTCTTCATATGCCAGAAAAAGGGATGCAGATATCCACTGAAAGTTATTGTTCTAAGCAACTTAGTATCATGAAGTTATGTATTTGACACAAAGGGAAACTTATTTACGGGTATTTGTATTTGGTGGTTTTCTTGCCCCTGCACGTTTGCATTTTGTGTTTTATATCGAGGTGCTTTTTATATTATTTAATAAGGTAAACTGTGGATTCAGAAATAAAAATAGGCCTTTTGCATTCTCTTTTAAGGACTGAAGTAAAGATATGTAGATTGCAGGAGTTAAGTGCTCCTGAAGCATCACTGATGTCTGTCTAGGGCTGTGTGCTGGGACTGCAGAGGGAACCTCACAGCTGAACCCAGTGAGATATACAGCATTTCATCTTCAGAGATCTTAATTTTCTCTGTGTGCTGGGATAGGTGTCCTCAGAAAACCAGAAAATCTGCCCTTTCCTTTTGGCTGCAGAGTACATTGAGTCTTTAGAGGCATTTCTTTAGAGTTCATTATGTGCTCTTGAAATGGATCAGCCATTATTTAGGGAGCTTGGTATGACGACCTGGACATGGGCTTTTACTCCTTGGATTTGGGTCCTGTCAGAAATGGAGGGGTTGTTACCAAAGATTAAAATGAGCTTTCTTCTTTTTTTTTTTCTTGTAAAGAGAAAATGGAAATAAATAAAACGAAGGGTATTGATATATCACAAATGGAAACAGTAAATGTGTCACTGGGGAGATGAGTGGGAGTTGAGAGCAAAGATAACTACAGACATGAGAAATATCTGTACGTTTGGCTTCAGATACTGAAATCTGTGCCACGGATTGATCCTGCAGGAATAATAAATACACATTATCTGTAATTATTCTCAAACTTCATAAACTTTACTTTAATAACATCCTTTGCATCATTTTTTTTCTGAGATCTTTTATTTTATGGCACTGTCAGGCTTCTTAATTTTAACTCCAAGAAAATTGCTCCAGCTGTTAGGGATTTTGTCCCACTTCTGTTCTCTGGAGGCCAGGAGCTCCCTTTGGAGAGTTCAAGTAGCAGACTGAAAGGTTTCTATGTCTGAGATGATTTATTTTTTTTTAAAGAAGCACTCAGGCAGTGAATTTGCAAACTTTTATTACAAATACAGTTTTGGATGTAAAAAATACTTATTTTTTTAACTTACATCCTACAGTTATTATTTTTTTATTTAAAAATATGATGTCAGATGTTCTCGTCGCATGTGTTGTAATGTGTTCTTTTATCAGTGGACACAACAGAGTGGTGTTTGAGCTACCAGCCCTCCCATGGTTGCACGCTGAGCTGGGATCAGCATGGATATTGAAACTGTTTATTGGGTTTCTTCTGCTGTTATAAGTGTGATCACATTTCATGATGTCCTGAGGTCTTAAAATATCAAGAAACAACAGTAAGCAGAATTTCAAGTTCAGCTTTTCTGAAGAGCAGGAATTAAATACAGGCCAGTGCACTCTTGTGCATTGCTGGTGGTGTGGTGGCCACGTGATACGAGCTGGGGATGCAGTTGGGTTTTAAAGCAACATTTGAGTGCACAGTTTTATTTCCTAATAGCAAAAGAAATACTCAAACTTCTCTCGTTTCCATCACTCGGGTCTCTCTGCCCCTTCCCTAGTAAGGTGGATATCCAGCTGTGGGCTCCAGGCCACATCTGCCCAAGTAAAACTGGCCGGGCTTGTGGCCATGTGAGGGACTCCCAAGGGAGCCAGAAACAGGAATTTTTGTGAAAAGCTCAAGTATTTCACTTGTCCAGAATAAAAGATTCAGGTTTCCCGCTAATGTATGTCTCCATAGTGCTCTTTCTTTAACTTATTTAAAAAAAAAAAGTAAATTTTTAGGATGAAAATTAAAACCAAACCAATAAAAAAATTTCTCTGTCCTCTTTTTGTCTTTTCTAAAATGAAACCTGAGTGATTCTGAATAACGTCTGAGGAATTTCAGCCCTTGAGTTGATTCTTTTTTCTTCTCCTACAGTTTAATTTGAAATTTTGCATTTGCTAATGACACATTTTTCCTCTATCTGAAGATTGCCATCTACTGGCATATAAGAGCTTTTGGGGTCTGTTATTGTTCATAAATTTGAAAATTCAATAAAGTTTGTTATTTTCTCAGTTGATTTCGTTGATTGCATTATGCTTTGCAGGGTAGGGGCAATAGCAGAGGAAACATTAGCAGCATTTACTTGATCTTACCAAGTACTGTGCAATGTCTGCTTAATTAAAAGCACATTATAACAACATATTGATGCTTCCCACATGAATGAGCTCTCTATTCCTCCAAATTAAGCCATATTTCATGTTTCTATCCTATAAGAACAGAAGAACGCATTAATAAAAGGTTAAAAATACACTTTTTTTCCTAAGCATTTGAAGTGATTCTGACCTCCTGGCATGTAACAGTTAGGTAGCTCAATAAAGTACAGGGGGTAGAATTTAATAGTGTTAAGTCCAAAATTATGGGAGTCACCTCTTCTTCCTCAAGCAAATTCATAGTTAATCCTAAAATTCTTTAAGTTTCTAGCTCCTGATGCCTCCCAGCATCCTCCCTACTCAGCAGAGCGTAAGGATCTCCAGAGGAGCTTGATTTTTCTCCCCACCAGCTGTAATGGGGCTGATGCCAACCCCCCACCCGAGCTCGGAGCAGATACGGGGCAGTGATCCTCTGCTCCCAGGCTGAACATTGGCACCTGGAACCAGCATCACCCCCCAGACTGGGGGCAGCTGTGGCATTATTAGGGTGATGGGTTGCAGGTGTGTGACCTGGCTATAAGGAGGCGTGGGGGGGGAGGAGCCAGTGCTTGCTGTGGGAAGCTGAGGATTCAGTCTGCCCGTCCGGCAGGGGCTGTGACTCCGAAAGAGGTGAGAACACCCCCAAGACAATCTGAATTCTGTTTTCTTTGTCGAGGTCTTTGATACATCTTGACGGTGAGGTGCTCAGGGTGCTGCCTTGTCTGTGTTTTGTATTCAGATGTCCATTTTCTGCAAGGAAGGACTCGGGTTCCTTGCAGGTGCCTTTGCTCTCCTTCCCAGGGATGTGGCAGCTAAAACTCAGCTTTAACTGAGCTGCCTCATGTCCTGGCCTGCCAGTTGTGACCTATGGAATTACAGCTCTGTAAACGGAGGTTTTGTGGTTGTGTAGAAGGGACTTTGCTGGTTTTTGGTGAAGGTGGTGGGCAGTGCTGGGGGTGTTTTTGCTTGTAGCGATGCTGACCGCAAAAGCATCAACACTGGGCAGGTGAGATGGGAAGTGTGAATGGGCTGCTGCTTTTTCAAGTGCTCTGAAGAGTACAAAAACCTGCCTTGTTTGGGGAATGTGTCTGTCTTTGGGGTGAGGTGTGGGTAGCATGTGATGAGGGAGCTGTTGCTGTACTGTAACTATTTGAGTGTTCTGGAACTGGAAAGTAAACAGTTGTGTAAACCCTGTGTAACTTGCTGAGGTGTTAACTAAAGCTGCCCTAGGGCTGCCTTCACACACATACACTGTGGTTGTTGATTTCCTATCTGCTATTCTGACTTTATTTGGGAATTTTTTGCATTTGTGTATTAGTCATCTTGATGGAGTTCACCCCTCTTAGTATCTGTTGTTTCTTTCTTATATAAGAGGGCTGATCTGCAGAGAAGGATGAAAATAATGGTAAAACAACATGCCCATTTACATAAAAGCATGTCTTGAGGTCCTTCTGTGTGAACTTCATGAAGGGTTTTTATTTATTCTGGATGTTGTTGGCACTATGCTTTGATTTCTGCTGGAGAGTTGTCAGTTACATGCTGTAGATGCATTTGCTGCTAATTATAAACAGCCTTCTTGGCTCCTAAAGGCAAGCAGGCTTTCCACCATTTGCTCACATAAGCCTGTTTTACAGTTCTTTGGTGTATAAGTATTTGGAGTGTAGAAGAGTGGGGAGATTTATTGAGAGGCCATAAAGCACGAGCCTCCAACCTGCAGCTAAGCTGACTGTGAAGATGGCTGGATGCAAAGAGTGAGAACAGAAAGCTGCCTTATCTGGGGTAGACTGAGAGTGTTTCTGGTGTGCACCAGATCCGTGTCATGGTGCTCCTGACTGGAGTCCCTGGTGCCTGAGGGACGTGGCAGTGTGAGCCCAGCCATCAAACCAGCTGCTCCCTGTTCCATCTCTGTCTGAAAGAGAAAATTTACCTCAGTTTTTTTTTTTTTACCTCTCATCAGATAAATATTGACTTTCTCAGTTCTTCAGGCAGCACCCTCTGAGAGGCAAGTGCTGATTCCCCCCCTTCTGTAACAATCTCTACAAAGTAAATGCATGTTTACAGTGGAAAATGGAGCAGCACATTAATGTGGTGATTGATTGACGTGAAAATGCAGTTCTGTGATTGATGAGACAAATGCATGTTGCTCGCAAAAGCTCCAAGGAAATGTGGTCTACACCATACTTGTTATTACGGATTTTTTAGTGTGGGTTTTTTTAAATTTTTTTATTATAAGCAGTCAATTTACTTCCAATTATAGTATGAGTTGCAGTAAATCTTGCTGCGGTGGTGGTTAATCACAGATCAACAGGCATAAATCATATCAGACAAGTCTTGGCTGTTAAGAGATGGACCGTTCATTAAGAGAAGCAACTGCATTGTTCTGGACTCCTCCACGGCACACACAAGTCTCATTTCCTTTAAGGTATTCACAGTGCTGGTGCTGCCCTGTAATCCATTTCGGTATCATCAGATGTACTGTGGAGTGAAAATTCCCTTGCCTGTGTGAATTAGAGGAGTAGTTTGAAGTTTCTCTGGTGCTGACTTCCCCCAAAATTCCTGTCAAAATGCAGATCACGAATCATTCAGGCACACACCTCTTCTGTGGATAAGTATATTAAAAGGTGGTGAGATGAGAACATTAAAAATGGAGAGAGACTCTTAACTTTTTTTTCTTGGTAGCGATGGAATCTTACCCTTGGTGTGTCCTGAGCTGAATCTTAGCAAAAGCTTCAGGCAGATCATTTCAAACTTGTGAATTACTGTTGCTCTTGTGTTTGCTTTTTGTTTCCTAACAGCTGGGATGATTTTGGATGAAATGAGTCCAGTTGTACTCATGTCTGCTGGATACTTAGTTCTCCTAAACAGTCAGTGCACAAGCACAGTTTTTATTTTAAATGAAACTGAATAAATCTTTGGCTGGCAGGTAGTAGGGGGAAGGGAAGAAAGGAAAGAAACTCATCTCCTTCTCAGCTGCTTGATTTTTTTTAAATTTTTTTTTTGGAGAGGTTCTCTTTTTATTGAAAAATGCTCCATCTTTTGAGAAAACAAATCCCTGTGCTTGCTAAAGGTACAGCAGGCTGCCTTTTGGTGGTGATGATTTAGCAGGGTAGTCATGTTGATGGCTTCCAATGTTTGATAGTAAATAAACTTTGTTAACAAATGAAATTGAACATGAAACTGAATAACTGAAGTGTTTTCCCTTTGTTCAATGCTGTGAAAAGGGATTGATCAAATGACTGTTGCAATCTATGGGAGTCTGTGACTCTGAGGGATTTTGGAACAGGATTAAAGCTGTTTACAGCTTTTGGCCGAGTTTATTTACAGGAAGGTGTGCTCACAGGTCGCTGTGTGCTTTTCAGGCCCTTCAGATGTTTGACTGGTGACTGTGCCCGTAAAAGTGACCTTTAGTAACAAACCAGGAGGTGGGGAAGGGGAGCTGCTTGGTCTCCAATGCCTGGCCTCCCTCAGTAATACTTGCAAGAGCAGGAGCGCTTCTCTCAAAAATAGAAGTTTTCTTGCTGTGTGTGTCTGCCTCAACAGCTCCTTATCTGTGAGCCCATGGAAAATGAGCCTGTGTCATGGATCATTTACAGTGTGTGTTTGGATTTGCATTCTGGAATGTGGCTCGGATCTGATAATGGGTTCCTCCTCTAGCACGGCATCTCTCCCTGGCTGCACACTATTGCTTCCTTGCAGGCTCTTGCTGGGAGGGATCTTAGGGTTGCCCTGAACACTCCCTTTCTGTGGGTCTAGAAATTACGTGTATGGCCTTGGGAAGTTTCTGTACAGTTCTTCCATAAGTGGCAGAGATGATAAAGCTTCCTTATCTCACTGTGGCATTTCATGGATAAATTCATACATCAGATAACCTCCCTGCCTGTGCTGCTTTGTTAAACAAACCTGGCAATGTCCATCTGTGTGTTTAACTCTGTTCCGTGTTTCCTTGGGTGGAGGTTTGTTCAGTGAAAGCAGTTTGTACATCTTCGACAGAACAGACATTTCGTTCTGTACGAACCTGAACAGCTGTGGTTTAAAAAAAGCAATAAAGGACTTGCATGACTCCTGTTAAAATTAGGAAGCTGCAAGTTATGCAGCTTTGTTCCTTTTACTGGTGAAATAGAAAAGTTGACTACAGCATTTATTTTACCAGTTGATGAACCTCCCATCCCTAAATCTGTAAAATAGTACTTGCACTGTTGCATGTACCCACAAAAGGGCATCCCAGGTCATGATTTGATAAATCTATATTTATGCAATATATTGTTTATTGTATGAAAATTTGACCTCGTTAGCTGCAGTCCCTTTCCATCTCAGTTGTTATCAGAAGTGTATAATAATGAGGAGAACATCATCTCAATCTATCAGTGCAATCAGACAAAGAGATTCTGTTGCAAATTCGGGGAAGATTGTGTCCCAGATGGGAACAGCAAATTTAATTACTGACAATGGAATGAGTATGAAATGTTTCTGCACGCACAGTTCTGGACAATGCGCTGCTTCAAACCCAGGCAACTTGGGTTTTGCAACATTAGGCTGGGAAGAGTCGAAGGATGGTAATCCCCTAAACTGAGGCTGAGTGAGAGTGTATGTGTGACTGGAAAGCTGGGGAAATGCTAATGAATTCATTGAGCCAAGTCGGTGAAATAGCTAAACATCTAAAGAGCAAATATCAAGCACTGATATTTATGTAGAGATAGCAGAGGAAAACTTCGCCTTGGAGAGGCCATGTAAAGAAGGGGTTTTTTTTAACAGAGAGCCTTGTTTTGGGTGTCTGCCTTACCCTGAGAGCTCACCTTGGTGGTAATGCTCTGGTTTTTTCTCTGTAGGAAACGAGTGTGGGTGTGTGAGGTAGGAGTCACTGAACAAATACTGCAGATATAAACCCAAAAATCTTACAGTGCTGCTACTTAAAAGCTGTAATTGGAGGCCATGTATCCAGGCTACAGCTGCAAAAGAAAGAAAAACTGACCAGAAGTTGATTACAGGCTCTAATTCTTCCAGGACTTGCCGAACAGCTGCCCGTTGGCATCTCTCTTGCAATCCAGGAGATGAATCCCTCTGTGTGCTGGAGGTAACGACCTCCTGGATGCTTTCTAATAAAACAATGAAGAGCTGACTTTATCATCCTTAAAGCAAATTACTTCTGCAAAATGCTTTACAAATACCAAGGGTGCTCTTTAGATAGGGATGTCTTCTATTAAAAAGCCTTGAATATTTTTCTGCCTTTAAGTGGAGAAGCTTTCTCAGTCCAGTGAGGTGTGTAGGAATAGCTCATAGAGAGAAGGCAGAAGGGGTGTTTCCTGTCTGGATCTGTCAGCAGGAGCTGTGCCATCAGATTGGTTTGGTTTAAGTTGTCTTAAAGAAGGTGCAGGAAATTAAGATTTATATTTTAACTGTGTCCTCTTCAGCTAATTATGTCACTTTCATTTCTCTATGTAAGGGATATAGGGTAAAGATGCTGTGATAAGTCCATCAGTGCCTTAAATAATGTTTGTGTCTCTGTGTGATGGGAAGATGCCAGGGATAACACTGCAGGAGTGGGGTTTGGTGGGATGGAGATGGAGGCATTTCCTCATCAGCTGGAATGCCAGAGCCAGCCGTGTGCCCAGCCCCTGTCTTGGGGTGGATGCTGGTTCTGCTGGTGCTGCAAGCAGCTCCGTTCCCAAGTACTTCACTTATCTGTTTATGTTAATATTGGATAACAAGGAAAACACGAGGCCTGGCCCCAGTGTACTACCGTGGGCTTCCTGCTGGCTTGTTTACGCCTTCTCATCCCACAGGTTTGTCTGTTGTCATAGTTTCCATTTTCTTTCCGTTTTCAAAAGCAGGACAGGAGGTCTCTATGGAGACAGGCATCAGTTCCACTCCGTGCACTAAACTGTAGGGGTTGCTGTAAGAGCAGAGCTGTGAACACGCTCCATCCCCCGTGGAAGCCACGAACATTGCCACGCTGACATCTCCAATCCCCGGAGTCACCGGGAATTAACGTTTCGAGGTTGCAGCAGCTTTGCTGTAACAACACTGCCTGCTATTACCTTCATTGGAGCAGCAACATGGTCACAGAAACATCATCTCTGCATAGCACAACTCCAACTCTCAGGGCTCTTTCATTAACTGCGGAAAAGACACCATCTCAGTGTGTTCTTAAAATTAGTACATGTGAATTTCATCTGAAATTAGGAAGTTAAATGGGATTCCAGTGACTGGGTCATGGGGGAGAAAACTTTTTAGAGATGGGTTTGCCCTAGAGAAGGATGTTCATGAGATCTCTTGGCTGGTGTGTGTGTGTAGTCACTCCAGATCCTACCCAGAGGAGCTGGGTTGCTGAGCACTCTTGTATAAAAGATGTGACTTATGTCTCCAAACCCCTCTGAGCAACAAATCACTGGAGACAGGGCAGTATCTGTCTCGCCTGCTGTCCTTGTTTGGGGCTGAACATTGTTGTTGTTGTCAGCCCTGTGATGGATATGATGGGAAATGCTGTCAGGTCTGGCTCCAACACCTTTTATCCCTGTAATGATGTGGTAGGTGTTACAGGTGTAATTTTCAGAAGTGCCCAAGCAACTTGGGAACCAAAATCCATCAGTGGTGTAATCAGTGAAGTTCAGGTTCCTACATCACTCACTGCTGCAGGTGTTACTCTGTCACAGTTTTGGTTTGTGCCTCTCTTCATCTGAAGTAGAACTGAGGACCTGAAGAAGTGTGTGTACATGAATACATATATATACACACACGTATTCCTCCCTGACCGCCTTTCATGTGTGCTTATCTGTAATCACAAATAGCTGTACAAGAAAAGCCTTTGCTCCCAAGGCAGATAAAAAGGGGAAATGATAGCTGGAGATGGTGTGAGAAGAGAAGGATTAAATTGAGGAGGATGGGTAGAATCTGAAAACTCCACCAGACAAGGAATGAGAGTTACCTATTGTTACAGGTTTCATTCTTTGCTCCCAGAGGGAATGGTACTGACCTACGACGTTTACTTTGGGGTCCTGAATGAACTGTTAGTCCTGATGCTGACAGAAATATAATCTCTTGTTAGTTTACAGCATATGCTGTGCAGCTGAATTTCAGATCCAGTTTCCTGGCTAGCATTCACTTGACTACCTCAGTGTAGTTTAAGTAGTACTCTGGCTACGCTGATCCCTAAGGAATGTTTAAAAAAAAATCAGCAATTGGAAGGTGACATACTATTTTGCTCAGTGTTATGACTCCAATTAAAAAAAAATTAGGAGTTCTAGGCTGTGGTGTCACATAAAGCATCTGGAACTTGTAAAAGCAGATCAGCAGTTTCCTGAGGTGGCACCTGAAGCTGTCCTCAGCCTGTCACTGGTACCACAAAGCTTTGTAGCACAGTGCCAGATTCAGAGGTAAAACAGAGAGACTGACTGTACAGGATTGGTTGTGAAGTAAAGGTTAGGTTCTGCTGGCTGATAAATCTGCTTTCTGTTAACCTCCTTGTGTGCTGTGAAATGAAGGTTCATTCACATGAAGTCATCAAGGAATATTTAGGTGGGCAGAGGGTTGGTGTAGTGACTCCGAGCCTGCGCACAGGTCATGAGAGGGAGCAGTCCCTGCGGGCTGCTGGCAAGAAATGAAATCCTCCTTTTACTCCTGGAACGTCAGCTTTGTGCCTGTGCTTGTTGCCTCCCACCAGGCACAGGTTGTTGGGGCTGTCTCAGCGTGGAAGTGGATCAGGTTAATTCCAGGTCCCTGGGAGCTCAGCTTCTTGGCATGTTTTCACGAGCAGAGACAATTAGGGGGATTAAAACCACCTTTGTGTTGTAATCCAAGTGTTCAAGGCTCCTGTTGTAGTGCAGAGAGGGGAGAGTCTCCAGGGAGATGGGTTTTGTCTCGAGCTGGGTATCCAGTGTGGGTCATCCTCTGGGAATGTCTACTGGAAGGGTCCACTGGGAATGGTTTTTAATGTATTTCTTTATACTTTTGGATATCATTGTTCCCTCACTATTGATGAAACATTATTTAAAGTGTAATGGTTGCTTTAGGCAGTGACTTTGGCCTGTGGATGGTGTCGAAGGAGTGTCTTAAGGCTGGGTGGAAAAAATGAACAGAAAACTCTTCTGACTTACTGACATACTTCCATTTTCTAGTCATTTTTATAGATATGATCAAATATAAGAGCTGTAGATAGGAGCAAATAAAAATCAGCACCAAATCAAATAACAAAATTTTGAAAAGGTCAAATTAATATATTTTTTACAGCTATCTCTCCTGGAATGGAGGAGGCATTAAAATTCTGATTATAAGTTCTCGTGAGAATGGATTGTAATGAGAACAGGAACCAGCACATTATAAATCCACTCTCCTGGTAATAATTTAACTAGAACAGTAACTGGTACAAATGTAATTCATTAATTCATTTTTATCACAATTTAAAGACTGAAATCTGGTTGTTATTGTGTGGTCTTCTTGTGCCGTATCTGGGATGGGTTTTTGTTGCTAGAGTTGAAGTAGTAAGATCCATCATAAACCAGGTGGATGCAAACCTCCTTGGAGTTTACCTTGCCACAATTGCTGCCTTCTATGAAGTTCTTATTTCACTTAAAGTTGGGTTGAAAGAATATTAAAGAGTAGTTCTGATTCGTGTTTATTTAGGACAGATGGCTAATTTAACTAGGCTGATCTCAGTTTTTTTATTGGACTTCATCCAGCGGTCCTTGATAGTCTCATATCTGAATTCACCATTTCCCAGAGTCATCAGATGCAAATAACAAAAGTAATTAAAAGACTGCCTCGAAGTGTAAATATCCATTAAAAAAGTGTGAAATTTTTGCTAATAACATTTGTGGAGCTTTCGATATTTTGAAGAGTTTTAGTTGCACTGACAGTAAAGACTGACACCAAATATGGTGAGTGGTTTTATTTGTTTATTTGCTTTTTTTTCCCCTGCTGCTTCCAAAGTGTGTTGAAAAAGACGCTGTAACGTGCCTGATGGTCGTAAAACTTCTTGCGCTTGTTTTAGCAGGGCGGCGAAGGGAGGGATGATGGGATTTCTGGAGTCAGGGTTGTTTCAGGATATAGGACTGATGCTCTCAGCATTGGCTTTTATCCTCTGCAGCTCCTGCTTGTGGCCTTTTGGCAAGTCCTTAGGGCTTGCTGTGCTCTCTCCCAGGAGCTGCTGATGGATGTGGCCTGTGTGACTGTCACAGAAGACATTTATATGACAAAATTATTGTAATCTGTCAATTTCAGACAGCTAGTTTTGCTTTATGGATTTTCGGGGCACTTTAGAATGTGTGCTGCCTTTGCCAAAACTGAGGAGTACAACTCATTATCTGTAAATACTTGTGACTGGGGAAAATCCTAGAACAATTAGAATGTGTATTTTAATCTGTAGCGCTTGGACATCATTAGCAAAACTTTCTCTGCTGCAGCCAGCAACAGAACCTCTTGTTGACTGGAGCTGGATTGTTATTTATGCTAAAATAGATGGATGGAAGATAGACAATTCTGTTCCTGAAAATCCCTGTTACTTGACTCTTTTTGTTGTTCAAAACACTGAGCACGTTTCCTCAGCCACAGCCGGGGCTCTCCCCACCCTGCCCGTGTCATATCCTCTGCCCTGTGTGTTTTGGCTGCTGGTTTGCTGTAACTGGATTTTCTGGCATCTTCACCGTGGGATGTGTAGCTTAATCTTAATAAAGATGTCCCCAGGAGCTCTTGCCAGAGGAAGTGCCCCTGGAGAGCCTCCCTCTAACACCCCTCTCACCTGTACCAAAAGAGCAGGGCTTCCAGAATCTTCATTAATATTACCAGTGTTTAGAGACATTAATGATGGTCCTTGTCCTAGGCATAGGCTTAATAGAAGATTGTGCAGATAGTGCAAGAGAGGCGTTTACATGGGGTGTTCTTACAAGGATTGCTTTAAAAATTGATCGGCGAGTAGTAGATGTAGTTCTAATTATTAACTGTAGATACTAAGAGATCTTCCTTGTAAATAAAAAGGTGTTTTCATGAAGTGTCTCTTTATTGTGCTCCTTGGCAGACAATGAAGAGCCTAAGCTTCCATGTATGCAGTGCTAATTTCATCAGTGCAAGTCTGTTTAGACCACAGAATTCCCTAGGTTTTATATCCAAACTCTTTTTGTCCTTGCCACTCCTTCAGAGACAGTCTGTGAATTATACTGCAGCTTTTCCATTTTAAAGATCATTTTTAAATATGGTAATGCTGAGTTCTTAAAAAAAAATAAATTAGAAAGGGAACATTGCAGTAAACAAAGCTGCAGTTTGAATGTGTGCTGAGGGATGCTGAAGTTCTGAGTAGAAGCAGTAAATATTTCCCATAAGCCACAGACTAACAGAGCAGGGGCTGTAAACTACTTGTGGCTGCAAGAAACAGCAGTGGCGCTTGAGTCAAGAATTGGATGTGCAGATTTCCAGCAGCAGGGAGGGGTGGTTTGCTGGGGGTTTTGTTTTTGCACAGCTCTGCTTGTCAACAGAACACTGGTGGTTTTAATTTAGATTTTTGCGGCCCGGAACAATTTTCATTGCCCAGGCATCACCCCAAGGGTAACTCCTTAAGGTCCCTTCCAACACAAACCATTCAGTGGTGGTGATTCCTAACGCTCAGTTTCCTTTCTCCTGTGAGTCAACATAACTTCATAGAAATTCAGGTTTCCAGATGGAGAAAGTGGGAAATGGCTTAGAATGGTTGATTTTGGCTTGTGGAGACTCTGAGCATCCCAAGTTCCAAATTCTGTGAAGGTCACTCAGTTGCTGGGAACTGGCTCTGGCTCAGATGCTCCAGCCAGAGAAGCTGCAGAGCAGAGGAGAGAACCCTCCAGGAAAACCTCTTGTTTTCAGCTATTTCCATGGCTATAGGAACTAAACTGTGGACTATTTCTGTGCCTCGGAAGAGCGATGGAAGGTTTGTTTCTGTCAGATGCAAAAAAAACCACCACTATAGGAAATGCTTGAGCTTCCACTCCAACCGCAAAAGATCTTACAAGGCATTTTTGCCATGGCAATATTTTGCCACATCAAATCTCCCACAGTCTTCAACAGGGTACGAGAACCGTTTGTATTTTAAGAAACGTGATGACTGAGATTTGTTGCTGACTGAAACTAATGAGATGAAGGATGTTGACAAGTCATGGATTTGTATTGTTCAGCCTGAGTGTAACTTGAAAGCTCAGCAGTACTGGACAAGCACAACTACTGAAAATGTGAATATATTTACATGATTTGGTATGAAATATTGAAGCCAATTTGTTAATGGGCAACTTCAACACTTGTTTTTTATATATTGAGTAAAAACCAGTAGGTCAATTGTAATGTAAAAATGCACATTTTATTTTGGGTCTCTGTTTTTAGCACTAAGCCACATATTCAGTATAACAAGAAGAGAGCAATAACCTTTTGATTTGATGATATACAGCACCTTTTATGTAAACCCATGAAAAGTGATTACTGGTATCATGAGGAAACAGCACCTTAGGGAGATTACCAGGCAAGGCAAACAGCTGGAACCCATAATCTCTTAAAACTCTGATTATCTGTGGATCACCATGTCTGCCCTAGGGGGCTATAAGTAATACTTGTTTTAATTATGCAAAACAATAAATTCTTTGAAAATTTTGAATTTAAAAATTTTTGTAACCATGAAATTTAACTGTGTGTTAAGCCAGATGTTCGGCAGAAGCTCTAAGTTTAGGACTCTGCAAAATTTGGTTTTGTATATAAATGACACATTTCCTATTGTTTCCTTGGCATGTAAGATTAACTATTCTAGCAGTTTACATGAAGTTTAATTTTACTGGAGGAAAAAATATTTCTAATCCATTTGAGGTTTTTTCAACTTGAGTTAAAAGAAATATAATTGCATTTTAACTGAAATAGGCCTAGCTTTTTAGGTATTTGTATTGATGTAATTAGATAAGCTTAAAAAGGGGACAACTTGAGTGCAGATAGAGCAATTGTATTTTTTTTTCTAGAGTACAAATCTCTCGAGAAACATTCCTGCCTGTCTGTTGACCTGGTGATTGTGCCCTGTTGTTGCTGCTGTGTGTCAGTGATTGAGAGGCTGCAGTCTGACTTCCCTACGGCCTTTAGTCCATGCAAATGTCCTGAAATTAAGAAGCATGATCTATGCTGTAAAAGAAGTGAGATCATTCTTAAAATCCTACCCCAATCACATTTCAGTGCATTACTAGGAAGGTAAAATGCCCACATCACTTCCCGCACATGCAGTGATCTGAATGTTTTAATCATGACCTGGGGCCATGCAGTGCCAGGAGCTGCGTCTCTGTCTGTTCCCAGGGATGTGGACGGTGCTGTTTCCGTGGAGGGAGCACTTCCCTCGGTGCTAATCACAGAGTATCGAGCTCCTGGGGTGGTGACACAGAGCAATGAAACAAAAATTACTCTTTTCAGCCAGGCATCCTGCTCCCTGTTGACTTGAAAGCCCTGATGTCAGGCCGCATGCTGCTGACTCCAGAAGTGCTTTGGAGAGGGATTATCATAAATTCAGATACCTGCTAGAGATACCTGCACGGTACATTTGTGTCTGTCAGCTCTTTCAGGATGCTAATTTTCCTGGCAGTTTCTATCACTTCTTTGGATCTCTGAGGGAACTGTCCAAGAGGCACCTGGAAAAAAAAGGCGTTGGAGCTTCTATTGTTAAAAGTTTTTTCTGAATCTTCCAGGAGGGTGTTCCATTATCTCTGCAGCTAGAGGTGCTACTGAAATCTTCAAAGCCAGCTGTTGGACTTAACAATATAATTTTCACCTGGAACTTTTTGTTCTAGCAGGTGATAATGATTAGGAGTTGGATATTAGAATTTTTGCTTTTTTTATCCAGGATGAGGTTTTAGCCAGACATCAACACAGACAGAATGACTGTGTAGCTGAATGCTGCCTTCTCTCATCTCAAATGCCCTGTTGCGCGTAGCTGCATCATTCTTAAAATGTCATCATAAAGCTTGTCAGACAATTTCCATCCCTCAAAGGCAAATTCGAGGTGATCTAAGCGTATAATTTGCATGTTAATTTAAATGTGTGAACTGGTTTGGGGTCAAATCCACAGGTTTGATGAAAGCATTGAGAGAAGGTTATCGAACATTGAAGATGAGTGATGAACAGGCATTGTGTAAGGTAAAACATCCACAACTTGTTGTCCCTTGTGGCAGTTTTTTAGGAAGCCTCAATTCCAGGCATTTACATTATCTGAGTAAAACTGGCATTTCCTTTAAGACAAGTAAGCATCTAAGCATGTTCTTCAGGAATAGCTGTGGTGAAGGACAGAGCATTTCCCAGTAGCCATCTCAGTTTATGATCAGTAAGTTTGACAGTTGATGTGTAACTTTAATTTTTAATGCAGTTTTGCTGTGTGTGATTCCACCTTTTTCTCACTGGTGGAATTATCAGTTACTTAAAAAAAATTTTGAGCTTTCTTCATATTTGAAGTTCCTCTGATTATGTAGCACTGAATAGAGAGGACAGTTAAGTTCTTCATCGTGTGTCTTTCTGTTGGTAAATTATGATACTGAGAAGTTAAATTTTCACTAAACTGTACTTAGAGGTCAGGGTAAAAGGTATTGCTCCTGTATGTTGGGATACCTTTTTTTAAAGCAGTTTAAATTCATCCTCCTTTGGTGGGGAATGGATCATTTGACCTAATTATTCTTGCCTGCCTCTAATTTCTCTAGTTTTATCATAGCTAGGACATTAAAAATCATTGTGGGCAGAAACTTCACATGCCAGCTGCTGGACTACTCATAAATTCTACTCTGGGACCAATACTTTTCACTCATCTTGCTTTTAGTCTGTAATTTTTGTTAGTTCTTCATTATTCTTTCCTTTTAAATGTTTCTCCCTTCTTTTCCAAATTAACATGCTGTGCGATGTCCCAGTCTGAATCATTATGGGATGTCAGAGGGATCCTGAGGTAGAGCAGGACAGACACTTAACCTCAGCGGGAGGGATGGGTGGTAATGATGGTTTAATGGCAGTAGCACACACGGAATTCTAATCAGTTTGCTCCAGGTTTAGTATGCTGATATTAAGGGACAATAATTCATACGGTATTGTGTTCAAATAGCACCGTAGGGTGTCATTGCTGAGCACAGAACAAACCCCCAGGAAGATGTGTTGTCTGTGGACTAAAGGAGCTCTAATCCAGCTCTGAGATCTCATGGATACCAGCAGAGGGAAGGCATAAGAAAAGGGGCCAAAGCTGACATGAGTCAATTTCTTTGCTAGGTTTTCAGTTTTAAATATTGATAGCTAATTGATACAATCACTTCACAGTAAAATTCAGTTCTTTCTGGCGTTACCTGGTGAGCTACAGAGTCACCAAGCAAAGTTTCTTTGAGGTTTTGATACCTGGAGTTGTGAGAGAACACTTATAAGAATGGAATTGAGTTACAGCTTTTTTTAGTACTCCAGTTTTTCACATGCTGTGTCTTGCTTTGGAAGGTCTGGAAAAATAAAGTAGAAGTGAGGAAATAACTGTCCCACAGGGGCCCTGAGCAGCTGCACTCCCTTTACAAGGATCTGCAATCCTGCTGAGATCTGGGATCACAGAATGACTGAAGTTTTGTGGCACCTTGAGGTCATCTCATGGCACTGCTGCTCAGTAATGCAGGTGGTGGCGAAACCAAAGCTGTTCCACAGGTTTGGGGTTGTTGCTTCCTGACTGGATAAACCAAGAAGGGTCTGCTCTCCTGCCCTTCTGTGTACACCCTTTGTGTTGCTTTAAGGTCGTCAGTAAGGTTGGGATTCGTGGTTAATGCAGACACTGGGAATGTGGATTGCAGACATGGATTATGTGCATCTTTTGTAGGCACAGTGTCTAAAAATGACCGGGATTATGATGATGAACATCTGTGCTGTTGTGAAAAGCTCCTGAAGTTTTGTATGACTGCGAGAACTGGGCATTTTCACTCTCATCTTGGAGAGTAAAACCTGACTGGGAGAAGGAGGGTCAGGTGATGCCTCAGCTGGGGTGAGGCCGTGAGTTCAGTGGTGCAGAGCTGTCACCAGGTTTCCAGTGTGTCACACCGACCTTTGGCTGTGTTTGCACAGAGGTCCTTGCTGCTTATAGCTGCCAGGACACCAGTGTCCCTGTCCCAAACTCCTCCACATCTCTCTAGAGCCTCTCAGCATGCTGAGGTGCCCGAGGGCTTTGGGAGCACTCACTCCTGGGGGTGTTCCTGGTGCTGTGTGGAGTTAGGGGTGTCCTGCACCTGCTGCAGGCACAGCTGTGCTGGTACAAGCTGTGACATTGCTTTCCCTTTGGGAGAGGCACTTCAGGTGGTGTTGAGAGCAGTAGTGATCTAGTTCAGTCTCACTTGCTTAGCTCATGTGATGAGATTTTAATCTCTTTTAAAGAAATACTAAGATTACAAAGCTTGAAAAAAAATGCATAAGGTATCTGTAAACCACTCTGAAAATTTTCCATCTGGGAGACTATGTGATATGGTGCTACTATTTATTGTTTTATTTTTGTATCTATAACATTATTTTAAAAGTCATCTACGTATTTTACCTGGAGAAATTGTTCCAGAGCACAGTTCTTGTGAAATGTTAATGAAATACTGTCTGTGACCAGCTCTGTATTTCTCCATTCAGGATCACAGCAGAAACTCTCTTTAAAAACTAATGTTTGATTTTTTATGACAGCATTTGGAGAAGAATCTTGATTAGGCTGCTCCAGCCTTGCCCTTTTGCTTTACTCTTTGCTTTACTGACTGAAGGGCAGTGACAAAGATAGCTGTGTGTAAGGAGCTCCATGCTTCCATATTCTTTGAAAATAAACAAAAAATCATGCCCTTATGCTAAATGGAGCTGCATCAGCTTGTTTAAATAACCAATAGGCTGTTAAATGTTTTTATTTGGAGCAGGGAATTAAGTAATTCTGGAGTCAGGTTGGTAAACACTGCGCTCTGGCAATTAGGAAATTGATTGGGGCCCTAATTCACTATAAAACAGTCCATCTTTTGCTGGGCATGTAAATATCTCCTTATTGCTTAATTCTACAGTCTCCTTAATGGGCAACCTGGTCATTTGTGAGGAATCAGCTGTACATGTGGTAGGCTCATCTGTTTGCCTTACTCTTTTTCCAGTGTTGATTTGCAACAAAAGCAATTTGGTGCAGATAAAAAAGAGCAAATGGTAATGGGCTTGAAGCTGAAAGCTCTTAGCTTTTAACACTCAAGCACTCAAAGTGGAGGATTTGGGGATAAAGAGACTTTACTTATGGGTTAGAGATCCTTTGTTCTGTGCTTGACTGGTTGTTTTTCTTTGGCTTGGTTTTGCTGTAGTATTAGATGGCGCGTTGCTTGCGCAGTAAAGATACTTAATTCTGGGGTCTTGAGCTCATAAAGCATTTTTAAAAATGCAAAGGCAGCACTCACTGGAGGCCCTTTGGCACCCATGACACTGTGTCAGGATTATGGATTACTGCCAGTCGTGCATTTCAGTCTGAAAAATTGCGGTTTAGCTTTCTGAAAACACGCTGATTTTAAGAGCTATCCATGCTGCTTAAACTGCTTGTAGCAGGACCCTGGGCCTCCTGCATTCATGGGAGCTATACCCATTGCTTGAGTTTTGCAGTACAACTTCCAAGTGATTTCATGAGAAAAGGAATAAAATTAAAATGTAATCCTTGAAAAATATATATACCAAGAAGATCATGTGTTGCTTATATATAATGCTTTTTCATCAGACTTGAAAGTGGCCAATTTCAAGGTTAAGCAAAGCTTATTACTGGATCCAAACAGCATCTCAGTCAATTGTAAAATGAACTTTTAAACCCTTGGCTTTTGAAACCTATATTAAGCAACAGGGAAAAAGTACTAATTGTTATGAAAATACAAGCATGGGCTTCCTTGTTAAGGGGCAGGACTGACATTTGGGCATCTTTTTAGACCTTTGGGAGAATCATTCGTGCCAGCTTCAGGCTCCTGGTGGAGTCAGCTCTGCCTGAGCTGAGGGAAGGGTCCCGCCTGGTCGAGCAGCAGTAAATGGAGTGGTGGCTCTGTGTTCCCTTCTTGTCTCTCTACTCCTCCTGATGGCCCTGTGGGCAGCATTAAAAAGCTGGTACCGGTAACCAGTGAGAGGTTGGCACTCGTGTACTTCGTGCACCGGATGTAAGGAAGAAATTCTTTAATGTGAGTAGTGAGGCCCTGGCACAGGTTACCCAGAGGTGATGGCTCCCCATCCCTGGGAGTGTCCAAGGCCAGGCTGGACAGAGCTTGGAGCAACCTGGTCTAGTGAAAGGTGTCCCTGCCCATGGCAGGGGTTGGAACGAGATGACCTTTAGAAGTCAACTCAAACCATTGCAGAAGGTGCACCCCTGTCACTCTGGAAATACAGAGAGAAGTGGTTTTTGGAGAGGAGTTAAGTGTCTAAGGTGTTGCTATAACATTTGACACTTTTTCTACTTAACAGAGGAAGAACAACACAGGATGTGGACTCCTACGATCCATCTCAGCACTGCCTGAATATATAAATATCTGTGACAGGCTGCACAAGGATGCTTTAATGGCAGTTGTCAGAGCCATTTAAAATGGATTAGACATTTTCAATTTTTTCCCTCTAATAATGAATATTTAGTGAGACTTTTAAAGCTGTTAGCTATTAATTATAGAACCTAAAAATATGATCGTGTTCAGTCAAGTACGGATCAGCACATGACTGTATGCAAAAGTATGTTCCCTGTCTAGCTTTTGTGACATAGCTTACTACTTTACATTTGCTTTATAAATACAAGAAATGATTTTTTAATGATGACAGCTGGTGATGAAGCAGACTTGCCCTTGAAAGTTGTAAGCAGGCAGGGAATATTAACAGTAAGGAGGTAAAAGGAGAGATTAATAGATAAATGTCCTGATACTTAAATAATGTATGATAAAAATTAGGTTACCGTAAATTTAGTTCCACTGTAGATATCGTTCTGAGTCTAGAAATCCAAGTGTGGCAGTAGAAGGTTAATGTTTGCATTAATAAAAATGCAGACTGTTGTCCTTTGCTGGTGTTGTTGCTGCGTTCTGCAGATAAGAAATCGCCTTTCTCTTTAAATTAGTTTATACTACCAAGGGTTACTTTTGCATATTGGAAATAAATAGGGTTATATTGCTACAGCTAAAATAGATGTTTCTGCTGTTGAAATAAATGTTACTCCAACAGTAGAAAGCTGATTATACCACTGATAAAGAGGCCGTCAGTCAAATAATTCTCGTTTATGTATTCAAAAATCTTAACTAATAGTGCAATGAAAAAAGCTCCAGTGGCTTTATTAAATTCTTGCTTTTCAGGGTGATTTTTTTCTTTGTAGCTGGAAATCATCTTGTATTTGCAGCTTGCTGTCATTTCCCTGAGTAAAGTGTTAGAACAGAGTGAGCAGGCTTTGAGTCTTTGTTTTGGTTTAGTTACTCTGTTGGTGTTGTGTTTTTTTCTTTTCACCCAGGTTATTCAAGTAGTAGGAATCCAGTTTGTGGGATCTAGCGTTAGCCTTTGCTGGTCTGTTTCTTCGGAAGAAATCTCATCTTCAGGAAAGAGCTTGGCAGTGCCTCTGTGCTCCCAGGAGAGCTGGCCCACTGACCTCCTTTAGTGATCCATCTCAGGCCCTGCAGCCCATCCATCTCAGATTTCTTGGCCTCCCAGCTCCATGGGGAGCAGGAGCTGCTCTTGCCCCATTTTTCAGGCTGAGGGATTGATTTCCTCTGTCATTGCTGTGAGAAGTTAGACGTGGAGCCAGTGTTAGTTTGGTGAGCTGCCCTTGGTCAGCAGGGACAGGGAGAAATGCCCTTGAATGCTGTTTGTCCTCTTCAAGATCAGATTGAGATGAGTCTTGAGACTTGCACAGAATCACATCAGAGATGTCTGGCAGGCCAGTGTCCTACACTTGATTTTTTTTTTTTTCCTCCCTCTTCCTATTAATGTTTGATGTCCTGGCCGTGGATCTTCACTTTGCTGTTGCCTGAGCTGTGACTGGAGCAGCCCTTTTGCTGCATCTTCCCCAAGGATCAGCATCCAAACAGTTCAGATTCTCCCTTCCAGCCCTTTTTATCCATCAGCTTTGCAAGTCCTGTTCAGTGTAGTTACACCCTGGGAGTGGGGTGATGACCCAGACTGAGTCCCTTCCCAGATGGGAAGCCAAGGTTCTTGGATGGTGGTGGGAATGAGACTGGAGCCTCGCCTGACATTCCAGCACCCTTTTAACTTCATGGAAACTATCCCAGCTCCAGGAAGGGTGGGGGGTGACATTTTAAGCTTGTCTTACATGGATTGGATTGCTTTTGTCAAGTAGCTTTTACTGTAAGAAGTGTGAGAAAATGAGAGCAGAGATCCTAGAGGAGAAATCTGATGGGCACAGGAGGGGAAAGAGCCCAAGAATTTATTCCGAGTCCACCTGTGTGCACGTGCATGCACTTATTTCTGCTTAGGCACTGACATTCCTCAAAGTACTCTCAGTTGATAGCTCTGAGTGCCCTAATGATAATTGCATTTACGCTAAATGTGGAGCAGCATCAATACTGATATACAAATAATTTAAATCTGCCAGCCAGCCGTCCTAACTAATCAAATGGAGATTGCCCCTTGTCTCAGTCAGGAAAGAGGAGGAAGAATTCATCTCCTTTGAGCATGAGCTTAAAGAAGGGTGAACGTGGGTGGCCCTCCTGTTAAGGGTGTCCTTCTAGGAACAAGGACATGAAGAGGAACAAAACGCTGTCTTGGGGTCTGGAGCATAACTTACAGCACAAATGCTTAGTTTTTAAAAATGTAAGCAGTGGGTTGCATTTTTTCAGCTCTCAAACAGAAGCATCTCAGATTCCATCCCTTGAAACAGTTATGCTAAAAAAAATATTTAATTGCTATTATATTTGGAAGGAAAATAGGCTTTAACCTTGAGGTGCTGAAACAGCAAATAAGATACTGTGTTCAGGTAAGGATCTGTGACCTGTAACAGGTGTGAGGGGCTGCAGAAGTGACCTGCTTTTACTTCACAGCATAGAGTAGAAGGAACCTTGCTGAGTGCTAATTAATTGTTGCTTTCATGCAAAATAATTTTTACCTTCAAATAGCCTTGAAAAGAGTTCTCCCAGTTTTCTCGTGTAGGAAAAGTTGATACTCACTTACAGCTTCATAAAATAAAATCTAACCCCAGGAACTGAGCTCTTTACATTATGGAATTTGAACTGAAACAGGTTTGCTACTTTTTAAGCAAGCCATACAGAATTTAGAAGTAATCCTGTCTTTTTCAGGGCATTACTGTGAAGGGGTTTTGGGTTGTTTTTTTTTTTTTAGGAGCTTCGTTTTAAGTATAGAAATAAGTATTGCAAGTGATTTTGTGTTTTTTCTGCGTGCAGTATTTCTACTGAAATAGGAACATGCCCTGACCTTTTCACTATCTTGCACAGACTTTCCTCCTGGGATGGGAGCAGTGTTCCAGGGGGAAGCCTATCTCTGCTGGGAAGGTGCACGAACACCTGTAGCACGGGTAGCACCATTCCTCTGGCACCTGGAGTATCCCAGCTTCCCTCCAGCCTTGTGCCACGAGTAGCTGTGTGGGAGAACTCACGTTTGCATTTGTTCATCCCCCCGCACGGCGTGTTTCATCCTGAGAAATGGAAACAGTTTTGTACAAAAGCAACCACCCACTCAAAATACATAAATAAGACTCTTGGATATGTAACACTTTAAAATACAGCACAGGGGAGATTTCCAGGGAGTGTTTATTATGGTGACAGGTAGAACCGAGTGAGTAAAAGCCTCTCTTGGTTCTCAGTTCTGGAAGGTCCTCATTTGTGATTATAGTTGTGATGATAAAGCAATTAAATGCCAGTGAACATATATTTTCCATGGCTGTGAGGCTTCTGGCATAATTATATAATAAAAAAATGCCATTAAAGAGCAATAATGTTATTAGTGCATCACTTGGAAGAAGTGCACAGCTTGGATGCTAAGAGCACAAAACAACCAAAGCCCAAAACAAGCCCTGATGTTCCCAGGTATGGAACTCAGAACAGAAACCTGCTCGGTGCCTGTTGGTGTATGTACGAGATACTCTGATGCACCAAAAAATATTTGCACCTCCAACTGGCCAAATCCTTTCTGCTTTGCATCCTTTTAGCTTAAAAAGATCTAAACTTCAGGTTGGGTGTAGTCAATTAAAAGCCACAAGACATGCCAAGTGATAACTCCTGGGTCCTGACCCACATCACCTCCTTCAGTAAAACTTGTGAGATTAAACCTTGCAAAAATGTGAAAATACACTCCTGTGGTGCGAAGCCTGTTTTATGACAATTTCTGTGTGGATGTGTATCTCTGTTTTTAGATTTTATACATCCAGTCACCGGCACAATCCTGTCTTGCATCCACCAAGATGTGCTATGTTGTTAATGAACGACCTAAAGGCTGCTTTGGTCCCGTTGGTCCATGGCCTGGCTCATCATTTCTCAGTGCTCCAGGAGTTAGATTAAGGCAGCAGACCTAGGATTCCTAATTCCATTTAATCATACAGATGGAAGAGCTCTTGTTTCATAACTTGCATTTTATTTCCTGTTTTTAACATTAAGGTAATTAATTTGCTCTAAACAGTATTGATGAAAATCTTCCAGAGGTAGAAGCATTTCAATAACAGCTGAAACTAGTTATGTAATAGATCTACGAAATATAAAATGTGTATCAAGATCTGTCTGAAGGAAAAATGTTCCAAAATTCATCTTTTCTGGTTTGATACTTGAGACCATGGATTGATCCATGGCCTGGGTCACTGCTTGCTCAGTATCACCGTGCTTTTGTACAAGAGAAGGGCACTCGGGGATGTCACGGCTGGTGAGCGACTCTGAACAGATGCCCAGAAGGTTAGGCTGTGACTCCTGGCCATAAACTCCAAATCACCTCTGGAAACTTAATAGTACCCTGTGTCAAAGGGGCAGAATGTTTATGAAGGAGGTCAGGCGTGCCCTTAAACTCAAACATAATAGTTTTGCTTATAGTCTTTTTGAAGTTAGGAATTTAAAATGTATTGTTAAAAAAAAGGCAAGAAACAAATTACAGCTTTAATGTTTTGTTCTCACGGCTGGCAAAGTGCCTTTTTAGAAATACTTATTTTTGGAAGAAACCCACTGCCGTCCAAGTGAGTGCATGTGTTTATTTCTTTTGTCTGAAATGGTTTTGGATGTTTGAGAATAACACACAAAAACAGCACAAAAAGACTTCAAAGAGTTAGAGCAATCTGCCATTAATCTGGCTCAAAAGTCCAGATAATTTTTTTTATGGGAAAGATGATTTTGCTCAATTCCTCACTGTATCCCCAGCCCTTCCACTGCATGTGGAGCCTGAGTTTGTTTCACCACTGACTGGAGAATGTGCTGCCCCTAATCCAGTGGTCTGAGCAAACTCCTTGTCAAGGAAGACCACTACAGACCCATCAGGGACACTCCAGCCCAGCCTTTGAAGAGGATAGTGAGCCCTGTGTGGGTTTGGAATGGGGGTGGATGCTCTAGCTTGGGTTTATAACAAGCCCAGGGCAAGCACCAGCTTTATTTAGACAGCACTCACTCTCACATGTAATGAGCCCTTTAATTAGTCTTTCACAATGTGACAAAAAAAGTCTCATCAAAATATTTATAGTTGGGTTTTGATTTAAGTCTTCGTTTCATATCTAAAACAAAATTTGTCATCTGAGGTAAAGCATCTGGCAAGTCGGTAGGTGTTAGCTCATGAATCGAGCATGACTATTCTGGGACTGGGGAGTTACTCAGATGTAGTAGGGATGCATCCAAGGAGGGACGTGGATAAAAAGAGGATGTCAAGTTTAGTGTGTGATTTTTTTTTTCCCTTTTTTTTTTTTTCCCCTAATGTTTTATTCAGGCCAACAGGTTTATACACAGCTCATCCTGCTGCTTTTCCAGAGTTTGTTTAGAGTTGATAGGTGCCCATGGGAGCATCCCTGGTAGTTCATAGATGGCATTTATGGAAATTACACTCACAAGGTGGGCTCTCTTAGGGCAGTGGAGATCACAGGTACACAAACTAATAATTTGGTTCCTTCCAAATTAGTGGTCCTGCAAGGATGGGGAAAATGTAGACTTCTTAATTATTTAGGATTTGAAGTCTTGCTTGTTTAAGCTGGTGGCAAAAGTTAGCAGAGGGAGAGGGCAAATAAATGTGCTGTGAAGTTACAGCTGAGGAGCAGCACATGGGGATCAGCTCTGGGCCCCCCAGGCTGTGTCCTCTGCTCCGGCTGCTTGGATCTAGCTTGGACATGGAGGTCCCCAGTAAGAGCTGGAAATCCTGGAGAAGCAGAGACCTCCTTGGGCTTGGTGTTTGGGGAGGGAGGGGAAGAGCTTATTTTCCTCTGGAGTTTTCCCAGACCCATTCTGCATTTTGAAATGGAGCAGATACCAACTGTGTGGTTAGTTTCAGTTTTGGTGGAAAGGTTTGCCAGTGTTTCTGCTTTTTAATTTTTTTAGCATTATTTGTAAACCCTTGCCAAAAGCCTCTCTCTCTTTCCCACAGCAACTCTTTTAAGAGAACTTGTTTGATCTGTTGTCTTATCTAAGATTATGGCTAATTACTCAATAAAGAACTTCTTTTCCAAGGTCTTTTTCCCCCCCCTTTTAAGTATCATCTCATGGGGTGAAATTTCTTCTTCTTTTGATTTTGCACCATCACAACTGAGCTTTCATCCAGACATGTCTCAGAATCTGAAGGGAGCGGTTAGTGCGAAACGAAGCCTTTAGATTTTCCCTTTCCTTTTTATGCTAAAGCTGAAAGATGAAGCATATGGAAAAGAAAATAGCATTAAATCTCCCACTCCAAAAAGAAAAGCACTGAGGATCTGGCCGCTGCAGGAGAGGTTTGAGCTGCATGCTTCATTTACTACTTTGTGCAGACATAACAAAGAATTTACTTTAGTCCCCGTGGTACTCGCACAGCCTATTGCATGGCAGGCAGAGGGAAAGCAATGAGCCTTGTGTTACAGTACAGCAGCAAACTGGGGATTCAGGTGGTTTAAAGACAAATGTTTCCTTAATAATCTCGTTGTATAGACCTAGTTCCTTTTCAGTTTATGTTTCCCGGTTCTGAAAAAGGAGCTTTGGAGCATTGTGCAAATAGTTTTGTTTGAATGAATCGTACAATGGGGCCCATAGCAGAAATTTTACTTAATAATTCAGAAAAAAAGAAGAAAAGCAAAACCAAAGAAGTCCTGTCAGAAGAGATCTGTCTTTTAACAAACACAAGGCAGAGGGGGAAGTGTCAGAGACCTCAAGTCAGATCTCACTTGGTATTTGTGAACTAGTTCTGTTAAGGACGGAAAAATGTTGGCACGTCGCTTGGTCTAAACTAAATTTTGGATTTGAGATTTTGTAATTTTGATATGTTATGAGCCTCTTGGAAAAATCTCAAAGATGAAAAGTCCCCAGAAGGGGCTTTCCCTGTTAAGGACAGGCAGGGAAACCTGTAAGATTCCAATCTAAACCCAACCTTAATACCTCGGAACATGGAAACGCAGAGTGTGGCTCATCATGGCCGTGTATTGTAGCACTGTGCTGTTAGGTCACAAAACACAGCACTGCCTCTGAAGTAATGAGAGTAGATAAAAAGGCTGCTTAAAAGGCAGAGGTTTTTGTGTGCACACATCTCCTTATATTGACAAGTGGGAAAATATTGAAAAGCGCTGGAGCATTTAATTGAGTTTGTGCAGAATGTCCAGGTACGTACGGCTGGGCTGTGGGGGCAATTTAAGTGTTTGTGCCTGCAAATGGAGTGGGCACAGCTCTGTTTCGGGTTGTTTTTGTGTCAGGTTTTTGGCATTAGAAAAGCCAGGTAAAGAACCTGCTGCTGTCTCACCCCTGCCCCAAGAACCGCACCAGTTTGTATGATTTTTTTTTAATGAAACATTTATTCAGACTTAGAAAGCAGCAAGGAAAGAAAAATGGATTTGTCTATATCCCGTTGTGAAGAAAGAATGACGGAAATAAGGGAAGTTTTACTAAAAATAAAAGCCAAATGGATTCAGCTCTTCTCCTGCCCAGGCTACAAGTTTATCTTAGGCCCAAGTGGGTCTTGGGGAGGGAACTTTAGTTAATTCACACACAGATGGGGTCAGTAAATACTGAAGATAAAAGGAAATTATTTTAAAGCTCATGTTCATTGTCTAATCTAGAAATACTCTGTAAAATAAATAATGGAAGTTTTATTTTCTTTGTATTTTGGCAGTTCTGAGTAGGCAGCGTTGCATCAAGAGCTTTTCAGCCTGTTCTAAGGAGACAAAGCTTGAGTGCCCCTTGTCTCTTTCCCTGACTTCTCAGGAACTTTTCAACCAGCTGGGCAGCTTCACTACCCTGTTACAGATTTTGCTGGCAAGAAGTAGAAGTGTCAAAAATAATAAAGTACCTGCAAGGGTTATAGGTGGGCATAAGAGCAAAATGCTTCTACCAAAGGGAAAAATCTTTAACAATCCTATACCTTGTTTGACACTGGAGCATTGAGGCAGCAGGCAAAACCTTATTAAAAAAAAAATGCACAAAAGAAACCCCTTCCCTGACCAGAGGAAATGTTGTCTTAACTAACGTTAAAATAATATTTTGGCATTTCATATGTAGGTTCTGCAATGCAGAATATGGAAATAGGTTGAGTTCAGTGTATTGTCTTGTCACAGCCATGCTGTGATTTTACCAGCAGCTAAATCTGTTCCCAGGGCTGCTCTCTGATCTGTAATGGCAACATGCTTCTTAATTTGTATGAAGTTCTCTTTTAAATTTTCACACAATTTGATCACCTGAAGAGGTCTTTTTCTCTCAGGGAATATTGAGGTAGACTTTTGGTCTTGCTCAGTCCTTCATTGTGATATTAGCACTTAATTAGTCGTGTCTCTGTTTCAGTAAGAAAAAAATGAAAAGCTGATGAACGAAATGAACAGAAAAAGCAGGTGTGGAATGTCCTTTGTGGGTAGAGAGGTATTCATGGTATTTAAATTATAAAGGAATTTTTCTGGAATAGAATAATGACTGCTGTCAGCTGACATCACTTCATTATTCAGAGGACTCTGCTATTCCTATCAGGCTTATTTCTTAAAATTTTACTGTTTTCTTGCATATTATTAGAAGCCAGTCCTGTTTACTGAGGTCTCCAGTGTTGCTTGAGATCCTGGAGGTGTTGCTTTACTCTGACTGAAAAAAGCCATGAGCCTAAGCATAAGGACTTGCAAACCTAATTATTGCTTAAATGTGTGTGTTTGCAGAGTGCGACCTGAGGAATAAAGGCTCCTACCTCTCAGGGAGTGACTTTCTGACAGGAGTGAGGGCAGGATTCAGCAGAGCCTGGGGCTGGATGGCCACCAAGCCTGAGCCAGGTGGTGTGGCAGGAGAGCATCTGTCCCTGATGCAGAACTTCTCCTGGTTGAATGTCTTGAAGCACACGTTAGTACTAGAGAGTGGAAAAATCTGCTTCAGTTTTGCATTTAACCAGATTAAAGACATTGTAAACTTACAGTTGGCTTCAGGGAAAAGATTTCCTCTTTAATTGTACCCATTTTTAGTAAGTGAAATCTGCGTTTGCCCGTTTAGCCCAGTTTCAGGGAGACCCTTTCACTTTCATATGTGCAAATGAAGTTGCATCCCAAACAGTTCTGTGGACCCCGTTGTGTTTTCTAGATTTGACACTGAAATTTTTTGGAGGTTTTTTTGTATTGGGCAACTGGTGTTTTTTCCAGCCTAGACTGCAGTTTAACTCCTTGTTTTATGACCCTTTGCAACAAGAAGGTTAACTGTCAGAGGCCTGATTTCTTGCATAACTTGAAGAACTACTTGCAAAAAGCATGTATGGATTTTAAGCTTCCTATTTCCTGAAGCTTCCCAGAGTGGTCGTTGGCTCTGAGAATTTCTCACTTGTGACCACCAGAGTTTCCTTCCTCTGCTGTAATACCATTATCAACTTGTGGGTTAACTCTACTAAAAAATAAAGAACTGAGCTGTGGCGGCATCAAGACCATGGGTCAGATGTGATGGACTGTGTCAGGAACCTGCCTGAGCTCAGCAAAACCACCTCAATTTGCTTATTCAGTTCTCCCAGAAAAAGGCTAAGTGTGGTTATTTCCTCCCAAATCATAACTTGCATCTGACATACAATTTCTTCTGATTTAAAGCTCGAATGTGCGGCCAGAGACAATCCAGACTGTGGGCTGCTAGAGCAGCAGCTTAGATATCTTGAAAAGCGCTTAATAAAGCGATTATGGAAGGGAAATGCGAACTCCACCTGAATTCTGATGACACCCCGTGGTTTCTGTTGTGACGGTTGTGGTGGCAGCCGGCACAGACGCTCCTCTGCCTGATTGTGAGCTGCAGGAAGCTGCTGTTCTCATTTATCTGCGTGCTGCCAAGTTTCCCACAAACGCTCCACACCTGCGCGAGCTTGTTCAATAACTGAAAATTAGTTAAAGCCAGCTGTTGGGGTAAGGAAAGGCACTTTGTCATCCTGCCTTTATTTTTGTCATCTTACGGTGGGAGCTTTCTTCAGGCAGCTACTGAGGATATGTGTCAAAACCAAAAGATGTTCAGCATGAGCACTCAGGACTTTGGGAAAGTTTCTCAAGGAAGGGAAAATACATCACCTTTGTGGAGATGGCCGTGTTCTCTGTATTTCAATACAGGTACCCGTATTTATTATACCTGCCAGAGGAGTTACAGTAGCCAGGCGCTCCTGATTTGGAGTAGGAATTTCACTTATACACGTGCTTAGAGCACAAGGAATTTGTCAGCAAAAAGAAGCTCATTCTGATGGTCACCAGGAGCTGTGTCCCAGCCCACTTCCAACAAAACTGTTCTTTGTTTTGCTCCCTCTTTTTGGCTGCTGAGGTCTAAAAAGGTAACTGTTTAATTCAGATTCAAGTTAGCTAAAGGGAAGGCTTCTCGTGCCATTTTTGTTCAGGCATCATGGCATTCATGAATTTCTTGAAGTATTTCAGACAACCCCTATTTACTTGCCCTTGCTCTCAGAAAATTGCTGATTCAGAGATAGAGCAGTTGGTCCTGTGAGTCATCAGAATATTTTTTTGATGACCATTATTTTTTTTGCTCAGATTTCAAGCCTGGCTGGAGGTTGAAGCAACTCGTATTGAGTGGTGAAAACAAGGCCTCAAATAAACTCCAGAAGTGCTGATTGCATTGATTGTTTGGAACCTTTTAACAATGATGTTTTACCACAAATATAATGAAGGCTTTCTTTTTTACTTCACATTAAGTCCTTTAATTAGAGGACAAAATTTAGTTGCTATGTGTAACTTACTGTACCACAAGCTGTGCTGGAGTTAATACTCTATTAAACCAGTAACTGTTTCATTAACTGTATTAACAGCCCCATAATCAGAGCGTGGAAGTTTGATGTCTCCCTTTTAATATCAGTGCTTTCCAGCTTTGTTTACAGCTTTATTGGCATAGCTGGTGTGTCAGCAGGTATTCTTACTTCATAGTATGCAGACCTTTTAATTGCCCTCATTGTTGAGAAATTAATTTCTGTTGAATTTTGAGAAGTGATAGCTGCTGAAGCGTGTAATCAGGTTGGGATGTATGTTGCTAACACGAGCCCACGGCCCCTGTTGTGACAGCTGCTGTGCCCCCTTTGTGTCTTGCCGTGTGCTGCAGAGATATGGACATGGTGAGCATCAAGAAAAAAGAAAGATGTTGGCTGGGTCAGCAAGCTTTGCTCCTGCATTTGATGAGTAATTAGGTGATGTTAATGCTGTTGTGGTGCAGTTGAGATTACTCTTCCACTGAATGGAAGTAAACACCTATTTATCCTGCAGCAGGGTTGAACTCTGTGGGTTTATCTCTCCCAAAATTACCTTTCCAGAATGAAATTTCTAGTGCTGAGTCATACTTTTTGAGATTTTTTTTCCCCTTTCCTTCATATGAATTTGTACATTAAATGGTATTTGGTTTTTTGGAGAATGCAATGTTATGTTGCTTTGTGTGCCTCGAGAGTGAATCCCCCACCTGCTCTTGGTCAAGGACAGTTCTCCACCTGAGTCAGACAGTCAGAGCTGTTGTATTTTACTTTTGAGTACAAACCCCTCGAATTTGGATGATTGCGGGTACCATTATAGCACCGTGACTGGTTAGCGCAATGGCATTTCGTAAAACTGAAAGTGCCTGGAATATATCCAGTGATTAAGATGTTTGTGTGAATCTTTTCTAGGAAATCACTTAAGAAGGGATGTAAATAATTGGTTATAAATACCTTAAGAATCCAGGAGGCTTGGGAGAGTAGTCATGGGTGACTGGAAAGGCACACCGATAAGTTTTTCCAGGCCACTTTGTAGCTGATGAATAGGTGCCCTATGATAAAACTTGCTGGATTTTGAACTTGGTAAAAACCCAAGTTCTCTGGGACACCGTAGGGAATATACACTCGGTTAATCTTTATTCCTTCTCTTTTGCATTGAATATGTAGGAGTTCTGGGAGCCAGTGTTCACAGTAATCCATCAGCTTTTCCATTTGATTTCATGCAGCCTGGCTGTGTGACTGTCAGCGGATCCCCTGCCACCCTCTCCCGTGGGGTGACCTGGCTGAGTGCTCTGCTCTGGGTCACTTTCCTGCTGCTTCTGGAACTTGTGGGGACTCAGCAGAGGGGATCAGTGACTCTCAGGCACCACTGAGAAGGGTTTTTATCTCAACCCACAAATTTTCTCACTGTTACTCCTTGGATTCTCTCCCTCATCCCACCAGGGGATTCTGAGCTGCAGCCGGGGTTAAACCACGCCACGCTGGGAAGATTGTTAATCTCCTTCACCCATCGCTGCTGTTGTGCCTTCTGCCATTGATAAAACCTCACTTTAATACCAGAGACAGGAAAATAACCCCCCAAAATGCTTTACTGTCTCTGGAGGAAATAGGGGTTTTATTTTCTATATTAACTTTGAAGAAATGTGTGCACAGCCACTGTGAGCACCACCTGTAGTTAAATGGCTGTTGTTTCTGCAGAGAACCAGGAAAGCTCTATTTTCCAATTACAAATGGGAAAATCCGCAGGGTGATATTGGATTAATTGACAGGCAGCCATGCATGAGTAATCCTGCACTTCCAAATGTAAATAACAAGTGCTTTGGAACAGTTAGAATAAAGATTTTATATTTATTGAAATTAATCCAAAACTCCGAGCTGTATCTGTACACAGTAAAGAAATAAGTGATCATTAAACAAAACCCACAGCCTTGTCTATGCTGCACAGAACCTGTGTACCAGCCTTCTAAAAAAAATTATTGTTAGAGTAATTGCTTTTCTTTCTGCTTTAGCATAGAACAGCTCCAACATCACAGTTTAAAATGGGAAGAAAAACGTGCTTTAAGTGGTTTTACTTAACTAATTACATGGTTAGGCGCCTAATTTAAATAAAATGGCTTGATGTGTTAATAAGTTGTTTAAATTAATAGGGGGGAAAAAAGTGCTCCAGCAGTTCATCTTATACCCCTGCAGTTTCACATGGAATACCATGTTTAATGTGGGAACTGACTTTGAGGGAGTAATACTCCACCAGCAACAAAAAACCAACAAAACAGAGAGATGTTCTAACCCTGGTAAAATGTATTTCTCTTCCTCACAAAAATAAACCAAGGGGAGGAAATCATGCTACATGTGCACATTTTTATTTTGTTTACTTTTATGCAAATCAGGCTGTTGGCGGCAGAATTTTTTGTAAACTCCAGGACAGACTAATTTGATGTTGTCCCAGAAAGATGTACACTTGAATATTTAACAAAAGCAACAATGCCAGTGAATAGATGACATTAAAAGTATTACTTTTGCATAATTTATGTTCAGTGGTGCTGATATCAGGCTTCACTTCATCACCTGCTTACACAGAGAGTACTGGATGTTTCAAATCTCATTAAGCTATTTATTCATTGTAATGAATGATTTTAATGTACTGTATTAAGGTTATGCCACACTGCACTGTTCAAAAATCCATCTTACTGTACATATTTTAATGTTTGCAGTCAAATTAATACCTTTATTACTGCCTCAATGGTTGAGTGGACACTCTTCATACATTAATCATTGTTGTCTCTGCTTCATCCCACTCCTTTGCTGAAGTTTATAATGCCACATTCCTTGATAGAGATGTAATGATCTACCCATCTGTGTGCAAAGCCTGATGCCAGAGCCTGGCCGTCGTGTTACTCAGGTGTTCTGAGATCCACAAAATGTATGGTATTTCCATGTACTTTTTCAGAAATACATTAAATTTTAAGGTAATAAAAAGTGCACATCCAGCAGCCTCTGCTAACTTCCCCTCCAAAATCCGTCATATTGTTGTCTGTGCGCAGCAAAGACAGGCCATAATACTTCATTGCACCAACCGCAGGCAGTTTAAAATTAAGTTCTTCTACAATAAATCTGATCAGATTTTAGATTTAGATGCATTTTAAAAACATGCCAAGTGCCAATATTAGGGTGGCTGAATACGGATTTTGTACCTTACTGTTAACGTAGCAAAGGGCAGGTGTCAGCCTTTACAACTGAACTTGCGAATTTTATATGTTCACTTGATATGACTTAATAAATAATGTCTTTTGGGTTGATTGTCAGTGTCTTCCCTGGAGTTTTTTCGCTCCTGGTTCTTCTTTATCATCCACTCAGGGTTTGAAATTCCAACCATGTAAAAGGTGATTGAAAATTTCTCATCCTAGGGGGGAGGGGAAGAGTTAAAAGCTGTCTTTTACTGGAAAATATGTGTGGAAAATTTGGTTAAATGGGCTTCAGATAACTAAGTATTGATTCTGGTCCTAAGACTGGGAATCTTGTGATGGCAAAGACTTTAAGAAGGCCAGCAATGTCAGAACATGAGAAACAAAGCTTCAGTTTGGATAGTAGCTAAATTGACCACCCAAATGTTAATTAACCAAAATCTGAGTTTCTCTCACAGTAGTTAAAATTAGTAGTAGCAGCAGGTTTTAGCCTAAATGAATTCCTTAATAACTTCATATATAGTGCTTGTGTGTTATAACAATATGAGAATAATGAAGGCTTTTCCTCAGAAGTTGTTTCCCATCATGAGATAGCAAAACAATGCTGGAATGTGGGCACTGCCTGTGGGACAGGATATTCCATCCCCTTGCAAGCAGTAAATGCTGCTTCTGTCTCAGCTCTTTCAAAGGCAGATTTTCAGCACCTGGTTTCTAGGTTGTGATCTGACATACAAATACAGTGCTGTAATTGAACAGAAAATACTCCTGAAGAGCACAAGGGAAACCTTGGAGATTGGCAGGTCCCTTAGTTTACATCTCACTTCCCAGCATGTGTAAGTGCTGGTGATGCTCAGCACTGGCAGGTTGAAATTGGATCCGTATCTTGCCCAGTTTGGTCCAGGAGGACTGCAAGCCCCTCCAGTTGGGGAAGGACAGTGAAATTCCTGTTCTTCTGAGTATGCCAGTATAGTTTGGAGGCAGAGAGGTGCAGCTGGGCTGGCACTGGCGTTTTCTAGTATGGCATTATTTATGTGTTTAAAAGACCAAAGAGAATTAAACCTTCTCTGCCCAAAAATTTCTCCTAATTTCTAAGCAGTGTGCTGCTAAGAGGCATTAGTGAAGTTCTTGGACTCCTGACAGTTTGCAGGATCAGGCTCTTTGGGAATTTACCCTGGGCAGATGCACACAGCATTGGCATGCTGCTCAGCAAGCTGAAAGAAATCCCAGCGATCCCAAATTTGGGCCAGGTTTTCTCCTAGTTGACAGAATGTCAGTGAGCCAGGGAAGAAATTTAAGGGGGTTATCTTCTCAAGATATTAAGCTCTTCCAAGCTGACAGCTTTGTTGCAGAGGTCAGCTAGGAGGAACAAGAAAGAGGCCCTGTGATCCAAAGATGGAATGACAGATACGATTTCTTTTCCCTTTATTGAATTATAATGTCAGTGGTTGTGTCCCATTACTCCTACGAGACTGGAAACCTCCATCTGATATTGGAAAAAATGGATTTTACTTGGTAAAGACAGACTTTTTTTTGTTCACAACCACTCTTCAAGGTAGCTCAGGTGTGAGGCACCGTGTGGGCTGGGGCTGGCTGATGAAATCCGAATTAACTCCTCATATGGAACAGTAACAGAGTGAATGCAAACCCTGAGGATGGGGTGTTTTTCCCAGTGGTGAATCTGCAGTGTCATCATCCTTGCAGCCCCCAGACAAAGGGGTGTGTGTAGCTCGGTTCAGGAAATGCAAAATGCTGAAGTTTGTATCTGTTTGGCTGGGCCCGTGTTTGAAGGCAAATCAGGTACAGTTTTCCTATGTAAAGTGTCTCCCTGGGTGTGTGGTTGCAGTAATAACAAAGTCCTTTCCTTGTCCGATTTTCAATCTAATTTCTTTCACTTTATTAGCTACTCGTACAGCAGAAAGGTTATCTTGCCTTTTGTGCTCTGCTTTTGGTGGCGTTGGCTCCATTTTGACAAAGCTGCATCATCAGCCACGAGCAGCAGCCCGTGATGTATTAAAGAGAAGAAAGTCCTTAGGAAAACTGCAGTGAACGTACACAATTACTTTGGGTGACGTTATGGTCATCAAAGGTAATTGGCAAGTTTGAAAGTGCATTTTTGAGCCATATGTGAAATGTCCAGTACAGTATGGCTAATAGAGTGAATATATGTAGTGTTTAAGCTTTCCTAGTGACAGCTCTGCTCAGTGAGTAATGGGATCAGAGAAGAGGGAATAGAAGCACCCAATTTCTCTTTTCCAGTCCTAAAATCTCTTCATAAAACTGGGAAGCCAATTTCAGCCATCAGAACATATTGTGTGAATTAACTAGTTACATGTCAGAACCATTTTTTATGACCTCTTTGGTCGTATTATGGCGTGCTTTGAGTGGCAAAGGTGTCAGAAACTTATAAGATGAGGCTTATCTGGTTAAGTGTGGTGGTAATAATGTGCACAGTGGCTGGTCTGGAGCAGCTGAAGGCAAACTCATGCTGTAGGGCTCCTTATAAGAGAAGAATTCATTAAAAAGAAGACTAATAAATACACAGCATGTTGTTGTTCTTGAAAGAGCCTATATAAATATTGGAAATAACAAAGAATAGAGAAGTTCATTAGAAAAGTAAGTCTTGTGAGCTGTTTCTGAGACCCAGGATTTGTGGATGGGTGAAAAAGTCCTGACTTTTCATAATTCCCCACTCCCCCCAAGAACTTTTTGTTAAATGTGTAAGTCTATGAGGTCCCAGCCTTCAAGAGCTCTTAACTCTCCTTTTCGGAGAAAAAACCCTAAGTTTTTTCTGGAATTTTCAGTTATCTGATCATCTAATGAAGGCAAACATTCCCCCAAGAGCTGCAGAGAGAGGCCAAGGTACAACGCGTTTCACGGCATTTTCCAAGGGAAGCGTTGCTGTCGGAGCAGCTCGTACAGACGAGAACTGACACCATGGAACGTGGGAGAAGGCGCAGAGGAGGTTTATTTGAGGGAAAATAGGAAGCGTAAGTGCTTGCCTTTGGCCCCTGGAGAACACATTAACTCTGACAATAGCAGGTGATGAAGACAGCCCCGGCGCGGGCACGTGGCCCCTCTGGATTGTTGGCAGAGCACTGCTGGGAGCACCCAACAGCTTTTCCGTGGTGACTGACTGGGCACAGGCGCTTCTGTCATCCCTCTAGTGGGCCAGAATGACAACCTTCTGTGTCCTGTAAGAATGGTGAAAGCTCTTTATCAGATCGAGGAAAAAAATCAGGAAGTGGTGAAATGAGTCCTGTGTAACCTGGGATGCTTTACATGGATGCTTTAGTGCAAATTCACCTGTATGGCTCGAGAGGCACCACACAGAACTTTTTGAAGGCAAGGCAGTGGATGTTTGTAGTTAGATGTCAGACAGATAATCTATAGAAGAAAAATCTTGCTTTTTTTTTTGAGGAGCCTAGTAAGTTTGATTTTAGGGAAAGATGATAAATAATTGTTCCTGATATGTGCAAAGCTAAAGCAAAAAGAACATTATTGCATCTATGGAGCTCCTTCTCATGAGAAGAATCCTTGCATAACTCTCACAGTACGTCCTGGCTGCTATTTCAAGCTAATAGGGATGTTTTACTAAGGCATGCTTCTGGGAATTGAAAGAAATGTGGCATGAAAGAGGTTAAATCAATACCCAGATTTTCAGAAATGTATTTCAAAAAGAGTTGTAGCAGTTGATTTTCTCCATTTTTCAGGGAGGTAATGAAAAATAAATGGGAAGACTACTTACTACTTCGTGTCTGATAACTCAGAGGGCATATATACAAAGCTGTAGTCAATTTTAAAGGCATTTGAGGAGTGATATATTTATGCATGAAGGCAGCATGGACGGTGTCCTTGGCTGTTCTGTCTGGAGCAGGGTGTGTGAGTGTGGCAGTGTGATGGCCTGAGTATGCTGAAGTTTTTTGATACGTTCCTGCCACTGACCAAACTTCCTGATGCTTTAATTTTATTTTCTCTCATATTCCATCTTGATGCAAGGAGGTATAGACAGAGAACTGGGGCTGCTCTTGAACACCTGCAGGCAGACACTGTTTACAGAGCTAAATAAAAATGCTTTGAAATTAAGAGATGACTGACAACCTACATTCATAACCTCGGTTTTAGTGCTTCCTACCTTTTGAGTGTTTCACATTGCAATTTTTACATTCTTTTAATGCATTTCTTCTGGATGTAGGCGGACAGGAATAACAGACCTTACAGGCATTATTTGGGAGTGATGTTACTCTGAGGGTGGCTCTGTTTTGCTTTAGTGTTCTTACAGATGTAGTGTCTTTTTGTTTGCTCTAGCATAGATATTAATTGCATATTAATGCATTATGTGCACAATATAATACATTACTATCGTGTGTAATGATGTATTACACATATAATGCATTAATATGGAATAATTAGCTAGGTCTTCACTTCGAGGTCCATCACAAATTCTTTAGCTACATGAATTCAATTCATCAAGTAATTTCACGAAATCTTAACCTCTACAGTGACTAAAGGGAGCCTTGCTGAGAGCTGGAACATTTTATGGATAGGACTATTTATCCAAAGTTCTATTATTAGCCTAGAAAGAAGGGCTCACCATGTATTTTTATTAAAAATGACAACGTACTTAACATCTTTAATGAAAACTAACCATTGTGATATGAATTTAGAAACCCTGACACCTTATTTTATAGAAATGAAGTCCCCTAGTATATTAAAATTAACATTTTTTAATAACAAAAAGTGATATAGTCCACTGGAGTAGGACTAAATTTATCTTATGATTGTACTTGTCATGGCTTTGAGTATTTATTGAGTAGTTTTAAAAGTTCATTAAACTCAAGAGATTAAATATTGCCCCGAGCAGTGCTCCATAAAAGAAAAAATATAGTGCTATTACTTGGTAAAATGTTGTGCTATGTTGTTAATTTAACTCCCCTGAGTTCTCATCTCCTGACTCAAAAGACATTTTTTCATGCCGTGTGATGTGACATTTTCCATGAATCTCGGTTGTCCTGGGCTGTTGGTCTGTCTGGGCTCCCAGGGCAGCTCCCGCCTGCAGGTGCTGTCCGTGGAGCTCCCTCTGGGATTCGGTCCGTGGGGTGGGATGCTGAGCCTGCCCCATTCCCAGAGCAGGACTGTGCTCACCTGGGGAATGCCAGCCCTGCTCCGTGGTTGTGGGAGCTCTGGCCGAGCTGCAGCTCCTCCAGGACAGCCCTGGGTGAGCGCAGGGGACGCCTGGCATTCCTCGAGCGCTCCTGAGACTCCTGCCAAGGACTCGGCTCCTGCCTTGACAGTTTTCTCCAAGAATCCACCTTCAGGGCCCTCCACAGGCATCGTGTTGCAGATTCTCAAACTGAGAGTGCGTGTGTGGGGAGCTGTGTAAAAAGGCTTTAAATAATGCAGCTGGTACTGCATGGGATCGCTTACATGTCCGGAGGAATCGAGTAGGAGCATCTGGGGACAGAATTGGCATGCTCTTCTTTGGCTTTCAAATAAATTTCAGACGAATCATAAACTTGCTTATTTCTAAACAATTTAACATTACTTGCAAGAGGTGGTTCTGAGCAGAAATCTTGTTATACTTTCTGTAACTTAAGTAAGATAACTCTAATTTCTAACACATACTGGTTTGCAGAGATATTCTAGAAATAGAGTGTAAGATTTCCTCATTTGCTGGTGTGCTTTGTATTCTCTGGGCCCTTGAATTTCTCTTCCCTTTCTCCTTATGCAGGTGGTTGAGGGCTTTCTTTAATCATTATTTTTAACCCCCGGATCCATGTGTGTAGACATGAGGTAGGTGGGTATTTTTCCAGTTCTGTATGTTTGTGCAGCAGTCCTGCCTGGGGATGTGCACATTACACATGCACACCAGGCAGGATGTGTGTGTAAATCACGGATTGATTTGAAAATTAAACTTGCTGGCCCTCTAGCAATATCTAAGTTTACAGTGACAAAACAATAACAGGGAATTAGAGAGAACCTCTCCTAAAATCAAATCAGGCTCTTGTTTTGTAGCAAGTAATTAGATTGCAGTTTGTTTCATTGCAAAACTCACCATGGCCAGTAAATTAAACTATCACTTGTCTTGCAAAAATAGTTGCCTTTGGACTATTTGACAGTGGCCTTTCTTTGCCTATATTTTCCAGTTTTGTTACCAAATGAAATTAAGTTTTACATTAGAATTGGTAGCAGCTGCTGCTGTTAAATTTGTAGTCTCAGATCTGTTATGCAATTTACTCTGGGCTTTATTATGAAATTTAACCTATTACTGATCTGTCTAATAATGTTATGTGTCTTGGGACAACCTGAATGCTCCAGAATGAGTCCTGAATGAATTGCCTTGTACACGAGGTAACAGTCTAATGGAGTTGCAGGATAGAAAAAACAATGTGCAATTCATCTTTTGCCATTGTATCCCTTCACCTCCTCTGAGCAAAATGTATTTATCAATTAAAGGAGTCATACAGAATATTCAATTTATCAACCAATTGCCCTTTTCTTGTTTCCGATGCATTTGTTTGAGCCTCAACCATGTTTTTCAGTTGTGAGATGTATCTCGTGTCTGTACAAATAAACACAAGCTTTAGCCTTTAGCAAGATACTTGAAAAGGAGATAAATACCTGTTTAACTCACTAAGTTATGCAGAAAAATGACAAAACAAAATTGGATGGTGTTGTAGTGCCTTTGTGTATGCAAGGGGGCATGGGAGATGCAGCTCTTCAATGTGCAGCTAATAAAAGCTGATGTTTGGCCATTCGATGTTTCAACTCCTGTGCACCTCGCAGGCTTTAAATGGCTCACGGAGAGTTTGGGAGATGTGCAAGTAGATGATAATTTTTTGAAAACGAAGCATTTCACAGCTGCTTGTTGCTGTGCTGAAGCTTTAACCTCAGCACAGGCATATTTAGAAGCTGATCTGATTTCCTTCTCATCCTGTCTTTTTGGCCTCCCTTTCTGTCCCGTCTGCAGAACCATGGGGCTGTCGGTGCTGACAGAATCCTCCTCACCAGCACCATCCAGTGCTGACCGTGACTGAGCATCTTGCAGCCCTTGGGTGTGCTGCCAGTAATTAGCACCATGTTTTGTAAACCCTGGATAAGTAATTCCTTTTTTCATTTTTACTACGTATGGAGTTTGAGTGGTCAGCCTGTGAGTGCTGTGCCAGAATCAAGGTCAGTCCTATTTGATGATCACTCCTGGTGTGCAGTTTTACACAGTAGCAGTGTTTTTTCCTTGGAAGTGGCTGGGAGAGAATTTATGCTGTGAAGCAAGGGGGAACCGAGGCTTTTATCAAGGTAGGAGAGTTGTTTGGTTTCACTGCTGGCTTTTTTTATTATGAGCTTATATTAGAACCAGATAGCTTTGTAGAAATGGTCAAAGGATCAGTAAAATTGAATAGTAAATTTTGCTCTGGTAAAATCAGTGTGGAACAGTAGTTATGATTTGATGGCATGCTTGTTGCAAAATACAGAGGTGTTTGTTTCAGCCTGATCAAAATACAAGATTGGAACCCTGTTGGAACAAACCACAGGTTTATGCTTGTTATTTTATGATTTATAATATAAAATGAAAACTCTGCTGCATAACCTTTCAGGTGAGAATTTATTTTCACAAATAACTCCTCACAATGTAGAGTAAGTTCTAAAACACCAATGTACTCCTAAGTTAAATATTCAACTTTTCAATTGGCTTTGATGCGTTAAGTAAGCAAATTATTTCTGCTTGCTTTTGTAATTAATTTAGCTCGTGCCAACCCTAGCATTGAGAGTTGTGGTTCCACCCCTGGCAGTGTTAGGTTCAGAAAGACAGGAGCCCTGCTATTTGAAGTGGAAGGACTGGTTTAAAATGGGATGCCAGACTGCAGGTCCAAACTTCTATCAGTTGGTTCTCTTCACTTAAGTAGAGCATACATGGTCTCAACTATTGGTTTTGCTCTTTAAAGGCAACCTTTGGAAAATACAGAGATCTTCATGTCGCTTTTTTTAAAAATTGTTTTCTTGAAATACATAAGTGACTGGCAACCACGAAAAATTAAAATGTTAGGGATAAGTACTGCTTTCATTTACTATTGACCATAAAGCTTATGGAGTTGTAGCAAATATCAAGCTGGTTTAAATTGGCAGCTTAACAATGAGAAGATATTTGCTGGTTTGCTGTTTTGTCTGGTTCCGTTCATTTGACTCAAATCTTCTGTGTAGCAGTAAGAATGAGAGAATTCCATTTTACTTTCCAAAGTGAGCTTTCCCTTTTTTCCCCTCACGGAGGCAATAACATTACAATGGCTCAGTATCCTTGACAATACCAGCTTTGGAAGATTGAGCTAATTTATTTAATTTTCACAGTTAGTGCACTCTGTCACAATGGCAGGTTGCTGTCACATTCAACATCAGAAAAATTTTATGCTTCCCAGCATTTCAGAAATGACCAGTGACATTAAAACTGTAGATAGCACCTGGCTTGGAGGTAATTCTTTGAAACTTAATTGTAATTATGATGGTTGCAAAGAAGCTACATGATGATTCTTGATGAGGATGGCACAGGGAGATGGTAAAGCTGTCAGGTGTGGGATGGCTTGAAGGAGAATTTGCTCCTTTATGGTTTTCTTCCAGTTTTGTGGTTTTACCGTTCCTTTATCATCTCTTTAGTGCCTTATGCGTATATAGCACACTTGAGAGAAAACTGCAGATGTAGTCAGAGGTTAGGAGGCTTCAAAAAGTCCTTGGTGTGCAATATATTGTGGGTGCCTGAGATTTTTTTGAGTGGGGACCTTTTGTTGTTGGTTTATGCTGAGGTGAAGTCGAAAGACCCAGTGCAGCTCAAGTGAGTGCACTGAGAGAGATCATATATTTATATATGGCTGTGTGTGTGTATACATATGTGGTACTAAAGGAATGGTTATCTTAGGGAAGCACAGGACCGATGATATCTTGGCTTTTATCATCAAATTCCGCTGTTGGAGAGAAGCCTTTGAAGCCCACATGCACTGACTGGGCAGTCTGGCTGTGCAGCAGCCCTGGCACAGACTGCGTGGGGCAGTGTGGAAGCAGCGGTGTTCGGAAAGGCATTGCAGGGGATTTGGAAGTCAGGACTGAGCATCCAGCACCGGCATCAAGGATGATTTTCCCAAACAGCTGAGGCTGGTGATGCACAGCAGGCGTGGAGAGCAGGAAAGGGCAAGCAGTGCTGAGGATCCCGTGGGCAGGACGGGCTCTGCAGCACCCGGAGCATGGGGTCAGAGTCCAAACTTTGCTGGGATTGAAGCTCACGCGTAGCCAGAGAGGTGGGAAGCAGCACATGGATGGATGCAAAGGAGATCAGAGGTGTGAGAGGGCTGCTGAAGGCAGGAAGGAAAACGGGCCTGAGGAATTGCTCCTTGGCATCGCCTGTGGGCAAGATTGAGCACCCGTGTAAACACTTTACACCATCGGGGCCCACGTTTCATTTATTATTTTCCTAAAGGATGGGTTCTAGCAACTTCATGTGGGAAGAAGCAGCATGAGCTGGCAGCACCGTTTTTGCTGCAAAACTGTTAAACAAATAAGTGTTACAGAAGTAAACCTGTGAGAAATGAAACATCTTTGTACTTTACTGAGCCAATTAAAAAAAAAAAATCAGGGAACCCTTCCTACATGTATTAGAAATCTGTTTTAAAATCTGTTAGGTGGATATTTTCAGTTGAGGGAAGTTATGTTGCTGTAATGTTTTCTCATTCGTTTCATCTCAAATATGTGAAACCTGCTGTTTCCTAAATAAGTAAAAGCAGATGGAGCAGCCTCGGTGATAGGTTTTGCTGAACACTTCAGCTCTGTTAGTTCAATTCTCACTTATTTAATGCCTTTACATTAGAGATCTACTTGAAGTTTGCAGTGTGGAATGTCTCACAAATACAACATTGACTGGGAAAGTTAGTGAAATATATAGAAATAGTATTTATCTAATCTGTTTTATTCTCCTTAGTATCTTTTACTCCAAATGATTAATTTGGCCAAATCATAACATCAGAGTTGTGCCAACCTTGAAATAAAAAAAACAGCTAAACCAACAACCCAAAACTCGTGAGTCAGTCTCCAGATGTTTGTGAGATTGGTGAAGGGAGATGTGTTTTCAAGTTCTTTATTTGTTTCTTGGTTTCAGGGGCTTCAGATACACACTAATTTCCAGTTTTCCAGCATTTTTAGTGTATTTTTTTGGTATTGTTTATATTTGTTTTAAAGGGAGGCTTTTCCAGTAACCTAATTTCCAGGATTTAGAAGAAAAAATAGATGTTGCAGGATTTTTGATGTCACTGCTGACAGTGGTTCTCAGAACCACTAAGTGAATTTTTCTTGATTTTGTTTATTTTTTTTCCCTGCTTTCCATGTGAGGTTGGGTCATCAATTATTGGAGTGTCAAGATTAGCAGTACGTTTTTAGTCATGCACACTATGATTTGTACAAATTAAGGCTTTGACCTTTTGATTTTCTTTGCCTTCAGAGGGGGATTGCCAATGAAGGTGTTGGAAAACGTTGTAGAGGAAATGCCAAAGGTAAGCAGGGAAGGTTTCCAAATAGAAATGAGTCTGGAATCACGTTCATCGGTCTTTGTAAACACATCAAATCCAAATGTTGTAATCCTGCCCAGACCAAAGTTATCACATTCCCGTTGTTTCCAGTAGGCGAGGATTTCATCCCAGAGTGCTGCTGGAGTATTTTGAGGTTTGATGAAAATAGCTGACGCTATCTGGCATTGCTGATAAGGTGAATAAAGTGAATGTTGTGCAAGATAATGAATTTTTCCCAGTTATATCTCCACTTTCTTCAGGTACAGCAATTAAATTGATTCCTGAATTTTTGTGTGCTGAGAATCTCCTCTGAGTTACATAAATTTCCTCACATTCTTTATTTACTTTATTGAACATATGTAGTAAAAATATCAACCCTAAAATTCATCTTCCTCTAGGAATTTGTTTTGCCATCTGGTAGTCGTGAATGAGGGAGAAACTTTTCATTCCTGCTGGGAGAGCTGTGAAGAGCTCCCTCATCCTTTCTTCTCTCTTTTTGTTGAAATCCAAAACTTTCCACGCAAAAAAAAAGTTTGCAAATGGCCATGGTGGGACTGGGCTTCCATCAGCAGGACCTTGGCTTCATGTCTGGACTCACAGCAGGCAGGGAGAGCATGATGCTGCTCTTGGTTGTGTTTGTTGTAGGAGCTCAGTCTCGTTTCTGTGCACAATGCCCATGGACCTCATATATTTAAGGGTAGTGGAGCAACTCGCATTTTCTTAATGAGGCTCATGATAGTCAGCATTGTGGGCCTTTCGGAAATGTTAGTGCAATAGCAGCTTTCTGGGATGGGTATTGCACCTTCCTGTCTGCCTTAAAGGCTCTCTGGCAGATGGACTACAAGGAAAATAGTTTAAATGGGGACACGGGTTCAAAATAACTCGCCGTTTAATTGCTCTCTTTCAAAATCATTGTGTATCCTGAAGGTTTTACCACCAGTTAATGTTGCATTTACAGTTCTTAAGATGTTCATTATAGAAGCAGAGTCAAGAGCCTTTTCTGAAGGGAGCCGGCGTGAACGTTCCCAAGATACTGTAGGCTGCGAGGCACAACTTTTTGTTTGGTTTGAAGAAAGGTACCAATGCTTTGTGATGAATTTTAATTGATTGCAGTTGCAGTTTGTTTTCAGCTTGTCATTGTTAAGGAGAGACTTGTTTAGTGTGGGGCAAAATATCTCTGTATTTTTCATCGTGATGTATAGGACTTTATCCTCTTTTGGTGTAAATGAGCCTAAAGCCTCTGATGTAATGGAACTGTGCCGATTTCTGCCACTTGAACTCCTCTTTTTGCTGCCTGACATGCAGAACACAAAGGGATTACTGACTGTGGAGTGCCTGCAGAATCAGGCCCTTCAAAATAAATTAGTCACATCTCTGTCCAAGCAGATTGCAATAAAACAAGAAATATGAGTAGTGCTCTTAGAATAATTTTGAACATAAAATTTTTTTACTGTGTTTCTTCTCAAAGGAACTAAAATGTGGTCTCTTACAGATAAATATAAATGAGCAGACCAGTGAATTTGGATGAAATCATACCTTTTTAAAGATGCAAATTGAAAATTAAGCCTCAAAACAATAGAACCCTCCTGGGCCTTTCAGGAAGGATTGTATATTGCTCATCAGACGCTGCTGCCAGGTTGCAAATTTTATTTCACAGTGAATTCCATGGGAGAGCTGCTGGAGCTCGCTTTTATGATGAAAAGAGAAGGATCTATTGAAAAGATGTATAGCTTTTTCCACAATCTGGATCATCTCTTTTAGGAAAGATATCCTTTTATAGGGAAGGAGCTGTAATGGGGAGTGTTGTGCTTACCAAGTTTTCCCTGGGCCTTTGCATTAAAACCAGGAGTGTTATGGGGATGTTCCTCCTGGTAAGGGAGAACCTCTTCTCTTGGCCCCAGTTTGGACCCACAGCTATAGCAGATTTTATTTTTTTTTCCTCAGGCCATTTTAGAGCTATCTCCTTTCCATCTCTTGCTTCCCTCTATTCCTTTTTTTCATTCCTATTTTTTTTCTTGGGAAGATTTTTTTCAGGCTTTGTGATGTCTTTTGACCACTATCATTCAACTTGAAAGTCCCCAAACTGAAAAGATAGAAAGGGAAGAATTTGTTCAGGAACTGTTCTAAACAAAATATAGTCATGATATAAAGGAGGTTAAAATTAAGCAGTTTACTCAGTTGGTAAACTCAAAGTGGAAAAAAGATTAGTTAAAAGAGATGGGAAATTGTCTCTTTACAAAATTATGGGATTCTAAGTAAGGCAAATTCTGCAATTTCATTCACTCTGGTAGGGACAGAGCAGGGTTTTCAGGACGCATTTTTCACTGATGTCATCCTGTTTCTGCCTTTGAGTGCTGCTTTTTATGGGATATGAATACTGGCCAAATGTGGGAAAGGTGCCAGAAATGGATTTACAGGCATAAATCCTGAAGGTAACTTGGAAGTGTCTCACAAACCTCCAGGTGGCCACTGGCTGTGTTTGAAATGAATCTCAGACATGGGCTTAAATGTTCGCAGTGATGGATCTTTGTAGCGTGGTTCTATTAAAATAAGATACATATAAGAAGTATGTTTTGGGTTTTTATAGAATAAAAAGAGAAATCATGGTTAGTACTACAAAGCTGCTGATCACAGAAAGCAGCTTAACTTCAAGAGAAGTCTAATTGTGCTTATGAAGGAGATATTTCCATGATTTCCAATACTGCAGTCAGAAAATTCTTCTTGTAGCTAGCCCCTGTTGATGCAGATCAGGTTTAAAAATGCGGTTTTACTGGGCAACTCTGGAACAAAGTCAGTAGTTAATAAGGCAGAGACCTGCTGCCTGCAGGAAAGTGTTCAGGGCAGCTCGAATTCAGCTGTTATAGATGTTGTTCATGGGGAGTTTGACAAACTGACCCCCATAGGTGGAGCTTCAGTTTGGGCCTGGTTATAGTAATTCTGGTCATGCAGCTGCAATGTTAATAAGCTCGTGAAATAGTAGAAGTGCAGCAGTGAGCTGGCACGGGGAGGAAATGGCTTAAAAATGTGGCTTTGCATATGTTTTCAGTGCACTAGAAATAATGTTTAACTTGCAAATTTCCTACTGTGGTGGTGTTACGAGCTGAGAAGGGGACTGGACCCTGCATTACAAACCATCTTTTTTTCAGTAAGTGGAAGCTTCATACCAGCTTTAAAACTTGTTTGTGGGTTGGTTTGGGTTTTTTTTTTTTTCTTTTCCCTTGTAAATCAGTTGGTATTTAACTGCCAGTCCAAATCTGTCTCTGCACCCATGCCGAGTGTGGGCAGAAAAAAGCACATTTGTGCGAAGCTGTGGTGTTTGCCCTGGCTGTAAGAGTGGGATCAGGAGGTTGGTCATCTCCTGGGTCCATCCAGTCAGTCACAGCAAATTCCCTTGGCACAGCCAGGCTGGGATGGACAGAAGCAGGGACCAGCCATTCTTCAGGTGGATTCATCTCAGCAAGACTGTTTAGGTTTTTTTCAATATTACAGTTTAAAAGGCTCAGTTGGATGCAGAAAACATGCTGCAATTAGAATTTAATTTCAGAGAAGCACTAGAGAGCATACCCTGACATGCCTCCCCCATAGAAAGTTTATTTCAAATTGTTGGGAAGATAGAGCATGAAGTAAATGAAATGTGAGTAATACGTTGCAGATTGCCAGAGAAGTGTATGCCTAGGCGTTTTAAAAGTAAGGGTAATATTTCACCAGCTCCTGAGAAATATATCAAAGATGCATAGATTTTAAGGCCAGGAGGCACTGTTAGATCATCTCTTCTGACAACCTGCATAACAAGCTAAAAACTTTTCCAGTAATTGCATCAAACATACACAAAAAATATAAAAGAAAACAGTTCTGATTAAACAGCAAGAAATGCGCACGTTGAAGGTGGTGTTGTTTCTCCAGGCTTCAGTTTGCAGAAGTTTTGTTTGCTCGCATGATGCAAATTGGATCCACTGCCTGACTCATCCAGCAGTACCTGAATTTTGAGTCCTTGTTTTATCGTTTATAACCTTTAGGTGGATTAGATGTTCTTAGAGATGAAGAAAGTGTTTCACACAGAGGTGATTGAGTCCTGAAGGGAAAATCATGAACCGAGCAGCTGTAGGTACCCAGTAGTGTCAGGTCTGGACCTATCCAAACTTTGTCCATTTTGTTGGCATGATTTCTTCTCAACAGCAAAAACTACCCAAAGGGGTTTTTTTTAGACACAAGCAAGTAATGATAATTTAAAAAAAAAACCCAAATAAAAAAGCCTCTCTACTTTTTGAGTATCAGCGGTCTGTCTGATTTTGGAGCCAATTCTATTATTTCCTGCAGTTTAGGTTCAATTTGAGCTCTTTGTCTGAATTACACCGTGTGCCAGCCTTCCTTTTTTTTGCCCTTCACTGCGCCCGCAGTGATTTTATTTTGTTTGCCGTTGAAGTATGGCTTTACACAAACTCTGGGAATGGTATGCATATGGATCACTTACAAATAAATCTGTGTACAGAAAACATAGATTGCCAAGTAGGCAAAACATAAAGATGTCTGTGCACTCATAATTTCCTAGCATTACTGTGTACTGCACTTAGCAGGATTAAGAGCTGTGTATCTTCGCTGCAGAACATACATTCAGGCAGGAAAACCGCTTGCATTAATTTTTGTTTTCAGGTGTCACTGCAAGTGAATCTTCACTGCCTGTTGGGATTTATATAAATGGCTGATGTAGCATCTGAAGATAACACGTTGTACTTGGAGGAAATATTCTGTGTGAACTTAGATGCTCTTAATATCGGTGTTATTCAGCTTCTCTGGACTCCATCTGCTCAGCTATTCTCAGCGCAGGTATCCAAGGCTACTTGGGTACTCACTTGGCTTTGACTGTAGTTAAAGGTGAGTTTAATACAGGATAGCTGTCAGATAGGAGCCATATCAAATTTTAGATTTCACACAGGGCACTTCATAAAGTGCTTTTCGTTACCAGTAGTGGTGTGCTGATGGTTATGATGAGTTTGTACAGTGATAAAATCGTTCAGTGGTGCACTTGTCAACAGTGTCAAGGTAATAGAAATGACTTGAACATCGTCTCTTGCAATTTATGCTTTGAAGGAGCTGAACTGTTCCGTAAGCATACTTGAATTTCAAATAATTATAATATGAAGACAGCAGAGAAACAGCATTTTATTTTGGAGAATATTTAGTAGTTGGTGTCTGCAGCTTCACGTAGGTGCCATCTCTCTAACTCTACATCCCATTCAGCTGGTGGGGTTTGCTGTCTCTTCCTCCCCTCCTCCTGCCAGCTTTGTTTCCATATGCTTGACATAATTGTTCAGGCAGATGTACTGCAGATGGATCAGGGCAAGCTCACATTAGGATAACGTGAACAAAGCTACTCCCTGAAATCACTTACTGATGCGGATGTGGTGAGTGATTTGCTTGAAAATGCTCGTCATTCCTTGGTTAAGTGAGTGATCGTGGTTAAGTTTTCCTCTGTATTTAATAGTCCATTAAAGACTCTTTAAAATACAGCTTTTCTGAGAAGCTGGAGATGGGAGGATGCTCTTGTGCTTTATGCTGATTGATACCAACTTGACCAACATCCACAACGGAAAGAACTTGGAGCAGCAACCACACTATTAACTGTGGTGGAGCAGGGTTATTCACAGATGATATAATCTAAATTTAGTAGGGGCCACTTGAATTCTGACCATGGCTTGTTTGGACTCCTGCTCATGAGGAGACTTTCAGGGCTTAATTTTTCTCCTTAATCACTGAAGCTTCCCTGTGAGAGGATGTGTTGTAAACAGCACTGAGGTCTCCTTCACAAGGTAGGTTGGACCCACTTCACATTCAACACGTTCAGCGTGGTGTGGTTCTCGTTGGTTTGGGTTTGGTTTTGGCGCTGATTAGAGAAGTCCCTGTTAAACAACATTTCATGAGGCTTTTTTCAACAAGTATTTAATCAGTGAGTCCGGGTTTGTTTCTTTGCAAATGAATTTTGTGCAGAAACAGCTGTTAATACATAGGAAATTTGTTGGACTTAGTCCTTCTATTGGTAGCAGCAGGGTCTTTATTTCAGGTTGGTGTCCTTCATCTGCACCTTGTCACAGAATTTCACCCATTTTTCTCATTCTCTTCCTTGTAGTCCTGAATGGAATGTCCAGCAAACATCTTCAGACTTAAAAAATGACAACATCCCAAAAAAATTACCAAAAGAACCTGCCCAGCCCCACTTCAACTGTTGCTTATTTTGGGAATTTTGAAGAGGTTTTTCCTGTCCTGGATGAGATTTCAATCTGGAGCAGCACTTGAGAATTACAGCAAGTATTGTAGCAATGCCACCTAAGAGAAGATGCCAAGAAATAAGGAAATAGTCGTTTTGTTACAAACAGCAGGTGGTTAAGTTAGCGTAGCAAGCAATGCCAGACGTGTCTGAATTTGCAGTGAGTACAAGGAGATATCTTGTCATGGGATGGCAAAGGTGGAGTCAGAGATGCAGGTAGCGATGATGATAAACGTTCAGGGCAGATGCTGCTCTTGCCAAGACCTAGATCACCATCAAATAGGTAAATAAATCTTCCCTGAGTTGATTTGAATTTCCTGCTATGCCAGCAGTTCCGCTTCCATTTAGGCCCATTACTGCCTTGGTTCGCTGCTCTTGTGTTTTACTTACCAACACAGGAATATTCAAAGCTTTATTAAGTTTTATTAAGGTATTGAACACCCCCTTCTGCCCCCCTTGCTGTCTTCTGTCCGTGTCCTGGCAGTGGAATTGGCTTCGTTGGCAGTGCTGATGTTTTTGGAGTCCTGTGTATGCTCTCTGTGCATAAATGAGGACATCTTGGAGTCACAAGTTGGATCATCTGAGTAAAGATTTTGCTGCTTTAGATGTGCTGCCTGAAGCTGTTGAGTCCCTCCTGAAAGGTCTGTGCTGTTCAGGAAGCTGAAGCCTGTTTCACAGTGGATACACTGCAGTCCTGGTTGGGAGGGCTGACATACTTTTATATATGACATACTGACATACTGCTTATGCTTTGGTAGTTGATTTAATAGCACAATCAGGTGTATCTTAAGCATAATTAGTTCAGAATACTTTGTTGTGGTTTTTTTTTTAAAGATCCTAAAGCCTGTTTTAGGCAACAGTGACAGCTGAGCTTTTCAAAGGTTGGGAATGAATGATAATACACCCTGAGGCATATTATGAAAGGTCCATGTTCTTCATGGATGGGGTCGTTGGAGAGGCACAGGAACAAGCCGTCAGTTATGGTGTGCAAGGAGCTGTTTGTTCCTACTCATTTTCAGTGACTAAAGCTGCTGCTTCACGTTTTCTCTGACAGCCCTTGTTGTCCTGCTGTCTCGCAGGAGGTGAAGGGCACACAAACCACCTATTATTTCAGGCCAGTCCCAGGACTTGTGTCTCGTTGTTGTTGCTGTCTTTGGGGCAAAGGGTGTCATTTGGGTGGCTCAGGTCCCTGCTGTGTGACTCTGGGGGGACGGGTGGGGAAGGAGAACTGTTCTGTGGCAGTGGTGGTTTCTTCTCTCTGTCCCAATATTGCATTTATGGTATCCCAGGGATGGGCTGTGGGAGAAGCCACCAGCATGTCCTGCAGCTGGCAACACCTGGAGGAGTTTTGTGTGGTTTTTATGAGTCATGAGTTGCTGGGGATTATGACTTCTGCAGTATCCCACTTCTCATGGCTGACACAAGTGTGAGCAGGTGAGAGCTCTGACTTCTGGGTGGGATTTGTCCTCTGCCTGAGTCCACAGATGCCACCGCAGTTGTTTGGCGCATCCTGGGATTCCCTGCGTTTATGTGGTTAAATATCTGAGTTTGAGCAGATCGTAGTGTCAGAACAATTGAGAACAATAACTTTTAACATTGCCTTGTTTCCTTCTTAGCATCAGTGTGAGATATCTATGCCAGAATGTATGAATTGCTTTAAAAGGAGCAACAGGAGAAGGATACAGTTCTGGCAGCATTGCTGTAGTGGGAGACAAAGTTTTGAGTGTTTGAAAACCAGATTCTTCTGCTGTTGTCAGTCTGGAATTCCAGGTAGTCTTGTAGGAAAAAATAGAAGGTGGAGCTAAAGAAAAATCCCATTATGTAGAGACATAAAGCTGTGAGCAGGGTTCTTGTGCAGATGGTGGCTTGCTCTTGTGTGTTTGCATGGCTTTCACCTCCTCTTAGAGGCAGCTCCAGTTAATGTTGATATAAAACTGCCTGTTAATTGGAGTACATGGAGATAATGGTAGGTATAATCTCTAAGTAAACTCTTAAAAGCTCTGGAAAAAGGGTATTTAAAAAAAAAATCTCTCTCCCCAAAACCTGAGTTTGCACTCTGCTTTGAAGATAGACTCATCAGTGTGCGGAGCAGACTTCTGCCTCGAGGCCATTTATAGTGCCGAAGCTTGTGAAGCTAAAACAGTTTGATGTGTAATTGCAGGAGGAAATGGAAAACCTGCTGAGCATGGCAGGATATAGTGCCTTATCACCCTTTATGTGCATCCAGTGCTTGCTGAAATTGCCAGCGGATCCGCAACATCGACAGAACGGTGACATTTTTCATGGGCCGCCGTGTTCTGAATCAACACTGCAACAGCGCGATTAGAGTAGGTAAAGTAGGGGGAACAATCAAGGAGTTGCATGTGACAGATCAGGTTTTAGTCATTCCCTGCTCCTTATTGCCTGCTGTCGTGTGTGATATGCAAAACAGCTTCTCCAGAAGCATTACACCTTCACATTACCTGAAAATTGAATTTTATTTGGTGGCCTGCATATAATTTATAGCACTCTTCCAATGCACTTCAGTTCTCATTTAGGTAAAAGTGTGTTCTTTATTTCCTACTGGCAGGGAAACAGAAATAAAACTGAATATTCAGCACCACTTACAGTATATAAGAAACCAGGCTATTGAAGTTTTAAGCTGCTTGGATGTGTTATTGACAAGAACTGTCTATTCTGGAGTTAAGCACACGATGTATTTGATTCCCAGAGGTATCATCTCTCCGTAGTAATTAATCAGGGAAAAGGCACTGACTCTGAATAGCAGTACTTGAAGTTATGGGCCACTATTAGCACTCGAAAACTAAATGGTAATTGAACATACCATATGGAGGAGAAATGGGGGTCCAGGCTAAGGACTTGGTATGCAGCCTTTCAGGGCAGAGAAGAAAAAGGGTTTTTTAATTATTCAAGCAGAAGTACTACTTCTGCTAAGCACTTCACTACATGGAAAAATACCCTGTAAATAATTTACTGCTTGTATTGTTGTGTGTGTAGGGCTGTTCAGATCAACTCCTGAACCAGCACACATTGTCCACCCATACATATGAAAGTAGATAATTATCTCTGTATCAACAAGTTACTTGAATGCAGAGAAACTGGCCGTGAAAATTCATTTGGATTATAAAACAAAGATTTGCAACTAGGATTTAGGGTCTATGTTTATTTCTCTTCCACCTTAAAGCACAATGCAATGGGCTGTAAAAGATCCTGGGAAGTTTATTCAGCGAGCAGAAAGTTAACTGACCATCAGGATCTGTGGAAAAGCCTGGCCAAAAGGCAAAAGGAGCCACTAGAAGCAAGAGGCAGACAGCAAACTGTGCTAGAGAAGTAACAAAACTTTTTTTGGCTGGCACAAAGTCATGGATGAAAACTAGAATAGCCCTGCATCCCTTCTGCACCAGCATCCCAAAGCGCCAAAACCACCACGGCTTTTGGAGGGGGGGTTTGGATTTCCGGCTCCTGTTGGGGAGTGATGCAGTTTATGCTGATTTATGCAGCCCTTGGAGAACATTTTAAGGTGCACCCATTCTCTTGGCAAGTCTTCAGGGCAGATGTAAACTGCTCATGATAAGACAGCGATAATGGGGCTCTGGTGTTGTACACCTGAAGTTGGCACTGGGGATATCCCTCACTTGCAGTGCTCCATCATCTGAATTTTGACTAAGGGAACCTGTGTTTTAGCTGATGATTTCTCAGCTCTCTTGCAGCCACTTTGCTTTTAATCATGCAGGTTCCTTCTTACGGTTTTCATTTTCTTAGGTCAAATCTGAGGAATCGTTTTTGGTTTTTGGTTCTTTGGTGCATGTTCTCTGTTTATAATCCTCTTTGAGCTTGATTTATGGAGCAGGTCGTTTGATGCAACCAAACATTTATTTCAGTCTTGTCCTTACAGTTTGATCTTTCAAATAAACTCAATTTAGTTTTATTCTTCAAGAAAAATTCATCTCATCTAATAGGCTTTCAAATTTGATAGTCAGAAAAAATGAAAACAGCTTAAATGGTGTTTTCAGGCAAAACTTGTGCCATGTAGGACAGCTAATAGCAGTGTGAATTTCAAAGTCTAATTACAGATGTTATCAACTATGAAATTTATGCTGTTTGTGGGGAATTTAACTGTGCAAATGTATGTTTTAAATGAAAAAAACCCCAAACAACCAAACCAACCACCTCTGAAAACAGAGTGGAATTAATTTGGTAGAGGAATCCTGCTTCCAGTGGGGCATTCCATTAATTTCTCTCTCCTGTTAAAGGATGCAGATGAACCAGCTTTCCCTGTACCTCGCAGACTCAAAGGCTTCCAATTTTGGCCGTGTTTTCTGACTATATTTATTTAGCAAAGCTATTGCTCCCACAAGCGTGAGTATTGCTGTTCCTTGCGTTCTTAATCTGACCTGTTTGGCAGTGCTGCTGGATTGATGCACCCTGGACTTGTAACTTGTTAAAACTAAAGAATTCCTGTAGCAGTGTGAATTGCCATGAACAGCAGAGGCTGTGCAGCCTGTGGAGGGTGGCAGGACTAACTGGAATTACAGCTTATCCAGAATTCTCATGCATCTTCTGGGGTGTGTAACATAAATCAAGAGTAATTAAAAGCACTCCCAGTCAGGGCTGTATGTACCAAGATCTCTGCGAGTTCAGGAGTTACACCTTTCTCATCTTGGAATATACCAGATAAAAATTACTACAAGAAGTCTTCAATGTGAGATTTATACCTTATATATTTGTATTTAAGAGGGCGAGACTTCATGGGTGATATTTCGTGTCTTTGAGCCGGAAAGCATGGCTGTCTCTCACTTGTAATTATTTTGCTAGTCCTTTACACCACAGTTGTAAACTTAAATAAACTTTCCTTAGGAAATGAGTAGCATAGCTATTTTATCTGCAGGCTCTCTTTGGCATTGCTCTGGGTTGTTTTACAATAAAAGCCCTTTCTGGTGTACTGATGTGCTAAACACAGTAACAGATTTATTTTGTGTTATCATGAGAACAAATGCAGTTACAGTGTAGGCTTGAATAACATCAACACAGATCTCTTCCCAAGGTAGAGATGATTTTTGTTCCTTTGCACAAACATAAACATGGCTTTGATGAAATAACAAGAATCAAAAACATTTTCCCCATATCCATCTGTGAGCGACTCTTTGCACTTTAGCTCGATAAAACACTTTGTAAACAAAAATTTATCGAAATAGAAGTTGATGTTAAGAGAAGAAAAACAACAGCAATACTGTTCTGGAGATGCTCAAGTCTTGATTACAGTCCTGTGAAAACGTGGTAAATTATTAAAAAATTTCAGTTTCAAGAAGAGCAAACAACTTGGTTTCTTCAAATGCATATTTAAGGTTCACATCCTATTCTGTAAGACTCTTAATAAATGCACTTTAGCAGCTTCCAGTTTATTAAACAGCAAGCTTTGTTTAAATTGTGTGTTACAGCAGAAGTACTGATTACCTTTTACATTTATAGTTGCATTTTTTGTCCTTTTTTTCCTATTTCTGTGAAGTAAACAACTGTAGAACACAATGTGTCCATCAGAAATTATGAGAGTATGTATCCCTGTCACTAATGGTGTGGAGTTTCCTTTACAACACTTGTGCTTTCTCCTAAATTTTACTTTTATAGACTAGGTTTTGTTCTCCTTGAGAGTACATTATAAATCAATAAGATGCATTTTACAGCAAAAGGAAAACATTATGTGTGTGGAGCGCTCTTTGGGAGAGTTTTATATTTTATTGAACCCTTGAAAAGTTGCAGAGTGGCACGTTTGGAGTAAGAGAAACTTGGCTTTCCATTGATGCTGGCTTGTGATTATGGTTTATCACCTTCAGTGCGAATTTATTGCAGATCTGGGTATCTGTATTTCACTAACGTGCGGGGAATGTTTATCGGAGTGAGCTCTCCTCTGCAGCAACCACGGCAAACACGGGCCTGAGAACTGATCGATATATATGGAAAACCAGAGAAATTGGCTTCTGCAGAACCCTTCAGGGTGAAATCTTAGCCCGTTGAAGGGTGTGGGAGTTGTGGGTCGGGCTCTGAGGAGCTGATGGCGTTTCTGTTGTTGGGGGAGCACAGCGAGTGCTCAGTGCTCACACCGTGGCAGTGCCTGAGACCCCTTCCAAAATCCTACAGGACAGCCCAGATCTTTAGAAAGAAACCTTGAGGATGCAGATAAAAACCTCAAAAAACAATAAGAACCCTGGTTTTGGATGCACCTCGTTTCCCACATGGCTCCCAGCTCTGTCTGCTGCTTTAGTCCTGTCCCCTGGGCTATCCAAGGTCTGACTCTGGTTCTCGTTGAGTAGGAAACAAAAAAAAGATATTACTGTTTTTGAAACACGATGTGCATGCCCTGAAGGGGAGAAGAAATAAATAATTCAGGCACCAGCAAAATTAAAACATCTAAATGAAGCCAAAATCCCAAATCCCAGCAAAATACTTTGATTGGTTACTTCCTCTTCTTACTTCTGTGTGATGATTTTTTTTTTAGCCATCAGTAAGTCTGTCAAATCAAAGTGTTTATTTAAAGGAAATATTTACAGCAGTGTTTTCTTTTAGGAGTCATTTATTCTAAAATTAGAAAAGAATCCCTTTTATCTGTGTGGCTAAAGACAGTTCAGCAGTGGTAGGATGTTTTATTTTGTTTCAGCCAGGTGACACATTGCCTTGCCTCCTGACAAGGTTCAATCTTTGTTTGAGTTGTTGACCTTTCCCTGCTGTATTAAAAACCTGTGTTCTTGTTCTGTTTCCTTTTGCTCTCTCATAAAAGGATGCAAGTGGGAAAGCAGGATCCAAAACCATTTGGAATTGCAACTCTTCCTGGGACATTAATGTCACTGAAATGTAATCAATATATGTATCTTCCATGTTCTTTATTCAGTGTGGCTCCTGGGGCATTGTGGTCATGGGGAGTGATCCTGTGGGTGTGGACTTGTGAATTGCAGTTAGGTGGAAAACACTTTGGACATGCAACCTTTTTATTTTTTCATGGGCACTTGGAGCTTCTCCCTTCATGCAAATAATTGCTGTTCTACTACTCTGTCCTTCTATGTCTGTCTCAAAAGAGGGTGGGAAATTGCAGAATCCCTTAATCTGACACAGATTCCTGCCTGTGTGGCTCTGGAGCCACCAGCATCAGTGGGAGGAGGATCCTCTTCAGGGGGAGAAGAGATGATAGGAGAGGAATTCTGCAACATGTTGGAAACAGTTCAGTAGCACAGCAGTTCATTTACACCTTGCCCTGCGAAAAAGCAAGTTCTTTTCTTTAAAATATTTGTTAACCTAGATAAATCAAATTGTTTCCAAGCAGACTCTTCCATAGGAAGGAGAAGTCAGCTTTTTATGGAAAAATCAGAAGCTTTGGATGCTGCTTGAGTGGAGCCTTGTGTTTCAATGCCAAACGCTCGTCGGGCTGTAGTTGCAAAACTTTTGCCATTAACGTCACCTGACTCAGAGGTGAATACAGGTGTATTCAGTGCCATCCCCACTGCCTTGGAGTCTGTATGAGTTCTGGGATGGTTGTTTGATGGAAAATGGAGGCCCTCAGCAGTGGAAGTTCTGTGTTAGTCCTCTCACACACAGAGTGTGCTCAGGGCTCTGTTGTGCAGTACCACAAAGTAGCTGCATGTGAAAAGACACCTAAATAAAATCCAGGCTCGGTGTTTCTCTCATTAGCTTCATTTCCAAGGATCCTTTTTTTAGTGGAATAAATGCTTCAAAAGGTTGCAAAGCTGGGTTCATCTCTGGTGCTCTCCTGGCAGCAGTGGTGCTGTTTTAAGGATCATCAGGCATAATCTGCTGTTTGGTGCTCAGACTTGCACAACTGTTACTTAGGGCTGGTTAAGAGATGACAGGCTGTCAGAGCTGGTTGGGAAGGAGCTTCAAGGAGCTATTGTTCTTTCAAATTAAAACATTTAAACATTTGAATCCAAATCCAGGACTGCAGGCTGATTTTAATTATTCCTTTTGTCTTGTGGAAGTACTTTCCTACTGATGATCACACAGCTGTCACATATACATTACCTTTAGTCAGGATACATGACAGTGCTTTCCTATTAGCTGTCATTGTTTTACAAGGAAAACTAAAAACCACTAAGGCAGATATATTAATTTCAAAAAAAGACACTGCTGGTGAAGTTATTAAAATAAAAATATCTGAAGACTCAAATTCATCTGATTTATAGCAAAGGCCTGCTGTGTTGCCTCATGGCAGCTGAGGTGACAGGTTTTTTTTTCAGCTGTGTTACAGAGATGTCATTGCTGTCTGATCCCACTCCCATCAGGTTGAGGAGCACTACTCAGAGTAGCTGGTCATGTGTTAGTCATTCCTCCTTTGTGAATCAGTTCTGTAACAGATAAGTTTATTAGTTCTCTGCTACTCTCCTGTATTACTATGATTAATGGATTCTTCGGGAAAAATTTCAGGTAGTGTTGTTTTGTCTTAACATCTGTTTAACTCTGGCTTCTGAGCTGCAGAGTTTACCTCCTAAGACTTAAAAATCTACCTGTTGCTACCATTCTTCATGATTGAAAATATTTTCTTTTTCTGGGTAGATTAAATAGATGCTTTTTTAATTGTTTCCCTAGGAGATATTTCAGTAGGTAATCCTGGGGTCTGATGCAGCAGGGATGTTGATTTTCATGAATATTTTGTTATTTGTTATGAGACATTACACAAAACAGAAAATCAAGAGTTCTGTACGCAAAGGCAGGCTGGAACTATTTGCCATTTACTGTCCAGCCAGGTACAGTTAATTACATGTGCTTTTTTAATGTCTAATCTCCCAAAATATATAATGTCATTTTATTTTCATTTGTATTTGCTATGTTGGTTTGGAAATAAATGAATGCAGTATGTTTTCTGAGGGTTTCAGAGTATTTTAAAAAGGGCAAACCAAATTGATTTAATCACAGATATTGTTAAAAGCTCCATTTTAATGGAATGTGCTGTGATTGCTGCTGCGAACAGCAGACTTTCATTTTTGAAGTTGTTATTCAAAGAGAATATGCATGTCCTGAGAATGAACTACAAAATGAAAATGAAAATAATAAGCCAAACAACAAACAAGTCATAGGAGGAAAATATTGTTGTATGGGAATAGTTTTATATAAGAACATTGGAGCATCTCAAACAGCTTTCCTGTGCCATAATTCATATGATAAAATCATAAGGAAACACGAACCTTCAGACTCCTTTCAGTTTATTTAAAGTTAAGTCTAGAGGAGAGGAGATGATGACTTTTCCTGGGAATCACCGAGTTCAAATAGAAACCTTCTGATCCCTCGTAATTTGCTTTTCGCTGTGGATGTGACACGTGGAGCAGTTGTCACTAACGGCTTATTAAGAGGCCTGGCAGAGCTGTGGTGGGAGCTGTGTGCTGATGGATTGCTTTGTGGCAGTGCAGTGTTCGTGCCTCACGTACTCCGGGAGGGAATGTCCCCAGCCCTGGAGCTCCTCGGGAAGCTCCGGCACAGAAGCAGCTGTGTGCTGAGAGGAGGGAGGCATGGGTGTAACAGAGGTCGTGCTTGATGGCCACAGGTAGATGCCATCAGACTGGAGAAAAAGGAAATAATTAAAGCTTTTAATAACCTATATTACAACTTTTCCACTTGTGTTTCCACTTTAGCCTCATTATCCAGGACAAGCTGCACTATGACAGGGACCATTTTCCGCTTCCTTTCTTTTCCCCCATTACATTAGCTGAGTTGGAGAACATGACCAGCTCTTTATGTAACAACTGTTCTGTCCCACAGTGTTTGCTTGGCCTAGGCTTTGTTTTCCCAGACCAGTCAGTGTGAGCTGTATTTGTTAAACCCTAATTCCAGGCCTTTTAAAAAATTATTTTTATGCACAACACTCCCCCTTGCCCCTCTGTAGGTGAGATTTCTAAGGAATTCTGCTTTGAGCATGAGAGGCAGCCAGTGAGGACTCTGCTAGGGCTGTGTGCAAGAGGAGTCATGCTTGTAATCCTAAAAATAGACCCCAGTTCTTTATCCAGCTGGAGCACCCAACCTTGCAACGCCTACAAACCAGCTCATGTGGTCAAGCTGGAGCCTGTGTTGATAGGGAAGGATTTTGGGATTGGGATGTTCCCAATTCAGTTTGACTTTGTTGTCCACAGCAGGGCCCATTGGGGTCTCCAAGCAGCAGCACGAGTGAGACCATCATGTTTTGAGCTTATGTAAACAGATACAGGAGAGAACGAACAGACAACTCCAGTGCACTGAGATGGTTTTCCTGGGATGACAGAGAGAGCAAAGTATAAACAAATGCTAAGATTCCTTTCCTTAAACGTGAACATTGGGTGGCTTGTGGGTGTAAAGTCAAAGTGAGTCAGAAAAAACCCACATTTGGAGTATGGCCAATGTTGAAACATTTTAGCTAAGTGCCTGGAGTAAGGGGTGCAGCACAGGTGGCTGACAGATCACGATCAAATCCCTGCTGGGCACTCCAGCCCTTACTCAGCATGGACAACAAGGGGGTGACTTAATTTGTAGGTATTGTTGCTTATCATCATCGTGACTTCACGTAGATTCTGATTTCTTGTCATATCTTTTCATAAAAATAAAAAAGATTTAAAGAATAGTGCTGTTAGAGGGATAACATATATGGCTTTGAGCATCTTCTGCCAAAATGAGCTTGAGGTGCTTAATGAACTACAGAAGGCAGATATTACACGGGCTCTTCATTGGTGGGATCATCATTCTTTTTGTGTTGTTCAAGAAAAAAAAATCTGAGAAACTACAATATAATGGTAAAGAAACCCTATTTTCAATTCAAGTGAAGGTTTGGAAATCATTGGTTATTTCTCTGAGTTTGATTTTCATAACTGCTGAGATGGGAGCATTAACAGGTGTTGCAGGGCAGAGCAAGCAGAGTGCATTTTCATTTTATGTTCTTACAAAGCATGTGTATCAGAACTGACATCCACTTCTTGCATGCAGATGCATTCTCTTTTTTTCTGGTGGAAACACTTGCATAAAAAAGGGAAGACTTCTGTCATAATGCATGTTCTGAATTGTCTAATACCAATAAACCTGCAAGTGTTGACTCTTCTCTGGGCAGTGCTGGTACGAATTTTAATATGATTTTCTTCTAACGTTTGTTTTGGTTTTGTTTTGCTGCTGGGATGCTACTTCTTGTGTCAGTACACTGATATCTGCATGGTATGTTAAAGTTCCGTTTTCTGTATGTGGAAATGTCTGTATATCTGCAAATGTTCATCCAATCCTGAGTCTATATTAAGTAAAGAAATGAAGATATGCAAATGGAACTTTGAGAAATAACCATGTCAATTTATAATAAATGGCGAAATACCACAAAGAAATCAAGAAATACAGTCAACTTAGCTAAAACCCAAGCTGAGTATATTAAAATATGCAATGCAATTAAAATGTCACCGTAACATGAGAGAATATTAGTGATTTATATCTTATACACAGGGCAAGATTCTGACGTGGGAGGTAATCCAAGAAGCTCACTTAGAGACCTGACCTTCCACTGAAATACATCTTGTGTTTTGCTCTGATAGGGACCCTTTGACATAGGGTGGAATGATAAATTCATGTTTTGCTGTTTTCTTGTTACATGTTGGGGCAGTTCCTGGATGCCCACGTCACGCTTCAGGTTCACACAGGCAGGCTACAGGCAGACACAAATGAGGGAGAAGCTTCCTTAATCTAACTGAGCTAAAACATCTCACTTCTGCATTGAAATCCCTCTGGAATTCCAGCACTGAAGTCTCCTCCTCTGGCTGCCAGTTGTGCTGAGTTGTGCAAAGGCTTTGTGACGTACACAAATGGTCACTGGGGACTACAGTGGATCTTTTGACCTAAGGCAAACAGAATTTAATCTCTGGGCCTTGGAGGTTTCCTTCTTAGCTAGAGAGGCTTCTGTGTTCCATCAGTGCCTCCTGATCGTGGGGAAATGGGCTCACCTTAGCTGTGCGTGCCAGGTGACTTGGATGGGGCACATCTGGAAGTACCCAGGGATGGGTTTTTCTTTTGTCGGTGTTTTACAGCCTGAAGGAAAAAGTGCATAACTGTGCGTAATCCTGTCCTTTCAAGATTTCTTGGCATTAACTCTATGGCAGCTGCTTTTGCAACTGTTGACAAAGTAAAAGATTTACAGAGACGTTCAGCTTCGTGCACTGACTGCTCCCATTAACCCACACAGGTAAATTAACAGTATAACAAAGTAGTGCTGGCGCTAGTTTTGAAGTCATTTGATGCTTGTCCCCAAGTAGTTCAGGGCTGTAATCCAACTGCTTTTGCTGCACATTTTAGTGACTGGGTCCACAGGAGAGAGAGAATGCACTTAAAAATATGTTGCTTTTTTACTGGGATGTAAGAACAGGAACTTTTTTTTTAATGTGTATCTATAATTTTGTAGAAGCTCCAAGCTTAGAGTAGTTAAACTTGTAATATAAAGTGAGAATTGCTTATATGCACATGTATTGAGCTAAAATCTGAGTACCAAAAATATGAAACAAATCGCTTCAATTGCCAGTAAAATGACTGGGAAGATACCGTATGACAAATTCTTTTGTTTTCATGCAGGATGCTCTCCTTCAAATTGTGTACAGGGTCAGTTCCCATCTTGGTTATCCCACTTCAGGCTCTGAAGGGGAAAAAGCCCTAAATGAATTTCCCGAAGGCAGAGTTTGTATGCTGGTAACCACGACGGATTCTGCACTAAACAATTAGTCACTGCCACCATTCACTTTTCTGCCTTCAGCTGAGCCTTTCTCACATCTTTCCAGAGGTTAACAGCATCTCCAGATCGTTTCTTTTGTCCCCAACAAGGTGTAAGCCACGGGGAGCTGTCTCCATGGGAAACATTTTTATTCAAATAATCACGCAGCGTTGCACTACATGAAAGCCGGGGCTTATGCAGGGCTGGGATGTCTCTGGTAATGACTGCTACATAATAGGGCCACCTGGTGATTTGTGTGCTGCATTGCTCGGTAGGAACTGGAGTTCGGGAGCTACTTTGGGCTCTGGCTGACAGGGAACACGCTGGGCAGGTGTGTTCAGCTCATTTGCTTTGTCTCTGAGTGAGGTCATGCTGACCAAGCAGCACTTTGAATTTTCCTTACCTGCTGGCAGATGTAGCAGCTGTGAGGAGGAGGGAGAGTCATTCCACAGGAAACTGTGCAGGGTAGATGGATCCTGGAAGCTTTGTGGAAATGAAGAGCCAGCACAATCGCTGGATGTGTTTTTCCCATGTAGCCCTTAACGGGAAGGTTATTGCACCTAATCCTGTTTATAATTTCTGTTGGTTGTCCCTTGTATTCCTACATGCAGGGGAATGAACGCTGCTGCCTGTGAATAAATGCATTCAAATGGTATCATCTTTTTTTTTTGTTATTGGAGGCTGTATTTTGGTAACTGTTGATCTTGCATACATTTCTTTCCAGAGTTCATAACTCTAAATATGAGTTTTAATTACTCTGCTTATCTCCCATCATCAATCGTGTGCTCGCTGTTCGTGCAGCAAACCCCACGATCGCCTCGTGCCGAGAACACTGCAGAGAGCAGAGCAGGCATGAAAAGAACCACACCAGAGCAACATTATCAATTTATACCAGCTGAGAATCAGGCTCAGAAAGCAAACTCAAGAAGCCAGTGGCGTTTTAGTATTGGAAGCAGGCTCTTACACCCAAATTAGCTTTGCTTTGTTAAAACCCGCCACCTTTCTGCCATTGCGTCTGGTCAAATTATGCCAAATAGGTGAAGTTGTCTCAAAATAAGTAATATTTCTGCAGAAGTGAATCTTTTTTTTTTTTCCTGCCCTCTGCTGCTTGGTCCCTGAGGATCTGCTAATCTCAATCAGGGGAGGTCTCTTTAAACTATGGGACTATGCCTCTTCAGGAGTTTGGGAACAGGGTACCAAAATATTTGCCTCCTACTAGGAAAGAGCTTGGTTTAGGTCCTGTACCTGTTCACATGCATCTTGTGTCAGACTGGGCACATTCCCTGGGCTCATGGGCATGCTGTAAATGGAAGATAACTTTTCTTTCTATAGGAATATGTCTAGGAGGAAAACACAAATTATTTGTGAGCATTCAGCAAGTACAGCTGTGGGATCTGTGGATTCTCTTAGGATACCCACCTACAGCAGTTCCCAAAGTCGTGCTTTCTGATCGCTGTGGGAATAATCCCTAAAGGAGTGAAACCTTCAGGATTTGCCCAACTTGCAGGAACTTTTAAGTAATTTTTTTTAAAGAAGAAGAAAAAAAAGGAAAAGAAAAGAAGTGTTTTTCAGCATTCCCTTATGTCATAACCAGAGGATAAAATAGAGCATGCAAAATTCACCACAGCTGAATTAACAGGAGAGGAGGTTGTTATATTTAAGCTATGCATTTTTCTGTAATTAAGTGGGTTTCATAGAGAGAATGTTCTTTCTTGAGGAGAAAATCTCTTAATTGGCAGTTATGTGGGGTTAATGAACTACTTTTGAGTACAGAGGGGAAAAAAGTGGGGAGGAGGGTGGGGAAACAACCCTGAGTGTCGGAACTCGGCAAATCCGTTATCAGAGAGAGCTGTAACCAAGCTCTGATGAGATGAGACTGGCCCTGGAGAAGGCCCTTCCCGACAGGAATGCTCGGGGAGCGGGAATCTGCGGATCAGAGCAGTTGCCTATGAAATGAATGCTCGAGGCACAGCCAGTCATATTAAGGAGGCTATAAGAACAAAAATCTTAAATAAATAAAAAGCACGGGGTGCAGATCTGGAAGGAGATGGTAGATCTGATTATTTTCTTTTTTTTTTTTCAAGTGCTACTGTGGGGAAATTGGAACAATCTCAGTTTGTGTTATTTCTGCATTTGTGAGGTTGTTCACTTAACCTGTGCAGTGACCTGGAATAGTCAATGCCACTGAGACAGAAAGAGTAACTGAGAGACTTGTGATTTCAAGGAGGAATTTTATTGAACAGCAGCAGATTTACTTTACACTTCAGTAGTAAGTGATAAGAGAGGAATTATTCAACATGCTTTCTTATTTCAGCCCTGGGAGGTGGTGTAAATTTTGAGGGCACAGAACATAGTGCCTTGTATCATGAAAGTGAAAACTGTTTTAAAATTAAGATGAGAAGTGCCATGTTTCATAGATGTTGCTTAAGTTCCTCTAGCGTTCCTCTGAACTTAAAGTTTTTAAGTCATGGGTAATGCCTTTTGACAAGACATTTCGACAAGAGCAGAATGCTGAACTGATTAAGAGACTAAAACTGAAATTTACTTAGAAATTTCAGAGGGCAGTGGTTTTGGCAATATACATAAACACTAGTTATGATGTGTCAGTCTGTATTAGACCCTGCTTTTCCTATCTTTCCATAGGCAGATGTTGCTTTTTTCACTTTATCGGTTTGTTAAGGATTTTGGTCTGCCTTTTTCACACCCTCAGGCTTCCCATCAACCCGACCACAAAATGCATGTCATATAGGATTCACCTTTTCCTGTTAGATTAGATACTCCTGAATGGTCAGCTGGAAGCTTCCCCCCCCCCCCCGGTTTGCTTGTTTTTTGGGTTTTTTTTTGAAGATGGGGAGGAGTTTGAAGAGGGGCTGGGAAGCTGAATAGACTCGATGATTGGAATTTGACTTCATAGCTGATAAACAGGAAGAAAACAAACAGAACAGACTGTTATAGCAAGATAATCCCTCTGACAATTAAAACAAGGCTGATTTGGGAAAACATAAACACCCAAAAGTGCCACTTAGGTGCTGGGTACTTCTCCACGTGATGTTCTGTGCCCATATAATTGATGCTAGTGTCTCTGTAGTTCTGTGCACACAGGAGATAATTTATATTGAATCTTAAAATTCAAATCAGCTTTCTGCAATTCAACAAGGAGTTCATACACGGAGTGCTTTTGGTTTTTCACTCAGAGAATAAAGCATGATGAAAACCTTTTTTTGTTGAGGAACGGTGACATCCTAAATAGACCTTTAGTAAGGCACAAAAATATCTCTGTGATTTAACCAATTTACTTGTTAAAGGGAGGAAGTTGGGTAATCTCCTTTTGGCAAATCTGCTCTAGGTTGTGTGCTGACACTGCTTTGGGAGCATACACGCTTCAGGTTGTTCAAATGAACTCTCGGCTCAAATACCCACTTGGTTTATCAGGCTCCAGTCTGCCTTTGCAGGCAGTGTAACTTCTGGGGGAGGTGTGCCGTCAGTCGTACCAAATGTGTGCCTCCTGGTCCTGGGGACGTGTGAGCCTCCTGTTTGAACAGCCTGGATGTATTTCAGTGTTTTCTAAAGATGTTTACAGAAAGAAAAAGTTAAAGGTTGATGGTTTTTTATCTTTTGGCTATTAAGTATATTGCATATTTTTTGTCAATAGTGCTCTCAAAAAGACATTTTATCTGGCATTGCCAGGTGTCTCTTTCTTTCACAGAGAATCCCATGAATGTCTTGCATGCACATTTTTGTATACAAATTCAGAAGGATTTGTTAAACACACATCTTTTCTACCCACTGTTCTTTCCAGTTTCTGAAAGACTAAAGATACACATTCTTTGTTAACCCAAAAATGAGTAAAGTTTTGAATACATATAAATACATACATGTGCTCAGGGTAGAAGTGAATGATTCTGTAAGATGCAGATTAATTTTTTTTTTAATTCCATGTACCATCTGTGCTTATTTGTTGGCTTTATCTGTAGAAAAATTAGCTAACCTAGGCTGCCAGGGTTTGGGCATGGTTTTTTGGAACTGAGGGAGTCTAATTTGAACCTTACAGAGCAACACTGAACATCGTAGTAACATGCTGTGATTCATTGCTTATCAGTTCATAACTACCTCTGAGAAACCGCTCCGAGTATGAATTAAACAATACTCTTAAAATGTTTTATTATATTTAGTTCTCTACAGTGCGTACCGCTGGCAAAGGTTAATTGGTTTGTGTAATGCTAGAAATTAGAGTCCTTGATACATCTGCTGGTCTGAGTTAGCACAAGAGCTGCAAGATCTTTGCTAAGGATCTGAAAGCTAATTTGAATGCCTCAACCCTCAAAAGAAGTGCAGAATAACTCTGAGTGTAACCAGGGTTCTCTCTAGAGCAGAACTGGACAGTGGATCCAAACTAGGTCGGTTGTTCCGTGACACAGATTTTCATCCAGTGGAGACAGAGTTGCTACCAAAGTAGTTTTGCTAAGAACAAAGTCCCCAACTTCAAAAACTTGGGAACACAGCAGAAAAGAATGGTACTTTCATCCAGGTCATGCATTTTTACATTTTTCCCTATTTAATAAACTAAAGCCTGGAGATACAAAATTTGGTGCATGTATTAGGCAAGTCTTTGGAGTTACTGTAGGTCTTCAAAACACGAGGGGTTTGGGTTCAGTGGTTTCTATTTTTTTTATTTTAACACTCCTTTACATCTAAAGGTTGTGCTTCCAAGTCCCCACTGAAATCCAAGAGAAACTTTGATCATAGACATGGAACACTAGCAGGGTGTATGCTGAGGGAGCAGAGTGGGCGTTCTCTTGTGGGACACGGAAGCGAACGCCCAAGAAAAATATTCAGGGGACAGGCTTTTTTCTGTCCCGTTTAAGTGGGAAAACCCAGCATACTGGCCTCTAAATTTTAATACCTTTAGATAAAAGTTAATAATGTATGTGTATGGAATACACTGGGGTGCTCTCTTGTCTGCTTATCTGATAGAGCTGAGATCAGAGTGCTGGCAGGTACCTCTGCTGGTGCGAGGACCCTTCTAAATTAGGGCAATAATTCTGCTTTTTCTTCAAGAAGAGTTTTCAGCTGCTCCTTGGGAGCTGCACTGCTCTAGGTTGAGGCCACAGTTGTGACCTGGTTACTTTTACCATCATGCTTTAACCTTACTGTTTAACACAGCTTTAATCTGCTGCAATAGGTGGTTGACTTGCTCTCAGTTTAAGACCTGCTTTTTCTAATGGCTCTTCTGGCCAGTTTCAAATGGGGTTTCTGAGCTGGGGTAGCACTGGGAAATAGGCCTGTGGGCAGTTCATCGAGAATGCTCAGTTTTTATAGAAGTCTTCTGAATACTGTACGCATCTGCATTCTTCCTTGCCAAATTTAAATGGCACCGAGCTTGGGCTTGCCACCTCCTGTGAGGGAGTAGATGTTCTCCTCTGAGATTCTTGTGCTTCTCTACCCAACAGAAGGCTTCTTTCAGAACCGAATGAGGGTACAAAGCCGCACAATGTGCAGGGCTCGTTCAAGTGCTGAGATAGCATCAGAACACAGCTAAAGACTCCCAGCGCTGCCCAGGCATAAATGAAGCTATTAAAGGAAAAGTGTCCAAGTGTGACTGCCTTTGATCCAAGGTTGGTGAGATCTGGTGGAACTGACAGCCGCTTAATAGGAAGCAGTCATGTTTGATTCTACCTGGCTCTTTCTTGGCTTCTTTTATCTTAAGTAATTTAGAGAAGAATTATATGAGTAACAAGTATGCACTTAGCAGTGGTTAACATAACCTCAAAGGCACGGGTCACTGCTTGTATCTACAAGCTCAAAAAGAAACTTGAACTGTCACTGTGCATTTTAATACCATATAAAATTTCCTAATGTAAGCCAGGAATTAAGACTTACTGTAATTTAGGCTTTGGTCCACTTTTGGAGCTGTTTGTTTGTCTGGTCTGAAGAGCCACATCTTCTCAATCAAGGAGTGCCATGAGCATTGAATTGATTTTCTGCTCTGGATGTGGTATTTATTCCTAATAACTTTTAGGCAAAGAGTCACCTGCTGCAATTGATATGATACACACACCTGCTTCTGACTGTCTGCAGATCTATACTTCAAGGCACCTTTAGGCAGTACTTTTATAGTGAAAAGGACTTAACTGGGCAAAATGTGCTAATCTTTCCTGAACCAGGGAAATGACTTTATTATTCTCCCCATCTTCATGCCATCATTATGATCTAGTGTTTTCCCTTCATAAATGAGAACAGTAGCCTTGCCTCTGACCTCCATTAATGTGTATCATAAAAGCTGCCTTTATAATGTGCTCCTCTGGAAGACCTCATTCCCTTGCAACCTGTTCTTTGGTGACAGTTCAGGGGAATGTTATGGATTCCCATGGAACTTATCAAATGGATGTGATAACCCCGTTGTCAGAGGCTGCCTGAGCCATTATTAAGCACATATTGGATAGTCCATTTGTTATTATATAAACTCTTTAAAATAATATTAGTGGGAAAATAGTTGGGTAAAGTCAAACGTTGCTGGGTCCTGTTGTAGTAGGTGAAACATGCAACTCTCAGAGCTGGGATTCGGACAAAAAGCAGCTTTGATCGTAAGCAGAACAGGATGAAAAGTTCAGCTTTGTGGTGTGTTGTAGCAGGTACTGGTCCATCTCTGTGTATCTAAAAAGGAGGAAATCCAAACAGAAAGTATGGAGCAACATCGCTTCATGACTGCACATCTTTGAAGTGATGGACACGGCTTGTTTCTACTTCCAGCTGCATAATTTTGTAGCTATTTCCATATCATTTAGTGTTGCAGAACTTCATGGAGCAGGGAAACAAGAAGCAAACAGGTACAGAGCAACACCTGACACAAAATGCAGACAAAGGGTCTGGACTGTACATGCATTCAGAATAAGAATCTGAATTTTCCCTTCAGCTGTAAGTTGTTGAAAGAGTTACCAAAGCCAATAAAGTACTTCATGGGTATGTGCTGTGTGGAGGATTTCCTATTGTTGCCATTTTAGTTTTTTCCATTAATATGGTGTCAGTTATTACCTAACTACTTATAACCTTGGGAAAATCACATTATAAGCTGTCCCCAAGCTTCCCTGATTTTTCTAATATGGGAAATATATTCTTTCTTTCACAGAAATGCTGTGAGATAACTTTATATATATATATACACACAGAGCAGTTAAAATGGTATAAAACACATGTTCTCTTGGCACAATTTATTTTGTGAGAACAGAAGGAAGCAATGTGAGTAATGAATCAGAGATTGTATTGACCTGACTGTCACTGTGACGACCTATTAAAATCTAGGATGTTTTATCATTCTCTTAAATTGGATTCAAAATCTATATGTAGCTAAGGATACAGTTATTAAATATTGTGCTGGTAATGCTCGTATATGTGAACAACAAATGTTTTGGAAGTCACCTGTGGAAATCATGTGGTTTCTTATGTTTAAATTGAGTTTCCTGTGTTTCAGTTTGCGCCTGTCATGGTTTCACCCCATCTCCTGCAGTGAGATGGGGGAGAGAATGGGAAAGAGAACTTGTGGGTAAAGACAGTTTAATTGGGAAAGTAAGGAATTCATCAAGCACTTCCCCCGGGCAGGTGCTCAGCCATCCTCAGGAGAGCAGGGCTCCATCTCGTGTGACAGTGACTGGGGAAGGCAGATGCCCTAATTCTGAACATCCCCTCTTCTCCTCCTTCTCCCAGCTCTGTATGCTGAGCATGAGGCTGTAGGGTCTGAGATACCCCTTGGGGCAGTCGGGCTCAGCTGTCCCAGCTCTGTCCCCACAAACTCCTTGTGCACCTCCACTCGCTGGTGGGGTGAGGAGCAGAGAAGGCCTCAGTGGTGTAAGCCCAGCTCAGCACTGACTGAAACAGTGTGATCAACACTGTTCTCAGCACAGCTCCAAACCACAGCCCATAGTTTATCTTGAAGAAAATCACATCTCCCAGCCCAAACCAGCACCGTGCCCATCCCCTCCTGCCCTGGCACTGGGCAGGGAGCAGCCTTGGCCGAGGGGACCAGGGGGTGCAGCCTGGGGTGCCAAGAGTCCTCGTGTGTACTGAGGACAGCACTCACCTCTTTTAAGCTGTATTTTGCTGTTTCCACTCTTCTAATCCATTCTTTCCTCCAGACACTTCTAGTCATAGACCAGTTACGTTGGCTGGCCTGGGCTGTCAATATTAAGTATCAAGACACTGGTAATAGTAACTTTTCCACTAAGCTCTGCATTTCTTGGAGGAGATTTTCTATTGTGGCAGAAGTGCCGGGCATGGCAAATCCTGCTTCGGTAAGGCAGAATGGAGTTACTGTGGAGTAAATCTCATTTAATGCTTTGAAACGTAAGAGCACATTCCTATTTTGATACATAGGGACAATAAATCAGGTCTCATGAAGCCGTTATGTGTCTAAGAATAGCAAAGTATAAAGAGAAACAGAATGAATTCATACTGCGTATAGATTTAAGTGTTAGCCCTCTCTGATATCCAGGATCTTTTTTTCTTTTACAGTGAAATGACTTCTCACAATTGCACAAGAATCAGTTATTATTCTAGAAGGTCAGCAATGCTGCTTAGAGCTTGTGAAGTACTGACTTGATATGTTCACTTCTGTTCCATAGGCCTGCTTTATGCCCTCACTCAGAAATTTTTGGGGGCAAGAACACTTTCTCCTTGGCTATCTAAAGTACGCTGGGCATGTGCATAATTTTAAATTTTTATTGGTAATATGAGCAACACTTTTGCTTAGCTGTGCCAAATATCCATTGCTCATCTAAATGGGAAATTTCTCCTTTATTAAAGCACTTGAAAGAACTTGTCTTGGTTGACTCCAAGCTCAGTAGCAGCCGTGGTGGACTCCGTGGCATATGCTGCCCCAGGATGGTGTTGGGCCCATGTGCTGAGCTTGATTTTAGCACCGTCTGGAATTTGCAGCGTGCCCGTGATAGCCTTCAGCTGAGGTGCTATTTTCATCCTAGAAAACAGATCGAGTTAGATGCTGATTTTTCCAAAGGAACGAGTTAAATTTAAGTTTGTATGTACTTAAATTCCCATTATTTGAGTTGGCTGACTGCTTTACTAAGTATTTAGAAGTGCTGCTAACAGAGGATGTTCAGTAGTTTGCAGTTGCAAACACTTGGACGCCAATGCCGTGGTAAGCAGGCCTGTTTGGTACCTTGCTTGGCAAGATCTTTGTAGGTCTTTTCTCTTGGGCTCTGCTTTATATAGTTAACATAGAAAGCAGAACACAAAAGAAAAGATTTCACAAAATTAACATCTCCTGTTAACAGTAGGGTAGGGATGCGTTGTCCTCCATGGCATCATCTGCTGCTGACATTCAAGCAGTTCTAATTACTTTAATGACTCCCACTGGTCCCCTCTGTAACTGCTGGATGATGCCTGAGGACACTCTTCAGAGGTGGGAGAATAAAGCCAGGGAGCAACTAGAGAGTGAACCTGCTCTTCTTGCTGGCAAAAAATTGTTCTTTTGAAGGACTGTGGAGTTAACAGGCCAGGCACTTCCCTCTTTGCCAGTCTCTTTTCTCATCCTGCTTTTAGGGAATGCTTGTACCTTGGAATTACTTTAGATTCCAGAATCAGTGCAAACTCTTTGCTGCCTTCTGTTTGTTTCTTTTACACACATATATATATAATTTTTTTAAGCTATTCTAATTTTTTTAGGATTTTTTTTTTGGAGTTTGGCTGTGAAGTTTTCCTGTCAAACTCTGTAAAATGTCTTGATAGTTACGAGTCTCAGTTTTTCATCCCATTTTTATACGGTGAGGTACAAACACCCGAGATTATTTGATCGTTGCATCTGGTGGGAGAAGATTGACATGTTTTCTTGGGATCACAGGCTGAGTTTTGACTTTCTCCCTTTTTGTAGTCTTAGACAGTGCTCACTTTCTTGATAGGCATTTCCATAATGGACTTGTACGTTATTATTGGTGTTCTTTGATACAAAAGAAATTCAATACCTCTGGGGCTATAAATATCATTGATTCACTCCAAATAGAGAAAGATACTGTAATATTTTTTAGATTATTAAGACTTTTCCATTTTCTCTCTGATGGGGAAGAGTTATGAATTTGGTAATCATTATGCCCTAGGTAACTGAAGTTACACAATCAAACCCTCTCTTTAAAACATAATTATGATTGTTTTCAACATTTAATTCTTTTTCTCTTTCAAGATATTATTTTTAATGCCTTGAGTGGATTTTTTGTTTACTGTTTCAAAGAATTGCTCCTGTGCCTTGTGTTACAACAGAGGAGCCTTAGTAGCAGAATAGCAGATTATATTTCTCACCTACAAAGCTTTAATGGAATTATTGAGCATTTCAAGATGTTGCAGTAGGAATCCAAGCTTGAAATAAATGTATGGATTTCTTTTTCCCTACTGAATGACTAGGATGAAAAATCTCAGTCTTTTCTGTGTGGAATTCAGTTTCTTGGCCAGCTTGTTTTAAAAAAACGAGAAAAATGTAGAGAAAAGAAGGGATAAAAAAAGTTTTGTGAAGATGTTAGCTTGAATCTTATTAAAATAGCTGTCACTTGTGTAAGTGATGTGAAAGTGTATAAAATCTTATAATTATTCCTTGTGTTTATTCATCAGTCACTAATACATAGATACAATTAAGGGAGAAGTTCTGTATATGCATGCACATAAATTCTATGTAAATTTGAGTTCCGAATGTCCAAATTGCCTCATTTTAAAATTCACTCACGCTTCTAGGAATCGTGATTGCAAGGGATGACCTGTGATGTACCTGCCTTGGTCTGTGCTGCTCGGGGGAAATGTTCAGGGCCGGGGCTGCACAGGGGATGTGCAGCTGCCTTTGCAGGCAGGGGTAAAGTTCCTTTTGAATTTTATGGGGATAAAGGTACAGGTATTAAAAAAGCCCAGTCAGAGTTTGTGTCTTTAGCTCAGCTGCTGTTCACCAGTCCTGTATCCAAGTCAGGTGTAAAACACCAGAGTTCTGCTGTGTTTTATTTCAGCTAATGCTTGTGGAGCCTGGGCTGCAGAGAGCTCTCGGGACACAACCGATGGGGCTGAAGTGCTTTCCATCACATCTGCTGTGTGCCCAGCAATGCCTCCACAGCCAAATCATCTTCTGTCAGGGCAGACTCGGCTGTGGAGACGACAAAAACAGCATTTGTGAGATGTGTGCTGTAAAACCAACAGCCTTGCTTGCTTTGAGAAGTTCCAGGAAGTTTTCCTGTGGTGGGTGTGCAGCACAAGTTAAAGCACGTTAAATGGTGTGTGGATGTTGATGCTCAGGAGAAAAGCAGCTCTAAAGCTAAAACCCAGGGGGTGTCTGTGCTCTCCCGTGGGAGCGTTCCCACTGGGATTTAATGTGCTGCGACTCCTGCACGGTGACTGCACACCATTAGTGGATTTGCCTCAACTTTCCCGAGTGTCCTTATGTTGTTGGTGTGACTTTTGGTCCTGCTCTTGCTGCTGCCATAGATTTCCATGGGCAGACCTTACTCTGCGGATCCTGCACCGTGTCGCCCTTACGTGTCAGTCATTTAATTAACCTTTCAAATTGTCTCTTCAGTCCCAGTTAGAAAGGGCAAAGTCCTGTGGCCTGTTTTAATATTTAAAATGAGAAACCGATGTTCATCACTGACGCTTCATTTCCTGTAGAATGATGTGCCTCAGAGCCCTTTTATCTGCTGGACCTGATGTGCATGATGATGCCTCTGCTACATTAGCACACACTTTTCAGCAGGACTGTTTCTAGTTTAGGCTGATTAGGTTAAAAGAAGATCATCCAGAATACAATGATGATTCAACATTTATGGTTTTTAGCCATCACAGGCTAAATATGTTCTCAGCGGGATATCTGAGGGTAGGGAGGGACAGCAGAAATGCTCTGCTCTATTTCTAATGGGTTTGGTAATGCCCAGTAGAAATGGTATCTTCCGTTTTCTTGGTGCAGACATTTGTACCAGAGTACCCTGTGCTGTAAAGGCAATTAATTGTCTGTCTGATGTGCCTACTGGACATCAAAATCTGCTTTTTAATTATGAGTATGAAGCTGGCTGTACAAAGGATCAATTTTTGATTTCCTAAGATACTTAATGTGTTATGAATGGGAAAAGAAGCTGCAGTCAAAATGAGCATTTTATTCCTATTTTAAAGTAATTGTCAAAGTTATGAAAATATTTATGTAGAAACTAGTGTTTTAGTTGTCTGATTACATAAAAAATTGTGGACCTGTAGAAATTAATGGTAGAGAATGAGGTTTCCCCTCCCAGGAGATCTAGCAGCTGTAGACACTTTTTCCAATTAATCCAACTGAAAACATGAGACACTGACACATCTCAAAATAGGCATCTAATTTAGGAGTCTCTTGGGGACCGAAGTTCTTTAGATAGTCCAGAAAGTTTCCTGAGGACTCTGACTCATCGCCCAGAGTCTGCAGTAGTGAAGTGGAAGCTTGGGTCCCTGTCTGTGCCTCTCAGCTTCCCACCCCACAAAAAGGTGTGAACGCTCTCCCGTGTGTCTGAGGCCATCTCTTCCAGCTTTGTGTCCATATGGGAATATAAGTGATTAATGTCTGGCTGATGGTTGGAGATAAACACTGTTCTAGAGCATGGAAGTGAATTGTGAAAAAAAAATTGGCCTATGACAGTTTTTATCAAACTGAAGGCTCTGCTAATGTGCAACTTTGCATGAAGTTTGCAGGTAGTACGCTAAGAATTAATTTGCTGTTAGGTTTGAGGATAGAGTGGCTTCAAAATTATTAGTAAACATTGAAGGGGAAAATGTGATTTTTAAGTGCTTTATGATCTAATTTTGAAGAAGGATGAAATACTTTGTTCTTTTTCATTTCAGAGTTTCTGTTGATACAAATCTGTGGACAATTTGCCAGTATAGAATTAGAACATGATCAAGTTGGTTTGACCTGGAACAATGTGAGCCAACTGTGGCATAAACTCTGAAAGTACCAAAAAGTGCTCAGCAACACTCAGGGCTATCTAGAAAAGAAAATGTATGTGTTTATCCAATTAAAACTCCAGGAATAAATAACCACTTTAGACACAATCTAATTATCCAGCTGGAATTTGGCCAGGATTCTAGAATAAGCATTGACAGCCCTGGAGTTAGAGCTGTCAACAGGGAATTGGTAGTGAGGGTGAGAAGTTGAGTTCTGCATCCCTCATGTGAGGTGCTGGGCAGTTCTGACAGTGCCCACCACAATGAACTGCTCCTTTATCCCTGCCCTTCATTAGTGTGCCCTGAAAAAGCGTGAAACGTAATTAAAATAATCCTGAATTATCATTATTTTAAGTGCCGCTAATGGCACTATTGGAGACAATGAGATGAAATAGTATCTAATTTTTCTCGTTAATATTGTCCTTTTAATTCCTCTTGCATCAAAGGCTGTTTCTGCATAAAATTGCTCTTGAGGAGGATGGGGCTGCATTAAGAGGTATCACAGAGTTTTGGGTTCCACGTCTTCAGGTCTTTGAGGAGGAAAGATTTCTTTTTTTTTTAATTTCTCTGTGGGGCAATCTTTGGAATAGAAAGTCCTGTTTTTAAGAAAGAATAGCAGATATCTATGCTAATAGTATCATGTTTGTAAATGTTTTTTCTCAGGCTGGTTTTTGCAGTTATAGCTGTCTCCCAAAGAGCAGCTGAGTTACAGAGGGAAAACTGTCAAGATTAATTTTTAATAACTTTGGCTAGAGTTTTATTCCTTAGCAGTGAACACCTATAAACTCAGGGGATGTGTGCCTCAGTAACTAAGTTTCAAAATTTCCTTCTCCCTTTCCTCCCCCAAAAATAGGCCAAATCAGTTTAATTCAAAGGTTCAAAGGGGTTTTATTTTCATTTTTGTGCTTTTCTTTTTTCCCCCTCCTGCTGTTTGGTGTGGCTGACATGCACAAGTGTGTGTTTTTTGGGTCCACTTTTGAATTGCAGCCTCAGTAGCTGCAGGTGAGTCTGTGGGCTGTGCTCACCAAACACAGTTCAGAGCTGTGGTTTCCAAGTGAACTGCCATATCCTTCATAAGCATTTTTATTTGACAGCTGATGATTGCTCAAAGTTTCAGGTGCAAAACCTAATCTGCATTTTGTCGGCTCCCAAGCTGGCTTCCTGCCTGCTCCAGCCCTTTGGATCCCTGTGGCTTGGTCAGCAATAAAAGCATTTAATTGCTTGCCTTGCTCTCTCTGCTGCCCTGCTGCTGTGTGGTACTGGTGGGACTGGGAGGAACCTGAATGCCTTCCTGTGTATCCAGAGCCTTGTATTTAAGGGATATTTGCTCCAGGACCTGAGGTGTCAGTGAGGCACTGGTAAAACGAGATGAAGTTGTTGTGCTCGCAGTCACTGCCTCAAACACAAAACCACTCCCGAGGCTCACTTGGCATTAACCCCCCAGAGATGTGAACCAAGTACTGGAGCATCTCTCTGTCTGATATTCTCAAACCCAGGCTTTTGTGCATCTGTGTGTAATGAACTGAAGTGGTGGTATAGCAGAGACTTTACGATGGTTGTCTAGACAGGATGATGCTTATCCATAGAGATAAGTTCCTTTTTACCAATTAGGGGGAAAAAAAAGGATTTATTTTGCTTAAGCAGTACCTAAGAGTAATAAGAGTAATGCCATTCTCTCGGTTGGTTGCTCAACTGTTAAGGTGATGTTGGGGATATTACTGAATGAGACCAAAGTACCAAGGGAGAATTAGCTAATTCAGCTTAATAACTGAGCGTTTCCTGTTTGGTGGGAACAGGATTCCACATCTCTTCCAGGAGAAACAGCTAAATTAGGTTTTTATTAAGAGATTAGTCCACGTCACTACTTATATCCTGCAAGATTTTGTGTCATAGCAGAGACTGATTCTCAGCAGGCCCAGTTGTGGTGGCTCTGCCGGCTCTTTCCAGTCTCCTTGTGTTCCCTTAATGTTGGGAAATGGGCTGTGGAGTCTCCAATAGTTGAGGTAAATACCTGAGTGCCATCCATTTTGTCCTGCCTCAGGCACAGGCATTTTGGGCTGTGCTGCAAATCATGGCTGTGATTGAGGGGCAGACACCACAGGGATGGTGTCAGGGATAATTCAAGGTCCTGACAACAGCCTGTAGGGGACCAATTTCCACAGACTCTGATGGTTACTCCAAACTGGAGTGTGGTCATTTCTGGACTAAGGGAGTGGCTGCTTTCTTTCCACTCATTATCTTGTTTATTAATGAGCTGCTGCAATTCTGTACTGTTCTCCTTCCTATCCATAGGAGAGGGAAACCTCTGTGTTCAATGTCAAACATCTGCCCAACACACCTGTCCTTCACGAAGGAGATCCCTCCTTCAGTTTCCCTCTGTGTGATTAATCTGTCCCAGTGCTGCCTGCTTTGGAAGGAGCAAGAAAATGAGCCTTTTCTTTTCCTTCTCTTAAGAAAAACTATTAAATACTTAAATGCAGGCTATTTTTTTTTATCTTCCTGTGAAATGCCTCAGGGCAAGGTTACAGTAATTGTATGTTATGCTACCCTGCTATACAGAGTCCCACTGTAATTTGGCTCGTTTTTGTAGCATCTCTCTGGAGAATCAGCTGGAGCAGCTCTTGCAGAGCATCAGTGTGGTTACAAAGGGGTCTGTTGTGTGCATTCCTTGGGAGGATGTCTGCCAAGGTGTGGTGGTGAAAACTGCTGTGGGGTTTGTGACTGACAGGGTTTTTTCCTCCTTTTTTTATATTTTTTTAATGAGACATTGAAAAAAAAATAGATCTTTAAGCAGAAAGGGAATTTTTTTTGTAGGTTAGGTAGAACATTGTGGTCTCGTAACTGTGGAGTATTTTATTTTTCTCTGGAGGAGTACACACTCCTCCAGAGAAAAATTGCACTGATTCCCTGTGATGCTGCAGTTTTTCACTCAGCCCTCCTATCCATGTTTCCCTTCCTAACAGCTAATTCTGGTCAACCTGTCCCATTTCTGACCAGAAGTCTGTATCTGATTCAAGGACAAATTAATCAGGCATTACATATAAAATGTCAGTTCTTAACAAAGTAGCGAAATTCCCCTGAGCTCATTTTTTATCTTACACAGAAGTGCACTGCTGCTGGAATGGGGCCTTTTGTAGACTTTACGGTATCTTGGTGCAGTTTGTCCTCTGGGGACTGAAGATCTTTCAGGACAGCCAAAAATCCCAAGTATTTTTTTTTTTTAATAGTTGCTAAGCCTTTACCGTTACTGAAAAGGAATTTAAGGACTTAGAACAAGATTGGTTTAAAATCTATTTGTTTTCCCTCAAGTCGCTGCAGGTTCAGAGAATGGCTTGGTTAGTGCTTTTGTTTCCTGGCAGGAACATGTTTTCAATACAATCCAGCCCTCTCTGTGTGTCCTCATTGTTTGGATTGTGCTCCACAACGTTTCAGACATGAGAGCAGTTAATATGGATTGCTCCTCTTGACCCTGACCACGTTTATCCCCAACAATTCGTTTCATTCCAGTGGGTGATTTCCTTTTGGCTGAGTACGAGGTGCCTGGAAGCTTTGCTTTCCCCCAGTGCTTTTATGACCTATTTCAGATGCCAGAACACCTTTATAGCTGTGCCACTCTGTTCTGTCCTTCCTGCCTGTGCTGGGTGCTTTAATGGAAGGACAGCTTGAAAAATGTGGGGTACAACCCAAAATTTTAGTTTTTTCTCCAGTCAATAGGGGTTAGTCTCCTTGTATTCAGCTCTCCTGACCTATTTTACCCCAGCAGCCAGAAGCAGTCTAACTTTCTTGACATGCATCACCCAATTCATTGCAGTTGTTAAAACACAGAGATGGTGCGTTTCAAGATGTACCAGCAGCAGCATTGCCTAGGAGCTCCCTTTTAGCAAAAATAAAAAATTCTGTGAACATTGGGGTGCATTAAAAATTTAAAATGCAACTAGTGTTTTCCATATTGTAGGCGCATAAAGGTGTAATAGGAGCTTTTGCTTGGGGATTGTGTCTTTGATACGTGTGTGTATGTGTGCGTGTGTCTTGACTCCCAAAGCTTTCCTCTCTCTGCCTGTTAAACTTGGCCAAGCTGCTTTAGAAATCCACCCCACACTGTGATAGCTCCAGCATCTCCAGGGTAATCTGGGATGCTGCATACAAATCCTTGTGCAAGTTTTCAGTCTGACAGGCTCGAGCTAGACCAGGCATATCTGTGAGGGGTGTTCAGCACCATTTGTACTGCCACTGGACTGGAAACTCAGCTCAGATGTTTATCACCGGCGTCTCCAGCCTGAGTTCGCTGTGTTCCACACAGCTTCTTCTCCTGATGGGGTTTTTCTCAATAAAACTTCACGCCCAGCAGCTTCCCTGCTGTCCGAGGATGTTTGTTTCTTCGCTTCTGAGCCTGTGGTCAAGCTCTGTTGAAGAAGAAAAAGTTCGGATGTGGACTTGACTCCTTTTTCATAAAACTGTAAAAATGTGGAAAAATACTTATCAAGAAGAGAATTTTTCTACAAAACGCAACACTTTTGGCACTTGATTTTGGCTCTGCTGCACTTTTACTGTTACTTTGCTCTCTTGCCTCACTTACGGCAGGCTGGGTTACCTTAGTGGGGAGCTGAGTCTGTGCTGGCCAGGTTGGCCATCCTTCAGGGAGTGGTTTAATTTATAGAATCTCAGAATCCTGGAGTGGTTTGGGTTGGAAGGGACCTTAAAGAACATCTAGTTCCAACCCCCTCCTGCCATTCAGAGAGATCAAGTTCACTCTGCCTTTTTTTTTGTTGTTGTTGTTGTATTGCAGAGTGGTTTGTTTTGGCTCTCCGTGGTAGGGAGGCACAGATGTTGGAGCTGATACTCTACAGCAATGCCAGGAGAAACAGGGTCCATGAAAACTGAACCTGGTTGCTCCAAGCCCAATCTGGATGGCCAGACCTTGCCCTGCAGTGCAGGGTGCTGAGGAGGTGGACAGGGCAGGTGGGGGTGGAAGAAGCTGAGGCTGGATAAGATCAAACCGGGCTCCACAGTGAGAGGGGCTTGGTCTAGTGAGGAGACAGGAGCAGGACGAACTTTTGGGTGCAGAATACAGGAGGAGAGAACAGTCAAAGCCAAGAAAAGCGTTAAAATGAATTAAACAGAGAACCATTCTCTGGATTTGCAAGTTTTCAGCCGATTCTGGTCTCTACGTACACGTTTCCCAGCTCTGCAGAGTGTGTGAGGCTGTTCCCGAGGGACTCCAGGGCTGCTCCTAATGAATTACAGGCCTGCCAGGCTTCCAAATTTGTTTAATTTGTTTTTCTTTTATAAAGTGAATTTCCTTTGGTTTTGTACAGTAGGTGGAATCAGTTTGGTTTTTTTTCCAATGCGCAGAGCATTATTTTATAAACTCTCTAAGAGGATTGGAGTATCAAAGCTCTGGATAAGTCTTGCATTTGAATTTTTGTGACTTCTTCGCAAATGGAGCATTATTCATTTTCACCTTTACGGGTGCTGCTCTCTGTATGAAATGCAGAATAACCAGCTGCTAAGTGAGTTTCAAATGGAGCTTTTCATTTTCTTCCGAGGAAATAACATGAGCTGTGGTGGTAATAGATCATCTGTATAGGAGGCAAATCTACTTTTTATGAGCATGATATTTTGATGGCAAGTGCCAAAATCATATAAAAATAAGAATACATATTGCAGATAATTAGTTCTGAGGGTTTGGGGTTTATTTTATTTTATTGTATTAAACTCAAACTTTTACATGGGCAGAGATGAAGAGCTGCTAGAGCTGCTTGCTGTCTATTGTCTACTGGAGTTTCAGCCAAGTGGGTACAAGCTGAGTGTCAAAGTTCTCAAGGTTTAGCAGGATGGTTGATGTAGAACAGAGAAAACTTGAGCCAGATTTTGGAAGCAAATCTCCCAACTCCATCTGCCTTCAGTCTCAGGGTGGGTTGTGTCTCATCCCTTGTAGCTGGAATGAGAACAGACTTTTGCAAATGCTCATCCCAGCTGTAAACTCATCCTGCCACTTCAACCCTTGTTCTGCTCTCCTGGAGGGGCAGAGGGGAGGCAGCAGTCAGGAGATCCTGGTTCTGCAGCAGGCAAAGCAGCGAGGATGTGGCTGGGCAGAGGTGTCTGTCCGGGCTGTTGTCGCTGCCCTGAGTGCAGAGCTGTCATGTTCAGAGAAAAAAAGGCTGAAATAACACTTGTTACAACTACTGCAAAATGTTAAAAGTTGCTTGGATGCAGCACAGAGAAAAACATAATCTAGAGGATGCCATTTCACGCATGTGCCCATCTCTAATTTGTTCATTGTAGTGTGTTTTATTTGCCAAATAATGAAAAATATTATTGCAGAAGCTGAAAATGAAAATTAAATTTCTGGTAGGATATAGTGGAGTAATGAAGAAAAAGAGAATGTAAAAAGGATTCTTCCATGATAATTAAGAATTATAAAGTCATTACTTAAACTTGCTTTCTGAATTAGAGAGAGAATTAAACTGCTTGTTTCAGAGCAGAATCCTTGTAGCATTCCTTCATTAAAATTCTACATTGTCGAAACGGATAAAAATGCATATACAATGACTAATTTTGTTCCAACCTTGCCTCTGCTTTGGGCGTTATCTCTCTTCACAACAAAGCTCACCTTGAAGGGACTGAAGTAATGATATATATTTGCTGAGCTGCAAAAAGAAAGAAAGAAGCATCTACTTTTTGCAATCTGTGTTCTTTCCCCTCCAGATACTGAGGAGGAAAAGACCTGTGGGGTACTAAAGCTCTCATGTACCATAAAGTGGTATTATAATGAAAAGTATTACTTTTTATGGCATCCCTACAGTATTAAGGAAAGGCATTTTTCTATAAATGTTAATCTTTAATCTTTATAAATTGCACTCTGTAAGACTAGAAGGTCCGTAAAGCATTTGTCCCGAAGGCTTAGAAGGATCAAAATAGCATTGCAGACTTTCTACTTTTTCTTTTTTTTCCCCCTTTTTTTTCCTAGAACTTAGAACTATTACCTTGTTTGGAGGAGGAAGGCTGAGAGTGATGTAAGCCATTAGACTTTCCTTCCAGGTAGCCCTAAAGCTGATGTTCAACTTTCTGTACCTACATTAGTCCAGCTGAGTCACTGGGACTTCAGTCTGAGCTAAAATCCTGTCTGGAATGGGAGGATTAAGGACTGGAAGCCCCACACACACTGAGCTCCTCTCCCAGATTTCTGCCAGCTCCCATCACAAGACACTTTGGGTGTGTGAAATGTCCTCTGTAACTGGAGTTACAGGGAAGCTTTTTACAGGCAAGAGTGGAAATGAACAGGTTTGACAGATAATCAAACCTGGTTTATGTATTTCACCCCTACAAGTTTCTTCCCTATTCTTCTTCCCAGTGAATTTTTTGTTGTGTTTTATGCTCTGCCTCGCTGCACTCAGCCTTAGCTCCATGTGTTGTTTCTGAGGGTGCTGATCTTCATTGCTGAGGCGAGGTTTCCAGAGGTGGAGCTGGTGTTTGAAAATGATTGGATTGGGTTGCACCCTGAATTTGAACCTTAAATATTTAAGTTTTACTTTGATATCACCTTGCCTTGTGCATATGGGTTTGTACAAGTCTGGGCTTGGGGCTCTTTTTACCAGCTGGTGAGCAAGGGGTTGATTAAACCTAAATTGAGAGTATTAACAAATCTCTGCTGAAAGTTGTGATAAGCATCAGCAATTTCCAGTTTTGTTGAACTTCTTAAAATTGGTTAGCCATTCTGAAAAATACGCATTAATGGTATATTAATACTTGATATCTGTTTATCAATGAAACCTTGCTATAATAAAGTATTTATGAGATGTAATTTTAATCTATAATGAAAGTTTGTCCAGTGGAGTCTCATAATTTAAAAAGCAAAACTTTCCTGAAAGTTTTAGCTCTGCCTAATGTGTCCTTTAATACTTTGTTGTTGTTGTTTTTCTCTAGGTAAGTGTCTCCGTTCTGAAACTGCAGGAAAGTTCTCTGAATTCAGGAAAGTTGGATGCCTGCTGAACAAGTAAAGTTCCTATGCTTCAGTTTCTGGTAAAGTCTGTCACAGATTTTCAGAGTTTCTGAGTTTTAAAGGACATTTTTACCTCTGAATTTTGTCATGATTAATGGGTCTTGCCAGTTCTTGAAGAGGAGGTAGACTTGTGTGCAAAACATTTTTAATTTAGATTCAAGTTTGAGGCTGACTATGGGTGAAGACTAAATGGAGGAAAATCAAGAACATCATCTTTTAATTTTTTTTTCCTCTGTTGTTGGCTAAGGTCACATTAATTTAGATTGCCTGTAAGTGTGCAGACAAGTTTGAAATAGTCTGGTGCTTGTTCATCTCGACCCATCTTGATGGTGCTACAGAAATGTTATTGTGTAATATCTATGATTTTAGCCTTTATAGTAAAAACCATGGAGAGAGGATTAAGGGCTCATGTACGATTTTTCTTGGTTTGGTTTGGAAAGAACTTTATTTTGGTTTTGGTAGTGGCGGAGATGGGTTCCCCTGGAATTCAACCTTCACAAAAAGCATGAAGCCAACAGTGCCTGGGTGAGTGCGTGGAGAAAAGTATCCTGGTGCAATGCTGTTAGATTTTCCTTTTTGTTTTTTAAAGTGGGAATTGCTTCAAATCTGGGAATTCGGTGAAGGGTTTTTACTGCATCCAAATCTCAAAGCCTTAAAGAGCTGGTGCTCTGGTTTCGCTCCTGAACCCAGATCTCTGATTTCAGAGCAAGTCCAGTTGCACTTTGTTGTTTTCTGACTTAATCTGAGGGGCTCAACTACATCTTGTTTCAAGATTGAAATAATGAGGATGTGTGTGTGAGGGAGAAGGAAAAAGAGGTTTTTGTTCTGTTTTTTTTTACGTAAGGTTAAGAGGTAAACGCACTGCTCGATGCAGATGTAAATTGTAATTGTGGCTTTACGGTGTCTGTATTAGAATATTGACCTGAATTGATACTACAAATATAATTACATTGATTCTTTCCTGATGGCTATAAACAGTGACATTTCCCTTGATCTCTGAACAGAGTTAGTTATAAAACACATGCTCCACTTTTGTATTCACACATTGCATTCTCATCACTTTTGTCTCTTGCTCCCGAAGGGCTTGATTTAGAATAAGTGTCTGATTTAATGGAAAAAATGATGAAACAACACAGACAGCAGTTCGGAGCATTTCTAATATAGAAGAAGGTGTTTCTTTTTGATTGCGTTCCTCAGACTTCATTGCTTATATTTGAATATTTTGCTTAAGAAAAATACGACGCCAGGCTATTTTCACTTTTTAACTTATTTTAAACCGTGTATCTGCCTTCATTGATCTCAGAAATGACTATTACCGAAGCAAGAGCTATTGCTCTGATCTGATGTAACAAATTGTGCTCCAAACTTCCCATCAGGTTACCAGACTGGAGAGAGCTCTTATTTGAAAGGACAGAAATGAGACACAGAACCTCGGACGCTGCAGTTTTTACTAGTGGCAAATATAGATGTCATAAAAATAAGGACTAAACATTAAGAAAATGGGGTTGGTATTACTGCTTCTAATGTAGCCTGGTGGCTTCATTTCACAAATCCTGCAGAGAACCCTTCCAACTTCTGCTTTATTTTCTTTCAAGTAGATATCAAGAAAAAGTGCTCACAGATAAGCATTTTAAAAATGGTTATTTCATTCAAAAATACTGTTCTTCTAAAGTGACTTCTTTTGGCTTTCCTTGTTCTGTGTTGCCAAGTTGTGCTTGTATCTCTGGAAACAGTTCCTCAGTTCTCTCTTAGCATTTTCAGAATCATCATCCCGAGGATATTGTGAAATGAGACCAAGTAATTGTAACTGAGATTGCTAAATGTGCTGTCAGTGCTAAGATTATAAGTGTGATTGTTCTGGCAGTCTGCTGTGATCAAGCCACCATGTTGTTTATCCTTATTTAGAGAGGAGTTTTTCTGGAATGTTATTTTAGTAGGCTACAAAAGGAATGATTATAATGTCTTGTTTAAGGAGACAAATGCTTCTGACTGCTTAAACACAGAACAGTTTTGTTCATCACTCCTGATGCAGCAAGTCAAGAGATTTTTCAGTCTGAACAAGAAAAATACCTGTACTGGCATCATATAAAACATTTTTAACATCTTCCCTTTGCAAGAGGTGCCCATTTGCCTCACAGAAAGCAGAGCTGGTGTTTGTGTCAGGTGTATGCGTAATCCAGTTTATAAATATAGAAGCAAAAAATAATGAAAGGGGTTTTTCCCTCCCCACAAAATCTGGAATAACGTTTGCCAGTGTCTCTCATTAGGAGATAGCAGAATAAAGCAGAGCTCTCTTGATTATAATAACCATCTTTCAGATAATAAAGCAGTACATCAGCACTTCACACTGGGTTTGTAATTAGATTTTTTTTATTTTCAGTTCCTAGCAGAAGCCAAACGAAAGTGGCTGATGCTTTTGACCACAGCAAAGAAATTCCACCCAATCGTTGCTGCTTTTAGAAAGTGTCAGATAGTTTTGGGGCAGGTGGTGTTGGTAAGGGACTGGGTCAGGGAAACGGGAGCCTGGGAAGATGGGGAGCCCTTCTGGACAGGTTTTAGCAAGCTGGGTGTTACATTGGGCTAGAGTTTATTGTTTTTTCCTGTTCCTGTGCATTATTCCAGAGCAGCACCTTGTTCTGTCTGGGCACAGACACTCTGTGAAGTCTTTCACTGCTGTTCATCCGGGGCACAGATCCTGCTTTTATCACCCTGGCTGTTCTGTAAGTGGTTGGGCAGCGCTTCAGGATTTCTGAGAGTACTTGCAGAGCTGTTCAAAGCAGTGATTGCCTCTCCTTTGGACATTTGAGAACGTTACCAATCCGTGGGCCTTGCCTCTGCTTGTGTTTGTGTGGGTCCCTCCTGGGGATGGTGCCCGTGGCTGGAGGCACTGCCAGGACTTGCCTTGTTGTGGTTCAGCTGCATCCATCCTGTCACTCCTCCCTGGGAATGCTGTGGGTTTCTCTGTGAGCAAATCCACACATAGCATGTCCCAGCCCCTGGAAATAGTGCTGAGTCTCTTCAGACTCAAGTGGCCCATTTTTGTAGCTCGAGATGCCCTGTTGAAGAGTCACACGGGGAGCGTGAGGGCAGGTGGCAGCTGGTGCGGCGCAGGTCTTGTAACTACATTTCTGGTTTAAGTGTAGCATAAATCAGCCACGACTAAAGCTCTTCAGTGCTGGCTGAACCTCAGAAGAGGCAGGAAGTGTGGTGAAATTCATTTGGTGCCTCACCTTTGAGAGAAAGAAAGAAACATGTCTAGGTGGGTCCAGTGCATGCTGATTTGTATCAGTTAGGGCAGAGGGTTTGGGGTGGACAGGCTGCTGTGCTTAATTAAACACATGACTTTTGTCCTCAAAGACTTTGTAGGCACCACCTTTCCTTGGCCTTGACCCTGCATTTGTCCTGGTTTTGCTCTTTTAAAGCACCACTTATGGGAATTACCACTAAGGAAGTGAAAGCAGTTGGAAAGTAGAGAGTACATATATATTCAGTTATAATCCCAAATTAGGTGAGAAGAAGTCAGCATGTTTCCGTATAAAGCCCTTAAATCGGGGAAAATGCACAGTCTCAGTTTCACATAGAGCACTGGCTGGGTTACAGCAGCGTTTTCTGCACTGCTACTTTAAATACCTGGGGCAGTTGTCACTGGGGGTTTAATATTGCCTATGATATTACTTTACTGTGATTAGCTCAGTGATATATTCCATATATATATAACCTCTGGGCTGTTTCTTTGAAATGTATTTCCATTTTAAAAGTATGTTACTATGACCATACTAAGAGGAAAATTACCAAGTTCAGAAGTCATTGCTGCTGAGTATCTTTAATGGTGCATATAACGCTGTGCTGCCACAGTTTGCAAAATGTGCTTTAAACATGCACCTCTCCCTAATTGATAGACACTGTTGTTTTTCATGTCGTGTAAAAATATTGCCCTTACGCATATGTCAATTCAAAGGGGCTCTTGTGTAGGTGGTTATTTGAATTAGCTGATCAGAAAGCACCGGGAGCGTGCCTGGATGTTTAAAGCGTTGCATCTGTATAAATCATGTGTCAAATACACTTTCCAGTGGCACCAGTGTGGGTGAGGTTAGCAATTGATTTATCTGGTGGAAATACTCAGCCCTTTCAGCATTCTCTGAGTATGTTTCTCAGCAAGTTGTTACACACAAAAATACCTGCATTAAGTGATATTAGAAAGGCTGCTAAACAGAGCACCACAAACCTTAAGAAATGTTTAAACTGAGATTGTCTGTGCAACCTTTATTTGCAGCTTATGGGCATCTGCATTACAATGAAGCCTTTATATGGTCTCATGCTGTTTCTGCATAGGACCCTAGCCTCATTCAGTGCACAGAAAGTAGGATGCTCAGTTAATGAGAGGCTATTCAATATTTTGTTTTCCTTTCATTAATCAATGTGTCCCCTATGCCTTATTTCTGCTTGTAATTCAAACCATGTTCTGGAGAGAGAATTATTAATTTCCTTTTGGGCTCCTCTGTAGTGCTCATCATTTTAGTATTTGACTGGATCATAAGCACCTGGGAGTTTCTTTTTTTGAATTAAAACTCCTTGTGAGGTAAGGGAGTTCCAGTTTTCCCCCACCTTGTAGGACTGAACTGACCAACAAGAGATTAAGGTCAAAACTACCCATACATTTCAGGTGTCCAATCTGAGATGACTTGGACCTGTTTTTTACAGCTTACTTAGCAATGTACAGCACTTTACACAACCAGATTGCAGCTCCCACTGAGTCCATTTGCAGCTGTGAACATTTAGGCCCTGCACTTAAGATAATGAAATCACAGACAGGAGTGGAAAGATTGCCTTCCTCCGTCCAGGCTGGCACTGGTGAAGGTGAGGAAGGACTCCATTCTTAATTAGGTTTGTCCTGGAGACCATTTGATTGGACTCTGTGATCTTTAACCAGTAACTCCCTGCCTGTTTCATGCTTTTCGCCTCTGTGAACATCCTTTGCTTCTCCAGCCTCTGCCTTTCCTTGTATTGTCCCCCTCACCTCTAACCCCCCTTTACCTGTTCTTTACCTGACTTCTTACCTTGCCCTGACCCATTCCTCCTTTCGTGTCAGTGATCTGTGTTTTCCCCTGGAGCTCTGACCTGTTCTGTGTGAAATCTTGAACAGTGAAATACAGATCAGCGTTTTGCTGATGGTGTGGGATCCAACATCCCAGTTTGCAGAGGACTGGAGGAAGGGCATCTCTCGCGTTCGAAGCCCCTTCTGGTAAATTCCCAGCCGTTGCTCGAAACTGTGCAGATGCCACATCTTTTCAAGTAAAAGGTTGCCAGATTGTTTTAATGCATAAAAATGTTTTACTCACCCTGATCTTGAACCCAGCTGACCTCCTTCAGCTGGAGCTTTCAACCCGGGGCAGGCACTTGGAAAGACATACCTTGGCCAGCCAGATACTGCTTTGGTTGAAAACAGCTGAGAAATTGGATTTTACGAAAGAAACACTAATTCTAGTCAAGTTGAAACACATCTGAAAGGTACCACATGCATGAGACATGAAGTAAAGCTTTGCATGATAAGAACGTTTTTTTAATTATTTATATTGCGCAAAAAAAAGATACTGTGGTAACCTGACGTTAAGGGTGACAGCAGATAGTGCACATTAGTTTGTATGAAAATTAAATATGATCATTGCCTTTTCTTTCTTGTGTCTGTGAAAGAGGCTGTGATGTTTGCTGTCAGAATGACAATATTGGTGGGGTTTCTCAAGGATTCTGACTGATGAAGAGTTGTGTCTCAACCTCAAAACCCAGCCCGGCATAAAATGCCAGTTTCCATTTCCCTTCCTAATGGAAAACATTCCTGTTTTCTCAATCCTGTCTTGCTTTTGTTAAGTAAGAGAGACAGTCACACCTGTAGTAGATTAGAATTGATCATACACGATTTCTGCTCCACTGTGAACCCTTGTGGCATCATTATTTCATGAACTGCCACATTCCCTGAGATGCATTGTTACTACTTTTTAAAGAACACCTGTAACATCCATTTTTCTTTTGTGTCTGACAATGCAACACTGCTAAGGATGTGAAAGGTAAACGAGGCAGCAGCCATTGTGAAAAGGTAATTTTGTTAATTGGTGATTGCTGCAGTGAGAACAGTTTGCTTTGTTTTGCCACAGAAAAGCTGTACGTTTTTATCCTGAAAATGGGTTGAAACAGAATGGATTCTTGAAGTTTAGGGCTGGAATTCTTTTTGACTACCTACTAAATATATATAAATATACTAATATATACGTATTGTATACTAATATAAATGTATATATAGTAGTGTATATATAAAAAATGGCATTTTAAATAAGAAAAAAAACCCCAAAAGGCCCTTTCACTGAGTGTCTGTGGTGTTTTACATCTCAAGACTCATCTCTCTGCATAGCGAATGGAAGGGTTTTCCCCTCGTCACTGAATTCTAGAGAAGGGCTCTTGAAGCTGTTTCATAAATTAGAGATAAAATGAGGACATGCAGTATTTCCACGTTCTCAGAATATCTTCTGTGACTGTGGCTATTCCATGCTACTTGGGGACCTGTTCCAGTTTTAACAGTTTCCACAAGTACAAGGGGCAGAAGGTATTAAAAAGAATTACAGACTTTTGCAAAGAGTGACAAAATAAAGCTGATGGGATTTTCTCTTTCCTTGAAGACTTGGTTGGGCAATAATACCTCTGTGTGGTGTTCAGAGGTAACATTAATTTTAATCAAGTAGGGATAAGTAAACTTTTCCCTTTCTGTCTGTGATACCAGCAGAGCTGAGAAGTGGCAGAAAGACATTTCTCTTGTGTTCAGGGAAGGGGCTTTGCTGGCCCCTGCACGTGCTTGGGGTGGTGGGAGTGCTCTGGAGGCGCAGCCTTGGGATTGAGAGCAAGAAGTTGTGGGAACAGAGAGGGATGGATGCAAACCTGTTCTGGTGGTGTTTTCAGGAGAGGAGGAAAGGAGGCGGGGAACCTCATCGGTACAGACCCCCACATCTCTGTTGATGTGCTGCCTGACCAGCCAGGGTCGTGCTGGAGTCTGTGGGGGCTGCGTGCTGAGAAAACCTGTATTTCTCAATGTTTGTGTTCAGCAAGACTTTGCTGGGTTTCTGGTCTGTAAATCAAGAGGAGACAGACTGGTGGTTACTGTAAAAATACCGTATTTCCTTCTCATAGAGTGAGCTGTGACTAGAAGGTCTGAAGAAGAAAAGAATCCCATTTTCAGTGCCGTCATGGTCCATTCTCATCATTGCATAAAGTTAAATACCAAATGCAGGGTACAGCAGCAGCAACTGAGCATTCAAGTCGTCTAAGCTGAGAGAGTGTATTAAATCTAGAGTTAACTTTCAAATATTGCCCTTTAAATTATTATTAGCAGATGAATGTGTCCATAAATATTAGAAAAATACAAAAAACACCCAGTGAAAGATGCTGGAGACTGCCAGTCTCCCAGTAAAGCATCAAGTTGGATGCAAAACTTCAACTTCACTTAAAAGTCTCATTGTGCAAGGATGCCAGAGTGCTGTGAATGTTTTTTATTAGCCCTCTGAAGTGGGTGAATTCACCCATGGTGATGAATTTCTGTTTGAAATTAAATTCAAGCAACTTCTGGATAGCAACCTCTATACTTCATCTCCCCTGTACTCACTGGGTTAATTGAGGTGGATCTCACCTGGAAAAAGAAGTCTTCAGAAGGCTCCCCGTGCCAGTGTTCTTAATAGTATTCACAAAGACGGAATCTATCACCTAAGGACATTGATAGTACAATAAATTGGAAGGAACTATTTCCACATCTCTCATGTATATTGTATATAATGAGTCTCTGGGATGTCTCCACACTGCTGATAAGCAGCCTGCAGCAAAGTAGATACAGCTCGTTTTATCTTGATTTCAGGCTGCAGCACTTGGCTTCTGGGACTTGGGAACTTAGCAGCAAACCAAATAATGCCCTTCACAGGCACTGACTTTGCTGGGCTTCATCCTCAGCCCAAAGTCAGATGATCCCAGGCTGTTTCCATGCTCGGACCTTTGCAAGGACACTTGTCACTGGTGGTGGAGACTTTTATGTAGCTGAATCAGTTCCTTGGACTTCCTGCTGAAAAAAAAGTCCAGCTTTAGTGCTCCTGCCTCACTGCAGGTTCTGCTCCGAAATTATTTTAAAATGGATTCTGACCATTCCCCAGAATGACTTCAGATAACCTTTTTTTCCTCTCATTTTCTCCACGTCCTTCCTGTGATCTCCCATCGTGCTGCTGTGGCCGCTTTGGTTGTGTCTGTGTTCATGCAGGAGCACTGTGGGGCTCCCCTGCTGCGATTGGTTTTGGTGCACTGGATGTCAGGGTTAAGACTGTAAAAATTAGGTTGAGACAGTCCAATTGACAGAGCTTTATCCAAGCAGTCCAGGTCCAATTGCTGTAATAGGCTTCATTCGGGACAGAGCAGAGAGGAATGAGAGGTTTAATAACAGGGTTCGCCAAAATGTACATTACTCTGCTGTATTACTTACATTATGACCCAGTTCTGCTATTGTGAGCCTTATAAAAGATAAAATAGGTCATCAGATGGAGATAAATCAATGAAAGTGAAATTGAAAGTGTTCATAATCATTTCAAGATTTTTGTATGGGCAAAAGATTAATTAAATAGACAAAAGTAATTTTCAAAGAGCTTTTTTAATACTGAATCTCAGATAAAAGGGCAAGTGGAGAAATACACTGCAAAGCTGTAAGTGTGGCCTAAAAGTGCTTGTTTGTAGTTGCTCACTTGAACAGGAGGACAATTGCAAAAGGTCAGGGGACTGCTGGGATCTGTGTTCTTGGCTTTGCTCTCAGTTTGGCCCCAAACTTCGTGACTTCTCCTTGGCCCTGCTGAAGCCAGGTGAGCAGGAGAGCTCCTTGTCTCTGCAGCTGCTTGGAGCTTGTGTGCTTGGTGTCCCAACAGTGCTGGGCTGATTGCAAGTGCAAGTTTAGCGTGAGGGAGGAGAATACTGTAGGATAGAAATGTGTTGGTGGTGATTCTCAGAACTCCACCCTGTGCATCATCCTCCTCCTCAGGGCAATTTTCCACGTACTGTTCATAAAGTCATTTGAACATTTGCTTATTCAAGTACCCAGTGTGCCAAAGGGCTGTTCATCCTCAGCTTTTCATCTTGGACATCCTGCCCTGGAATCAAACAGCCCTACTGCTGTGCTAAAAGGTAAACAGACACTTAATCTCCAACAATTCCCTGTGATGTGATGATGTAAAATAGAAAACGTTGTGTACATAACTAGAAACATGAAATTGAGGATTTTCTGATTGCTTAAAATGGTGCTTCTTTCTGGAGGGAGGAAAGCCAAGGTTAGTGGTGTTAAAAAACTGCTTTACAAGTGTTGATTTAAAATTTAAATTAATTCACCTTGGCCACGATTGCATCACTTTGCTTTTTCCTTTCTGCACACATTTGGGCAGTCAACTTTCGCTGCTGAAATTCAAAGCCAGGCTGCATTTGTCACAGTGTGAAATCAACTGCATAGGCTGTGGAAGAAGAGAGAAAGCATAACTAATTGAATTTAGACGTTTCACAAAATCGAGGCGGGGGCGGGAAGTGCTTCTTTCCTTGATGCTCAGGCCCCACTCTTGTAGTAAACACCCAGAGAAGTCAGTGGGCGCCTGTGCAGGCACTCGCTGTGGGAGCTGCTGTCACAGCACGTTTGATGGTGGGTTGCTAAAAATCCAGCAACTCCCATGCTCGGGAGTGTTGGTTCTCAGCACTCTGTAGGTTTTCCTGAGGCCCAGGTCTGCAGCCTTTGGTTGGTTGTCTCCATCTTAGCCCAGGAGACTGCTTGTGTCGTGGTACAGAGTGAAAAATCTCATTTCCAGGGAATGGGGAGAACTGTTTCCTGCATAGCATGAACAAAAATGTGATGCATTCAGCTGTGTATGTTGTGTGTGTAAATAAGGCCGAAGTAATAATGACTTTTCAGGCATAATAAGCTGTAACACCCTTCACCTCAAGCAGCCACATTTATAGCGCCTGCTGTTGTTGTTAGGCATGAAGCTGTTTGTCCCCAGTTAGCATTTACATAATATGGGATCTTACTGTTTTCTACATCTTTGTGACTTCTGCTAATAAAAGAATTCTGACATGGTGCTGGCTATGATGGAAGATGTCAAGCTGTTCGTAGTGTCTAAACAAAAGGCCCCTTACGTGGCTTTGTGTTTTCATTACAGACACGTTATTACAGCACAACTTCAGCTGCAGCAGTGTGGCGCTTTGCAAACCCAAAGTTTTTCCATTAAGTAGAAGCTGTAGCTCTGGAATCCGGTCAGAAATACTCCTGAAAAGCAGTTCCTGGCTTTGGGAACTGGTTTTGGTGTCAGCCCTCTTCTGCTTCCCCACAGGTACACGCAAGGTCGTGGAGAAGCGCAGGAAATAGTATTTACTTTTCTGGGGAAGGTTGAAAAGTGAGTTCAGGCAGAAGGAAGGGATATACTTTATAGTCACAAGATGTTGTTTGGGAAAGTGCTGCTCTGTCACCTGCTGTTGCAGTCACAAAAGTTTAATTTGATCTTTTTTAGTATCATACCCAGGTGTGTCTGCCTTGCAATGAAGTGGTTAGCATAAATCTGCCATGTGCACTGGTATTTCATTTTTATTGGCTTTTATTTAACTTGGTAAAAGGTAATCTGTTTTTATTAATTGAATCGCTCTCCCTCCTCCTTCTGGCAGGGGCAAAGCTTCCCTTGGAAATTGTATGTGAGGGGGGAAAAAAAAATCTAACAAACAGAAACCCAAAACTCTGGTAACACAGAAAGCCGGGAGCTTTCTGTGTTTTCCACCCTTGTGCCTGCTGCTGCCTGTAGCAGCTTTTGTGGGCTCTCTGGGTGACTGCTGCTGCTGTGGGCTGCTCCTGTCTCTCCAGGTAGCAAACAGGTAACCCCCAGCCTGCCATGTGCTGGCCTTTGGGCTTGTTTCAGGGTGACTCTTGAAGAGCCACCAGCTGGAAGGATGCTCTGGCCATCCGGCAGAGTCCACAGCCATCAGAGCTCCACGTGGTTGGGATGGAGGTGCCTTTGAGGCTGTTTGTTGTGTCTGGCTGTTTCCTTGAGCCTTGCTAAATACACTGCACGGGGCCTGATGCCTGTCCCAGGTAGCTGGTGATAAATTTAAGAAAAAATGTCATTCAGAGGGAACTAGCTTTTGGATGATAATCTTCAGGTTTGTCCAGTGCCTGAGCTGAGCTATTATGAACCCTTCAGGAGTGACTGCTACAGCTGATTGATTTTTTTTCAGGGCAGCTAAGACTTCTGAAAGGGAGCAAGGAAGATTTGAATTCCAGCAGTCGTTTATTGCCTTCTGCAGAGGGAAGTAAATATTGATACAGAATGCTTATTTACTGAGCAGGGTTAGTGTCAGCAAAATTAAGGTGTGTACTTTGCTCTTCATTGTGCAGAAGAAGTAAAGAAATTGATAGAGTTCAGAGTGATGGATGTGGCAGCGTAATTCAGCCCTTCCTGGGTTTCTTTTCTTCCCCTCTATTGAGAGGTGTGACTGGGCAGGGATGGGAAGAGATCTCTCTAAAACCTGGGGGTTTTTTGTTTTTTGGCTTTTTTTAGGTTTTTTTAGGGGTTTTTTTTAGGTTTTTTTTGTGGACCAAATGCCAAGTAATACCAAGGTGATTCTGTTCCTAGAATGTGCAGCCTAAAGGGATTTGGATACAATAATCCTTTTCCATCCCTCCTTCACCTGCCAGGAGCTTGAGTGGCATCACTTCGCCAATGGGCTTTACAAGGGGGAAAAACTGAGAAGGATCCAAGTGCATCAGTGGTGCCTTTGGTTAGCAAGGTCCACTGACCTGTCTGAAATGCTGCCCTGCCTTGGATTTGGTGCTGATGTGGCCTTTTTACCCCAGTGTGGGTCACAGAGAGGAAACTGGGGCAGAGCTGGAGCAGAGCCCCAGCTGCTGCTGCTCCCTGCGCTGTGCCCGCAGTACCGGGAGCACATCCCTGCTGGCAGTGGGGTCTGCACACATCCCACAGCACCAGAAACGGGTACCCTGCAGCACAGGGGGGAAATAAAGACTGGGAATGTGTAACTTTTCTACCACCCAGCTGGCAATTGCTGCTGGATCAATTCCATGTATTAGCAGGACTGTGCTACAAGGGGAGTTTCAGCAGCATTGCAGTGTAGGCACTTCCACTGGGAATTAGCACAGTCATAAATGTAGGAGAGCTTAAAAAAGGAGTAGCAGGGGAAAAGTATTGTATATCTGTTAATTATAAACCATAGATTGTACTCGCAGCAGCGGTGTTGGGAATGAATAGCTTATATTGTCCTATTTCCAGCAGCACTTTAGACTATGAAAACTGATTTTATTTTAAATGGTTATTTTATTTTCAGCACTGCTCCGCTCAGTTGGATCAGGAAAGGTTCACCAGCTAGTAATCATGTGTAAGACAAAGCTTCTGACTCAGTGCTGGTGGTAGTAACCGTGGTGGTTTTATGATGATAGCCAGTAATTAAGGTCAGGGTTTCATTGTGCTGAGCGCAGTGAAAACACATGCAAACAGACTGATAACCTCAAATTGCTTACATTGTGAAGAGCTGAATGGTGCAATTGTCCTTTTAAAAAAGACAATCCGTGTTGCTCAGATTCTGACTTTCTCCATGTAACAACAAGAATCTCGGTAAGAAGAATTCAGTACCAGTGGATGGGGTGGGAAGAACACCAGTGAAGGTGATACTTGCACTAAAAAGAAGGTTTTAATTATGCTAAAAAACCACACCACTCTCCCCCCTCCAAAAAAACTGGTTCTGCCTACAGTCAGAATTTCAAAGACACTTCTTCTTCTAACAACTCAGCCTCCGAAATTGGGCTGGCAATTAATTGTATTTGTACATTTTGAGGCTTAAAGGCTGATATTAAGCATCTGCTCCATTACTATTTAGCTACCCAAACAGCTTCATTGTAGAGCTGAACGCTTTATTAGTGTTTGTTCGGAGTACGTGCAGAGGAGGTTAGATAGCCTAGAAATTTTAAATGCTAATTTGTCATCACAGATTGTTTATCTACTTTTTTTGTTCATGTTAGAAGAGCATTTTATGGAGGCATAAAAAGAGATATTTATCACACATACCCCTTCTTGGCCGTAGCCCATAATCACTCTAGTAGAGTTGAATATCAAGAGCTGGTTAATTCACAAATTGAGATATTGACAGAATTTTGTACAACTTTTTTTTTAATTTCAGTTACATCTTTAATATGATTTTAAATAGCGCTGTCTTTCAAAATTTCCTAAAAATAATTCCCTACCAAATTGTTCTACTCCACTAAGAGGACTACTTTTCTGCAAAATTGGAATTACTTACGTGCTTATTTCAGTGACTAACTGCAAAATTATCAAATGATGTGTTTTAATCCAATTACATTCTTACTGGAGTGAAACTTGCCTAACACTTCCCATGTATACAGCCAGGGCTTTGGATTCTGGCATGAATTCTGTGTTAGGAGCTCAACAGCATTTAAAGGCTTGTCAAGTTATCTGTTAATGCTTTTTTGAGGTCTCGAAGCGAGCTCTGAGAAAAAAAGAATACTCTGATGGATTTCATATTACACTCAAGGAAATTATTAGCATTACCAAAGGGTTACAAAATTATTCTAATACTCTAAACTTTTCCGGCATCTATGTGAAAATACTCATGAGGAAGGTGTGGACAGGGAGAAAAAATTCATAGTAGTGGCAAGATTTCATATCCTTAAACAAAGTTTTAGAGTAGAGGAAAAATAAAGGGTGAAACGCTGATTTTGCAGTCTTATTTGAGAGATGTGCAGCTGTCCAGGGCGTATGGTCGCTAAAAATTGTGGGATGCTGCGAAGGCTTCTGGTTATAAATCTCTGTGGTCAAAAATCCTCTTCAGAAATGTAGAATCTTATTATGTCACATTACTTTTTAAATAGCTTGGTGTATGCACGTGCTTTGCCCTTACTTTCAGAGCTTTTTAAGCTTTCAAGGTTGTTTTAAGGGTTCTGCATACTGTCCACTGGTAACTTCGGCAAATTCAAATAAATCATTCATGTGAGTATTTTGTGTGGCGTGTGCCAGGTAGTTTTTTGGAAAGCTTCAGGAACAGTTGTCCAGTCATACTCAACAATGTGCTTTGCTGAAAAAACATCCTGTTTTTCCAAGCTTGTGTTGCGAATTTGCAGTTTTTAAGGTCTCGTGTAACCCTGCTTTGGTGCAGGAACTTGACATTTGGCACAAGGTTGGAGAAGGCAAAGGATCAACTCTTTCTCACAGAAGCTGCAACCAAATTTTCTTAGTCTTTGGAAGAAAAGTGTGTTAACATCATCAGTAGAGGTGGGTTAAACCGTGGATTTGGTTGTAAACACAAATTCAGGACAGATCTTGCTTTTCTTAGATTTTTTTGTCGCTTCCTTGGTGCCAACACGGAGCCTTGTGTAACCGTGGTAAGGAAAAGTAACCCAGCAAAAATCCCCAAACCCACCTGTCAAACCCATCTCTGCCCAGCTTAGGGACGAGGATGTTGTGCAGGACAGCGGCAGATGCTTTGCACAAGCACAGGTAGATGTCAGTCACTCTTCCCTCACCCACCATCTCAGTAACCCCTTTGCAGAAGGCCCCCAGATTTGTCAGGCACGGTTTTCCCTTCATGAAGCCCTGTTGGCTGTCATCAATCACCTCTGTATTTTCCATGTGCCTTAGCATAGTTTCTAGTATCTGAAAGAATTATAGTGAAGAAGAGCTAATTATGAAACAGGTAATAAAGTAGCTTATTCAGGTGATGCTGTTTTATTACCATCTCATTATGATTAAATAATTCCTATTAAGTTCTGGATCAAAGAGAAATTTCTCACAGGAGAGTTTACAGAGTAGTTTAATGGAGTCTATTTATTGTGTAATCCCAGGGTGAGTATTGGCTTTTATACTGTCATATTAACTTATTGTGACAATTCTATGCAGCGCTCCCCTACGAACACTGGAGAGTGTAAGGGTGAGATTTTTTCCTTTCCTTTTTTTACAGTACTGCTGTCCAACAGGCTGCAGAATGGTTACTTTGCAGGCATATTTTGATCCTGAGCTTCTCTGGCTTTAAACAAACCGAACTGACAATAGGCTGTTTTAAGGCTCAGATTAAAGAAAAATATCTGGGCAGCTTTTCATGTTGTTTGTGCTGATATTTGGAAGGATAGAGGCACGGGTTCTGCCTATCAAGGAGACAGAGAGCATTTGACTTTAAAACTAAATAAAATCCCTGCAGAACTCTGCATTCAGTTACTTCCTATGCATGATAAGCTCTTGGCACTTTCTTTTTCATTTTGTTTGGAGGGTTGGTGTGGTGTTGTGTTGGGGTTTGGGTGTGGGGCTTTAAGCTTGTGAGGTTTTAAGCTTGTGAAAGCTTCTTTTGGGCTCTGTCACAATTTTGCTGTTTGACATGTTTAGGCAGCGTGGCTCTCTCTGGCAGTCTGGAGTTGGCACAGCCTGGCGAGGCTGGACAGGAGATGTGGTGGTGATGGCTGCTGAGAAAATGCCATAAGCAAAAGTAAGGAGTTAGAATGTTAAAAAGAGAAGTCAGTGCAAAGGCGTAACCCAGATTAAGCAGCAATAGGAGCTTGCCCAGGTGTGTTTGCACCCTGACATGCCGCATTCCAGCCTCTGTTCCCCTTGCCAGGAGCATTATTTATCTGGCAGCTCAACAACTTAGGGTGAAGAGTGTCACATGCAGTGCCAGTGTCATCGTGGGGTGCCACTGGTCCACTGCCTGCTGGATTTCAACCCCTGCAACCAAATAAGTTGATTGGGGGTCTGGAAGGTTTCAAATCACCTTCACAATCAAGGAGCAGCAAACTGACCTTCAGGATTCCCTCGTCATAAATGGTGTTATAACCCTCCAGTTCATGGAATAACATAAATGTGAGAACATGGCCCTTTTCACATTTAATGTGTTAATTTTTGTAGTAAATTTTGTAACTACTTAGTATTAGAAAAAAGCAGCCTGAAAATGAGTGATGTAGATTCCTGTAAGATAAAAGGCAGTTTCAAACGAACCCAAGAATTATGTATGTTGTGTCTCATTTTAAGTCACTGAAATGATTTTGAAGGGAACTGACTCATGATGTTTGAGTACTTCAGGCTTAAACACTGGGCCTGGAACCAATACCATGTGATGGATATGAACCATCTTCAAATGAAGAAGAGCTATTGAAACACTTGGCACAAACATTTCACAGTCATCTTGATTATTGGAAATGTTTGCACACATTTTTAATGTAGAATTTCAAATGTATGTGCAATTTGCTCTGTTTGGTTCATAAGCTGAGAAACAAATATGTTTTAATGGAAAAAAAACTTCTAATGTATTTGCCTTGTAGATGAATTTGTTTGGGAATAGATCTTGCCTTGTTGTTTATACTCCCTATTTCTGAAGATCTGGTTTCTCTTATTCCCCGAGGAGGAAAGGAATTATTCATTCATTTCCTTTCATTTTTTTTAATTGAAGATTGCAGCAAGGAGATTGTTTAACTGTACTCAATTTATTTTCAGAACTAATTATTGTCTTTCATCCCCTGTATTACAATTACGGCTAACTGGGTTGGGGCAGAGAGAGGCAGGCAGAGGTTTTCAGATGTGAGGTGCTGTGCTGCTGTTCTCCACTCCGCAAACCCTCCAACCACATTTGCACACCTATGAGTGCACTTCTTTTGATGTGGTTGCATTAATTAGGGACACAGCTCCAGGAGCCATGTGAGGACGCAGTGTGCCCCACCGTCAGGAGATCCTGCTGAGATCCCAAGTCCTGCCTTGCTGCTGGATCAGCTCTGCCGGAGCAGAGCCAGCTGGAATACGGTCCTGTGCAGCACAGTTGATCCTCTGAAAAGGGCACAAACTTAAAACTGAAGCCAGGCAGAGTTTCCACAATGAAAATGTTTTCAAGCTGTGGTTGTGCTCCAGCTCTCATATGAGCAACTGTGCTGCCGCTGCAGTGACACGCTGAAAGCTCTGCAGGTCAGCACACACCTCCACAGCACAATTCAGTCATTGCACAGCTCTCCTGCCCCACCTTAGAAAAGCCCCTGTTTGCTTCCTGTAAGGGACAAGCTGTGTGGTGCCCATTTCCCCCCTCTTTCCGAAGGGTCGGTCCCCGTGGAGCTGCTAGGATTCAGTAAGTCAGATGTGTGAGTGGGGCTGTGCTGCCCTGTCACTGTGACCGCCTGGACAAATTTGGAGCAGTCAGACACAGCTCGTCATCTGCTGCTTGGGCTCATTTCTGGATTAATAACTTGTGCATTGGGTTATTTGAATTCATCCTCTGGACTTGGGTTCCAAGAACCACTCTATCTCCTCCTGTTAAAAGAAGTGCATCACTTGGACTCAGAGTTTGATTGTGGACTGTGACAGGTTTTGTGTGGATGTTGTTGTAGTTTCCTGGGGATCTTATCATGGAGCAAGCGCCTCAGAAGGCATTATTGGGTGTAGATAAAGAAAAAAGTGCCTTTCTTTTGTGTGTTCGTGTCCTGCTGTGAGGCGATGCTTGCCTGGAGGGTCCTTTGGGGAGTGTTTTGCATTCGGTGAAAAGTTTGGAACATGTTGATTAATTAACTGTCATATTTTGGATGAAGCTTTGCTTCCTCTGGGAATCCTGATCCGTTCGCACCTGGTGCAAGTGTGTTAGCCTCAAAATGCCAGGTAGGAAAACAGCCTCCCTGTGAATGGGGGCGAGGGAGACTTGGGGTTTCACTGAATGTTGTGGGTTCTGCTCAAAAAAGGAACTTGTTCATTCAAAGCTGAGGGCCTCAAAATATAAGTGCGTTTGCAAATCTGTCTCTTCACCTTCCTTTTCTGCAGCTTCAGAGCCATAAAAGCGTAATTGCACTTCTTTGCCTCCCAAGGGTGCTGAGAGAGTGAGTATTTTGTGATAGAGCAGATGGGAGCCTGTGTTAGGGCAGCCAGTGGGAGTGGGATACCTGGCACCATAGGAAGGCAGCCTGGAGAGAACTAAACCTCAGATTGTCAGGAGAAAGGATGAGGATGAAACTCCTGGCAGCTGAAATGAGGAGGACCAAAGAGCCCCCATGACTTGGCAGGAGCTCAGGTTAATACTGGCTGAATAGAGCTGGAAATTGGACGTGGTAACTTCCTTCCCCCAGCATCACTCAGGGAAGCACGATTTTTTAAAGGAGGATTTAGATAAAATTACTTATTAGTAAAGTGAGGATTATCCAGGATTTTAAAGTTTGTTCTTATCTCTAGTGTTGTTCAAGTGTGCAAACTTGAGGATATTTCAGCCCTTCATCATGGATCTTCAGCTGTAATAAGCCACAGACAGTCTTACTGGACTGAAACCTGTCTGTAGCTTGAGGGCTTTGCAGCTGTGGAAGATTCAGGATAGAGCAGGAAGAAAAAGGGCTACAGACTTTGTAGAGAAGAGAGTAGAATTATAAACCAGAGCATCTTTCTTACTGTTCTTTGATTCTTTTCTTCCTTTATTCTTTTTGGCATCAAATGGATTATTGCCATTTTAAAGTGTATGAGTGAAATGGGCCTTTTCATAATTTGAACATTTTCTTCTCCTTTTAAGTGTCTTTCACTTAAACCATCAAATCCTGACAACTTCTCCCTACACCCGCTTTTGCCATCATCAGTCACTGAGTGTGTGAGACTCAAAAAAGATGGTGGCTGTGAGCACGGGGAAGTCTCTCTGCTGCTTCTGGTCTTGCTTTGCCTTGCAGTCCCTTGGAGCTCTGTCCCATGCTGAAATAAGGATGGGGTGAAGTGGAGGTGCCCTCGTTCCCTTCCTGAGTGATTTTGTGGCTGCTTGTGTCTAATGGAGCTGTGAGTCTGTCAGGGCAGGGTTTCTTGTGCCCATCCCTGGAGATGTCAGAGATGGGCACGGCTGGAAGTCATCCGTAATGGAGGCTGGAGTTGGGGTCAGCACCTTTGCTGAAGGGTTTGTGGGACAGTGCTGCATTTGCGGTGTCCCAACACGAAATTCAGCTGACAATCCCTTTCTGCCTACAAGTTTGGCTGCATGAATAACATGAATAATTGATTTTCCAAGTTGGCAAACAAAGCAGATTCTCTGTTGGGAGTGACATGCTTTTAAAGTTTTTCCCCACCTCTGTTTTACCTCACTTGAATTGGGGTGTGGGGGAGAGGCCAAAACCAATGAAACTTGCAAAAAAAAAAACCTGTCAGGGCAGGATAAGAAAAGTTGTGTGAGACAAGCCCTTCCATCAGAGCTCATCCAGGACAGTCATTCCAGACACTTGTGAAAGAAGTGGTGAGATGCTAAATGGGAGGAGCAGAGCTGTGGAAAGATGTTGGGCTTGAAGAATCTCTTTGTTCTCTGTTTCTACCCACAAGCACAGAGTTCAAAATGTGGAAGTCGCTGACTCGCCTTCCCTTCTCCTCATGTAAGTCTGGAGCTCCACTCTCTCATGTCGTAGGAGATCATCCTGATTTCCACATCCCTGAGGATCGGGGAGGAGCAGAGGGTGCTGGTGGCTTCTCCTGCTGCCACTGCTCTGCTCGGATAAAATAATCAAATATACTCGCTCTGGGGTCTGGGTGTGTTATATTTGGACACATCTCAGTGGGCTGAGCACCTCTCCCTCTGGCTGTTCCACTCTGCCGTGGATACTGAGACAGGAGTTCAGGCGTGTTCAAGGGCCAAATTTCCCATTTTGTCGGCCCTTTTCCGAGAGTTGTCCTCACGCCGTGCGCGGGCTCACAGCTCCCGTCTGGCGGGCGAGCGCAGGAGTTCGCAGCTCTCTCTAAAATGATGTGGTGCACAGAGTGGTGTTATTTTAGCCTTGGCAGCAAAGCAAGCTAGAAAGTTAGGACAGGAAATACTAGGGAGAGAGAAAACAGGGATGTGTCTTTTTTAAGGCTGCAGCTCCTACTGCCACAGCTGCTGTCGCGGGGAAAGCTGTGACTGCTCCTCGCTGGCCATCTTGTGCCTGGAGGGAAGAATGTGTTGTGCGAGTGTCCTGTAATGCACATCCTCCTCGCCCCCACCCTCTTACCTCACACTCCTGCTGCTTGTCTCTCCCTCTGCCTTGAAGAAGAGCAGAGCTGGTGGCAGAGCCGTTGCCGTCTGGGCTGTGCTGCTGGTGCCCTTCCACACACATAGAATTTCTGTGTCATTCCATTCCATTCCATTCCTGAGGTTGCTTCTTGTGGGGCAGGAGAAAAGAAATCTCCATTTTTCAACGCAGAAAAATAAGGGTGAATTTCTTTCTTTGATGTGGCTTAACCCAACCAAGTGAATGTTGCACTGCCACTGTCAGCTACTGTTCAGATACGGCTGCTCAATACATGACACTTCTAAAACGAGAATTTTTTTAGAAGAATGATTTGAATTCTGTGTCTCTGCTTCCAAGAGTAAGCTTGAATTTTTGCCTTTTTTTTTACCTTTTAAAGCTAGCTCAGACTTTGATTGATTTAAATCCAGTCTGCTTCGTTTAATGAGATGCACAAGAGAATGGAGGCAGTTGTATTTTTTGTTGGTTTTAATTTTTTTTAATTTTATGTTTCAGCATCCTGTTTCTACTTCCAGCTGATAATATTGATTTTTTTTTTAGAAGTTTATATTTCATGTTACATGCAAGTGCATTGGCACTGTGCTAATGTAATATTAGTGGATTATCTGTGGATTAGAAATATTATTTAGATCATTATTCAAGGAAATGGTAGGTAGTGGAAATGAAGGTCCTGTTTTCTCTGTTGGCAGAATTAACAGTGCATCTCTAAAGAACACTACAGCAGGAATAGAAAGGGAAATGCATAAGCTGAACAGGAAATAACATAGATATGAAGAAGGACTAGTCTGCTGATGTCACAGGAACAAAGCTTAGCCTTAGCAAAGATGAGAAATTAAATAATTTTCTGAGTTCATGAACACAGTCCAGTTTTGTAGAGGCAGCTACACCGAATTTTAAGTTGGGTTACTTGATGCTGCTCCTACTACTCCTACTACTATTAAATCTTGCATTTTATCATTTACTTCCTTCTCTTGTGAGATCCATTCATAAAAACAGGATATCTACAAAATGCTGTGTTCTCTGAAGATGGCCTCCAGTATTTTATTGTATTAATGAAACTATATATGAGCCACGTGTTCATTTCTTTTTGCTGTACCTTTGTGTCCTGGACACTGAGCAGGATTTTGAAATAGTGATATTCTCCCCCCTTGCTCCAAATCACAATTTTTCAGCTCTGTCCAGCAGTAGCAATGTTACATAGACATGTGCCTAAATTTGACGGTGTAAAGGCTGGAATTCCTCAAAGCTTAAGCTTATACTTTACTTAATCATGTTTTTGGCACCATCTCTGCACAGCTCAGTGTTTTGACATGTGCTTTTGTCCCGTTAATGCCAGTGGGTTTTAGGCATGTGCTTCAAAATACTTCGTGTAGACGTTCAGCTATCAGTGACATAGTGATTCAGGGCAAAACCAGTGCCTGGTTAAAAATCCACAAACAAACAGGAATACCCATGGGTCCTTACATGCTTATCACTGAAAAGATTGGAGTGAATTTCTCTGTCTTTCTCCTTGTATTAGTTATTTAGCTGGTTCATAAATTGGGAGCATGTTGTGATTTAGCAGGGGAAGTGCTGACCATCAGCAGGCGCTTGAATTAAGAGCAGATGCTGCCGTGCTGATGGGAGAGTTTGCCTTTGGTCCTGCCTGTCAGCACTGGAAATGAGGGGCCTGTCTCCAGGCAGAACCCACCAACAAAATGCGAGTGTTGCCCAGCGAAGGTCGCCAGCCTGCGCAGCAGTGTCCAGCAGCATAACTTCGCTGAACATTCAAAATAGGAAACAATAAATAAAACATTCCCTCGGTGAGGGTGGTCCCATATCTTTCATATTCCTTGGAGGTAGCAGTTGCTATGGCAACTCCTCATTTACTTCCCCCCTTTTTTTTTTCTCTTCCATATATTGATAATTATATTAAGCAGCATATAAAGGCTGCTGGCTGGTGCAGAGCTCTGCTGCTGTAAACTCTGCACTCTTCCGTTTGAAAATCCACCCCTTCAGGTGTTTGTGGGTCTGTGCTGTCCCCTCATTGGGATGGCCCGGCTGGTCACGTAGCCCAGAGCAGTCCTGGGTGTACAATAACTGTGTGTCTGGGGTTGTGTTCATGCAGCCCTTCCCAAAGGCTGCCCCAGCACCTGCTTGTTTCTCTCCTGTGCTCACTCCAAGACTTAGAGAGTTGCTTTTGAAGCTGTTCTTGGAGCTGTGCCCTCCATACCCCTGCTTGCTGCCTCTCCATCTGCTGGGCTGGTGAATCCTACCCAGCCTCACTGGGAATCGGTGCTGGGAGGAGAACATGAAGTTTAAACAGGAATCTAAGACAGGTGGAGCTGGGCTGGGAGATGTGGAAACGGAGTGTACATTCATTCCTACATCTGCATCCCCAGGTTTGTAAGGCTGTGCCGCAGCGTTGTATCTTGGTGATTGCTCCTTCTGGGGGCATTCCAGCAAATACGTGAAAGAAAAATCCTGCCCTGGGCTCCCCAAGTCCCAAACCCTTTCCTGATTTTGGGGCTGCACTGGTGGCAGGGGTTTTACCTCCCATTTGAGAGCCATTTGCTCTTGGTAAGAATTCTGTGCATTGACTTAGACCACACTTTACAGTTGTCTCTCCCTCCTCTGTGGGTGCAAGTACCCATTACCACAGTATGATGGGGTGTAAAATTGTTGTGTATATTCTCAGCTTCATGGCCAAGTCAGCAACCTTAATTGCTTTGGCAGCGTTCCAGCAGCACTGGGATTGAATGGCTCTGGCATTATCACACCGACTTGCAGTTGCATGAAGTCGTAATCAAACAGGATATTCAGTTTAAAGCTTTTTGCCAATCTCTTGAAAACCATTTTGTCTCTGTGCATCGCCTGCCATGACTTACCTCTCCTCCAAAAGGAGGTACTGCGAGTGGGAGTGTGGGAAGGGGATTTGGCCATTCTGCTTGCACAAAATAACTTGTTAATTGTGTGTACCCGAATACCTTTACACTTGGGAAAGTTGTGGTTTCAAACTGAAAGCCTGTCAAGGGGGATATAAAAAGGGGGTGTATGTGTGTGTGAATTTTCACCTGCTCATCAGAAGCAGCAAATTACGAGAGGACTATTTATAATCTGTTTGGTTTGTGGGTTTTTTAGTGTCAAGCTGACAGATATAAAAGTGGATGTTTTGGGTTGTAAAGTTTCTAGCGGTGAGTTTTAATAGGGAAGATGATGCTAATTTCATCAGTTTTGGGTTCCTTTGTTACTTTCTCAGCTGTGATACATTACCCTTGTGACAGTGTAAACACAGCACTATTCTCTTTAATTTTAGTGATAAAAATAAATTGTAAAACATTTGTGATTTGTTGCTGCTGAGAAAGATGGCTGGGGTATTTTAGTGAATGGCCTACTTACAGCTATATGGCAGAACAATGCTAGACTGAAATAATTTCTTAAACATTTTGTCATGACACGTAATCTTGGAAGTGTAAATTGGCCTTTTGTAATGTTTATTTCAGTTGAACTACAGAAATGGTACTTTCTTTTACCCTCATCCTGCTCCATTAGAGATACAAACACAAACCCATTTATCGTAGCATGCAGTACTAATTTTTTACAACTGCTTGAATTATGCTAAGTGGTCCTGTGCAGTCTGAGGAACAGCAGCAGAGGTCCTGACCTTGCTTCTCTCCACGATCAGCAAAGTTGAAATTAAAATATCAAGAGAAACAATTTCTGCAGCAAAATTGTAAAAGTTAATAGAGTTGAATCTACTTTTGCATTCATGTTCCCGTTAAGTCACTTCTATTCACATTATATTTCTGAAGCACATGAAAAAAATAAAGCCACTACTTTTTTGCTATCTTTGACGTAACAGATAAAAGAAAACAGAAAAGCTTTAAATTGAATTTACGAAGTGCATGTTTAATGTGCATTTAATGCAGCAGGTATTGTATGTTAATCAAACTGAAGATTATTATTAAAGTATGTATTTAAGAATTAGCTGTTTTGTGTTCGTGACAGCTGTTGCTCGATGTGTTTAGAAGAGCTTTATCATACAGGCCAGGGGACAAATCCTGTGCCGGTTTCTGTCCTAGCCAAGTTTGATTTAGTTAGCAGTGTGGTTGAATTTGCTCAGTTGTCATATTTTAGCAGAGTTTCTTTTAATTAAAATCAGTGGATGGCTCACAGGCTGGTACTTCTCAAAATGGGCATGGGCACAAAGGGTTTGTTTGGGCTGGGGAAGTGCCTGTGTTTCTGTAGTCCTTGCACAGGGGGTTTAGGTGCCCTGAGCTGGTCCCAGCTCAGGCTGAGCCTGACCTGATCACCCATGAGGATGAGTTCAGCCTGGTGAGGAGCTCAGCAGCACTTCAGAGCATCCCAAAGCATGGTCCGTTTGTTTTAACAGTGTTAGTTCTGCTGACAGAACACAGGGAATAGCTGTTTAAGACTCTGCTCCATCCTGTGTAGGCTACTGTGTGACCAGATGAAAAAAACATGCGAAGTTGTCGGCTTTGAATAAAGGACAGTAAATTTTGGCTCATGGATAACAAACATTATCTTTTCACCTCACCCAATTGGGCTGAAATAATTCTGGGCTATAATGTTATGAGGCTGCCGCTGATAGTTGGAGCAGAATATTCCAAGAAAAACATGTTTTAAGAAGACTTGATAATCTGATAATATGTATTTTTAAGGATATTTGCGGGAAGGGGAAATTGCACTTGTCACCATCTGGATCAATACTTTCAACAAATCATAATAAATGCTACTTACTGCTACTTAGGAGAGCATAATTAGTATTCAGTAAACCAATATTAAAATGTATGCTATGCTTTAAACTGTTTGACTGTATTAGCATTTAAATACCCTATTGTGTATTTGCTATTTCTTCTCTTCTTATAAAACTGTATTCTCCAGAGTTCAAAATGATTAATTTCCTTTAGAATATGTACAATGCAAGGATTTAACAATTCCTTGTATTTAATAATTGCTCAGTAGCCAGGCTTATTATTTCACATAAGCACTTGGGTACAGAGTCATCCAATATTAGGTCAATCATGCTAATAGGGAAATCTGCATAACACATTCCCTGTGCTCCGGGCCCTGGCTGGGGGAGGCTGGGCCGAGGGTGGGAAGGGCTGCACCACGCAGGCACCGTGCGGATCCATCTCGCGTGTCAGCCTTCATTTTCTACCTACCAGAACAACTGACAGCTGGATCAGGGGCTTGACATGTCTTCGGAGAGTTTTGCCCTCCTTGGCATTCGCAGACAATTGTACAGCTCTGTCTGACAAACAAAACCTTTTTTTTTTTTCTGTTTTCCCTTTTTTTCCCCCAGCAAACTGACTCTCCCTTCACTCGCTCTTGCTTACAAGCACCGATTCCCTCCTGTGCCCAAGGGGCATCAAACACCAACATGATTTTAACTCTGGCTCCAGGTTTAGCCCCTGCAATGTGATGAAGAGGCTTCCCTCCACCATAACAGTGTAAAAATTTATGGAAAGCCCTGTATGACTCCTGGAAATTATATTCCCTCTTTGTCTACCCCCCATATAATCTCACCTTTTTTTCCTCCTGCAACTGTGAATAAGTTATTAAATACATGGCAGCTGAGCTGGTAAAGTGATTTACATCCTGCTTGCAGGTCTAGCCTTGAATATGATAAGTGTGCCTGTCTGAAAGATGGAACTGAAAAGGAAAGTTCTTCGAAAAAATGTGATGAGGCAACTTTTTTGTTAGCAGAGAGTGTCAAGAAAATCTGGTAATAAAAATGAGTGTTGAGTTTGGCTGGCTTGAGGGCAGATTATTGTACCTACAGGCTATTTTAGGAAGCAGCTTTGTCATCTCCATATGGCTATCCATGGGATGGAGACGAAGCAGTTGGAGCTGCCCCACCACAGGGACCTGGCATCTCTTGGTGCTGGAGCACCTGCTGAAGGGAGGGAACAGGAGCCAGGCAGAGGTCAGCAGTGCTGGCATTTTGTCCTGACCAGTCTGTCTGCGCACATGAAGAAGTAATTAACCAAAGCAGCCTCTGCTTGCCATGCAGGCTTTGCTCTGGTGGAAGTTTGGAGATGGGGATGTTTCCTCCTCCCTGCTATTTTTAGGGGCAGGAAGGAGACTTGTTTCCAAACTTTAAGAAAGTGATTCAGTTTTTTAGCTAGATACACTTAGTAATTTTTAAGAACAGTTTCCAAGCTCAGCAGTTTTTAAAATGCACTAAAATCCATCTTTTCTTTGATCCAGACATATGAGCAGTTGAAAAGAGAATTAGGGATGGGATTTATGAAGAATGGCCAGGCTTAGTAAAGCCACAAATTTGTTAAGGTCTCCTACCTGGCTTTTTTTTAAAGGATGATATGTGTGAGTGAGGTGCTTCTGCTGTAACATGACACAGGTTGGTCTCTCTTCCCAAGCCAGGCAATTCATGTGTGTCCTTGAAAACTTCACCTCTTCTGCCGGAGGGAGAGGGCACTGCGGGGGACATCACTGCTCCCCTTCTTGCAGACTCCTCCTTTGACCTGGTATCTGCAAAGGCCCTCAGGCATAAATGATTTTGTATTAATGTTCTCCTGAGTGACTGCATAATGAACCTGTGTGTCTGCACCTTTTTAAGGTGGTGTCATTCCTGGGCAGTTTTCTGGAAAACAGGATTCTGCCTGCCTCATCCACACAGGGACCATGCAGAGCTGGGGTGTCCTGAATATGCTGTCCAGAGGGGACATCAGAGAATCAGGGCCTCAAAACACCCTGGTGAACATCAGCAGTGTTGAGGGTTGTAAATGAGTATGGAAATGCTGATCAAATCTCCTGCCCTGCTACAGGATATTCGCTGCTCCTGCGCATCCGTGTGACAGGGATATGAGACTCCCTGCTCAGATAAGCCTCAGAATTTGACTTTGTGAACTGAAAGTGCAGCTATAAACCACCCACAGCCTTGCAGTAATATTTTGTTTTTCATAAGTTCAGGCTTCCCAGCCTCTGTCAGTGTGTGCTGCTCGGAGATGGATAGGCTGGGCAAGCCTGCTCTCTGCTGCGGGGGCAGTATTGATAAGTGCTCAAAGAAGCACTGCGCATCCTTCTTTATCAAGGGGATTGCATCTCCAATAAGGGCAGGAACAACAGGAGTTGGACTGATATTTGATTTGAATGAGAGGGATTTCTTAGATCCCTCGGTCTAGCTAGGAGATGAGAGATAAGCCTTACAGAGGAATCACACACGGTCTCTGAAATACCCAGCAAAACTCCCATCCCTCTCCCTGTAGGCTACTTAGCTGAGAAACTCAGCCCTGCATCTTGTGTAGATAAAATTGCTGTCAAATCTGTCTGAACTCTCTGCTTTCAGAAAACATGTCACTGAGGTGGAGATTTAAATCCAGCTTTTAAACTTCAGCAGGACTGGTAAAAACACATTTCCCAACACCGCATTAATTGGTGAATAACAGTTAGTTTCCTATAGAAGTGCATATTATGTTCTCAATAATGCCACATGAAACACCATAATTAGTATTGTTATGCTGAATTCTGAGTTAATTATTAATGTCTTGGTGCCTGTTTTAGTGCCTCTGCTTGGGTCATTTGCATCTCTGTCAGGAAGCTGGGGTTCTGATCCTGCCACTTTGGCTTTACTTTCACTGTGATTGTAAAAACTGTTGGTTGAGGATCTGCTGGAACTGGGTTTAACATTGTCCTTTGGGAAAGAGAAGGTACCTGCTTGTGGTAATGGACTTTTAAAAGGCAGCGAGACTACCAAGACACTGTCTGCTTTCTGTGGTTTATCTGAATTGTTAAGCTAGACAGTTGATGGGGGCAAGAAATTGCTATTATGAATACAATATTTTGTATTGATGATGATCTTTTGCAATTCTTCACACTGTTGTAAAATCCCAGTGTGTGATGACATTTATACCTGACATTGCCAGTCCTGGTAGTTTTTCAAAGATATTTTGGAGGCAGTGAACAGAAAAAAGTAAAATTTATATTTGACTATTAAGGACACAGAGATGAAAAATGGAAAAAAAATATTCACCCTGATAATGTATTATTAAGTAACAAATATTTAGTTTGACATCAGGACAGAAATCCATCCTTCTGCCAAAAGACTGGAACTAGCCGTGGTTTTTCTGTTTAGCTGCAGCAGCAAGCAGATTTATCAATTTAAAAATCAAGCTCCTGTACAGAGTTAGTTCTCAGTGTTCTTAAACTCTGTGTCTTGAGACTCAAAGTCCTCATTACCGTTCTGGTCTTTGGTACCCACATCAGCATATAAGACAAGGCCAATATATTTTAATTATGTATTCCTCATCATGACAATGTTCTCTGTTCTCATGTGGTCAAACGTGGCACAAAGCACGAAAATCACATTGTGTGATGTGCTCATGCACTGTTAACCCTGAGCAGGATCTCTAATTGCAGGCAGTAATTAGTATCAGGCTTTTTATAGATCCGTTAATTGTATCTGTGGATATGTGAAAAGGAGAATGTAATGTTGACCAAGTATGCTTTAGTTTTAAAAGAAATATTTCTCAGCCTTCGTAGTTCACCACGTTGCCTGTTAGGATTGTCAGCCACAACAATTAATTTAGGCTTCAGGTGATTTAATGCTCCATATTTAATGGACAAAAAACCAAACAGGCAAACCAGAACAAACTCCCAGACTGGGCTATTTCCATCCACTTTCTATCTTTGCTCAGTCCTGGCTGAGCTGGAGAGCCTTGCTGACACTGGGCTCTGCAGCTCCTGGTTAGCAGGCTCTGCTCGCAGCCCAGTGAGAGCAGGAGGAGCCCTCTGTGGCCAGGCCAGCTCCTGGGGAAGGGCTCGTCCTGGTGCCAGCGCCGTGCTCCGCGGGGCTCCTGCAGACCAGCAGCGCTCCCAGCTCTCCTCTGGCCCTCGGGAGGCCACCCTGCTATGGATGTTAGTCCCTGGCTTTGAGACTGCAGCTCCTAATGGGGAAACCAGTTCCGTGCTCTCAACAGATGGCAAATGTTTTCATCTACTTTTTTTTTTGCTAAGTAGGTTTTAGCCGTAACAGGTTTTTTATATTATTTCTACCAAATTTTCTTGGATGCAAATACTGTGTTTTTATTTCATTTTGGTTCTTGGTTGGCTGTAAAATTCATCTTAAATAATATGGGTTATGCTTGTTTTAATTTTCCACTATAATTTTAACACGGCAGCTTAAAATATATTTATGATGCAATCCAGTGTTGGAAAATGAGCTGTAATGTACATTAGAGTTGGTTTCCTACAATGTAAAAATATCTTTGCAGTTACATTCTGAAGGAATAACTGTCTTTAGGGACTAAAAAAGCACACGCGGTTTACTTTGTTTCTTAGAGTTAATCATCAGAGCTCAAATGTAAACTTAAAAAGCATTAAACACTGAGATAAAATGTAAGGAGTATTTTGTGGTTTAAAGCCATGAAAGATAATGCAAAACATTTTACGGCGGAGAGAACTTTGTATTTCCTTTTGTAGAAATAAGCCCTGAGAAATAATGGTCAGACTCTTGTGTTGGCCCCACATAAAACTGCGGTGGCAGAACACCAGCAGAAATGCAGTGAATGGCACCATTAGGGCTGAGCAGCCAACCAAGGAGGAATGTGCTGAATCCCTAATTTTTATCCAAGTGACTTCTCACTTTTCCGGCTCTTTGCCCTATGTCTTATCCCCAGTCTGCTGAGAATGGAAATTTCACTGCTGTGGCTTTTTTATTCACTTTTATTTGTATTTTAAGTATATTTTGCAAATAGAGAGGAAACAGCAGAAAGATGGAACAGAGCAGGGATTTCACTTTCGTGTTGTCACCCCGTGTGTGCATTTCCAGGGCCGTTTGTAGAAATCCGCCCATGCAGCACTTCCAGTGTTGGGCCTCCTCCTCTGACTTGTTTCCTGCATGATTTGTGACTCATTCCTTGGTGTGAATAATTTGAATTCTGCTTCTTGCTGAGAGAGTTTGGGTAATGTGCCTTACGAATGAGCTCAATTCTTCAGTGGGGAAATACCAGCTAAAAGAAATGGCCTTTTGGTCAAGACCTGCGACTTGTATGTCACAAAATGCTTTATTCTTGGAAAGTTCTGCGCCGATCAGCTGTAACAAAAGTAAAATAGGATACACAGGTTGGCTAAAGTATATTTAAAATAGCATATGAGGAAAGGAAGGGAATAATCTTTCTCACTAGATGAGCCCAGCAAGCAGGATGGCATTGTTAGTGTGGTGAAAGGGATATTTCCCATTATTAACTGCATTTGTATGACATGAAATGTCTGCGACTAAAAGCAATTTATATGTAACTTAAGGAATAATCGATATTGATTTGGAATGAAGAATGTTATGATCTTGTTTCTGAAAGATTCATGCAACTTGCAATTTTATGAAAACTTGATTCTATTACACCTTCCCTGCAGCAACAGACCATAAAGATTGATTATACATTAAAAGCAATATTTGGGTGAAAAAATGTGCTAGGCAGATTTTCAGCTGTCTTTCCGCAAGCTGCTTTTGCTTTCTCCTCTTACATGTACAAAAATGAGTGTTTCCAAGAGGGGGCACAAGCTTAGGCACTGGTAGTATAATAATACCTAACACTTAGCATTTTACACCTTTGTAGCACTACACAAAAGAATGAATTCATTCTCAAAACACCTTTGAAAGAAGAACTCTTTGCATATTGCATATGGCATTAATGAACAATCATATTTGTAACTTATTTTTCATTTTCCAGGAATACTTGTTCAAACACGTTCTTGCTTACAAGGTGGCTCATGAATAAGAAAAACATTTGTAAATACTCAAGTAAAATACTCTGTATGCTCAAGAGTTTGCATCAGTAGAATTTGATTGCTTTGAAATATCTTTTGGTGATTAGGGAACAAAAGCAAATCCTGTTTTAAAAGGTTACTAGCACAGTTTGAGGTGTAAATGATAGATACTCAAAGTAGTACTGTGGCAAGTAGTACGTCATGGGAGCTTTGGCTGGTATATGGCACTGCATAGACACAGACTTTTTTCTATTTGCTGTAACTTGTGCTTTAGAACCTACGTTTTTATTAACTGCACTAAAAACCTTCCCCCGACACACAAATAATGATGTGGTTTGGCTTGAAAAACTCACCTTCGGAGTGGGGAAGAGAAATGTGTAATGATTCATTTTTCATTTCTGCAGCCAACATGAGGTGAAGGTTCTGGGAACAGGGAATTTTGTGTCTCGCAGGTTTGGGGGTTGTTGTTCAGGATGAACTGAACCATCGGTACTGCTTGAGTTGGGCATCAGTGCAGACTAACCACAGCAAGGAAAGGCAGTACAGGGATGTCACAGAAAGCTGCAGAATTTGGAGAGTAGCTTTGGTCCACCCAGTTTCTAGTTAGTGGTGCTGATGGAAAAACACTGTTTGGGGCTTCTCCCACAAACCAGAGTCACTGCTTAGGACCATCTGATGAAGCAAAGAGAGAAAATTCCTTTAATGTCCCAATGACTCTGAACGAGCAGCCCATCCCTGCTTCAATTAGCACAAAGCAACAGGGCTTTCATTTCTCACCCTTTGAGTGCTCACACCTTCTTTTAGTGCCTCAGTGTGTTTGTCCAAGAAGGTTTTTGATGTCTCCTTTTTTTTATTTTTTTTCCCCCAATCAGTTTCAAATTTTCTGTGTCTGGCACTTGGTGGGAGTTCCCTGTGCAGTAGCAGTGAGCAGACCTCCCATCCAAAATCCATCCAGCCTTCTCCAGTCAGTTTATTACAGGAAAACTCTTCCTGGGGCGCTTGTGTGTTAAACAATTCATTTGAACCTGCATAGTAGGGCTGTTGCTTCCTGCGAGGTACATACTTATTTTTGGGGCAAATCTGAACAGAGATATGGCAGCTTTACTGCACAGCAGTCCCCTGGTTGGAGCTGGGGTTTGGGTTATTTGTTGTTGCCGCTGATGTAGTGCAAGTTTCTGGGTAGTTACTGGGACAAAACATGACATTAGCTGTTGCCATGTAATGTGACAGCTGGTCTGGGTCACCTGTACCAACAGCGAGTGGGTGGGAACAGAACTGGTGTGCAGGAGGCATTGCCCATGTGTTGAGGAGGATGAGGGTTATTTAATAACTGACGCAAGAAGTGAGAGCCTCAAGTAAATGTGGAAGGTTTCCAGTATCGCCAAGATTGCAGGGAACAAGACATTTGTACAAAGCCTAAATTGAGAATGTACTTGGGAACTGAGCTTGTTCTCAAGTCTTCAAACCACGTGTGTGCTGCTCCTGCTAGTGCAGCATGTTGTCTAATAAAGTTCATTGGTATTTTTCCAAAGAAATCCTGCTGACCACTTGCTGTAGATTGTGCTGTGCAATTGCTTGAAGCCACGGTACTCAGTACTTGAAAACATTTGAAGTCCTAAATGTAGTTAGATGTGTTTGTTTGCAGCGGACGAGGATTTTGCAGCAAGCATGAGGAAAGGTTTTTAGCAGGAGATGCTGTTTGGCTGGTTCAGGACTCAGAGGCAGCAAGTGTTACCATGGAATCAGAATCCAAACCAACCACTGCTGTGGTAATAGAGTAGGTTATAGTATTAAAATGCAGCTTCTGTAGGATGTATAACATCCTTTATTTCCCTGGTTTTGGGAATGTACCTGAATATTTTTACCTAATAGAGATGCTGAAGGGTATCCATGCTTAGGTGATACGAGGATGGGGTTCAGAACCCGAACCTCAGAGATCCACTAGCCACTGTGAAGACAGGAGCTATGCTGCCATCATGGTAATTCCAAACAGATTTCGAGCTGTGACCTTAAAAAAGATCTCAAGGCAGGTTAGATGTAATTTTTGTTATTTTTTGGTTTTTAATGTGCTTCTCTGATATAACTTCCCAATTTTCTTGTTTTAGAAGTCCAGACCTTTCATTTTCATTGCATTAAATTCCTGAAGAGTTTTATCTTTTAGAGTCGAATGATATATTGGCTTGGAAATAAATGCATGGATGTCAAAACAAATCAATGAAATAAAAGAATAATAGGAATGAATGAGGCAAACCTCACTATAAATGGGAAACAATGAAACCATGGTCATTCCAATTCAACATCCATAAATTCATGGTGAGGCTGTGTGTATGTTAAGTTAACCATGCATGTAAGCGTTTGCAGGGTTGAGATCTGATTTAATTCTGTCACAGAAGTGCATAATTAAGTGCATATAAAAATTAAAGCGCATGTGAGAAAATAGATTAAAATGGAATCAAGTAAGCAAGACTTAAAAGTGTCCCCAAACTGATACTGCTGTGTAATTTGAGAACAGTTAGGAGCCTATTTTTGTATGTGTAGTACTGTATCTAAGCAACATTCTTTATAGGATGCACCCATTCTTTATAGGATGCTGTAATTGGGGAAGATAAGATTGTCTTCTTCAGAAGTGTAAAATGGTTGATGTATTTTCCTTTATTTTTCAACTCCCTGAAACAAGGTGACTGCTGACAGTCGCTTGCTGTTACGGTGCAGATGGTTTTGAAGACACTAAAACAGGGGTCGAGAGGCTGTGGTTCTCGCTCTGTTAGTGACTTTCCAGGTTACCTTCAGCAACTTACTTCCATCGACTTTTTTTTTCTCCCCTTCTCTTTTCCTGTTCTCTGTATAGGCACAGGTTTGGAGGGCAGGGCTCCCTGTGGTTGGTTTGTATGGTATGTACTCTACACCTAGCTCTTGTCCTTAGAATAGTTCTTGCTGTACTGCAGTAGTATCAGAAATGGTGTTTAAAATTCCTCTAGTATGAGAGCAAAGCTCAGCTTTGTTCCTTCATCACCTTTCCCAGGGAAAAGTGATTTTGCCGTAGGATCTTACGGCATAACATTATCATTGTCTTCCTCCTGTTGCAGCAAAACCCTACTGAAAATGGGAAACACCAGGTCAAAAACAATACAGAGACAGTGCTTGGCAAGAATTGGTCCTTACACTTTAGTGAAAATGAGCACCATTTAGAGAGTCCACAACTGTAAAGCTGGGGCTCGTTTCTGGTTTTTATGTGTGTAAATTCCGTGATAATCAAGTCAGTGCCAAGACATACCTTTGAACCACATCAGGAGGAAGAAAATGGATGCTACGCATAGCCGTAGTCCCAGAAGCCTGGCCCTGAAATACCAGCTTGTGTTCTACAACCCCACCAGCTTTTTGATGTTTTTAATCTTTCCACTCTCTTTTGCTTTCCCTTTTTTTGGGGAGGGGGGATAAAAATAAACCTATGAAAAGGTGGCTGTTGTCATGCTGCTCTGAGGTTTGAAAAATGTGAGTTGTGGGGACTGGGCAGAGTCAGGATGGTCTGGGTTTTAATCATTCTCTCCCACCACCTCTGTGTGCCCTCCATTTCCTGCAGAAGTCTATACCGAGTGACCCGAAGGTAAAAGTGATATTGTAACACCAGGCAGTGAAGTCGCAGGGATATAAATTATATATCAGGTGAGCACTGGCTGTACTGCAGAGAGACCTGGACATGTCTGGTAGCATTGCTGAGCGTGTCACCTGTCTGTAGTGGTCAGCAAACTGCTGTCCCCGGGGTGACTGCAATAGGCAGCCCCTGGATGAGGTTTTTTGGCAGCCCACTGACCCCCGGCTCCAGCACTAATCTCTGATCAGGAACCATCTGCTCAGTGCAGCCCAAGCGAGTAAGCACTTTTCTGACTGTCAGGGATGACCTGGAGAAACTCATGGGGGAAATAAAACCATCAGCCACTGATTGGAATACTGATAGCCATCATTTGGAGTGGTGCTGCAGGAAACCAAATTACGCCTGCGCTCCCTGCCTCGCTGCTCAGCAATATTGTCAATTTGAAGTTAAATCTTCTTGATCAATCCAGGCTCAATTTTGCCACCTTTTGTTGTATTGAATTATGTTTCCTGATGGGAACAGTCTCCTGTAATCCAGCGGCATGCATCACTCGATAAGAAAGTGCAGTTACAGGATGTGGTGTTTTAAAAACAGCTTGTGTGTTTTCTTGCCTGACTTGGAGACAGCTCTGATCTGAATTATTCTGCACGTCTGGAGTTACTTCTTCAGAGTGCAAGGAGTGGTGGTAGCTGCACCTGTGCAGCACAGGGAGAGGAAGCTGAGTCACTTCCATTGTATATGGAGGAGAGATTTAGTTTTTACTTTAATTTGCCATGGATGCAAAAGCACAGGGGCTTCTGTAGTTCCTCTTCTTGGAGCAGGGAACAGACTTTTTGGCAGTCATGTGTAAACCCATGGAAGCCAAACACCTGAAACAGGGATCCTTTGTCAGTCAGCATCTGCCAGTGTACACAATTTCCTAAACATCTGTTCAGTCATTACCATATTAAATCTGCAGTACCACAAGTGTCTGCGTGTTAAATCACAGATCCGTATTTGAGATGCCCTAATTGAGTTTTAAATGTTGTTTTATTACTTAGGTCACCGGACGCGGGGAGAATTAAAGTTGTTTGTGAGAACTCAGAGCCAAATACTGCAATCCTCTCTTGGTGTTTGCTCTGGCAAAACTCTGGCTGGCTCCTGCTGGGGTTCAGAGTCAGCAACAGAGTGTTTGATCTCATGTGGCAAGGGTTGATGACAGTCTGTTGACGCCCCTAATGCGCTGTCACAGTGGTACCAGCCAACGCAATCATGGTTCTTGGTACATATGGGACTGGTTTTCCTCACTCTCTGCCATCCCAGGAAAGAAAGTTTTAGAAGAAATTCCTTTATCTATTTAAAATTTACTTTTCTGTCATCTAATTCTAGGCATGGATCTTGGAAATTAAGTTGGTTCGTGGATTTATATGGTTGGCTTATAACTGTATCATTTTACTGTGTCTTGTTGATGCAATGATTACTGATTGCAGGTGAAATAGTTTCCCTTTCCTGTTGAAAGAGTCTCCTTGCAACTTGTGCAATCACTTGTACCTTGATGTTTATTCCGAGATGTACTTAATACCTATTTATGTATATATATGGATCCTCTTATCCTGAATAGTCCTATAAATGCTGAAAAGGGCATGAAAACCTCTTTGAAATGGGAGAAGAGCTGAAAGATGTACTTTCTGGCTGTTTGATGGCCAGTGAGGGAATGCATGAAGAAGGGAAGTGCATCTGACAGAACAAAACGATGAGGAGAGACACAGTGAGCTGAAGTGGGGAGAAGTCTGAGGGGATTCAGGCACTGAGCTCAAGACTAAAGAGGATATGTGGTGGGATAAGCAAGAGCTAAATTGGAACTGGGAAGGGTTTTCATGCAGGACCCCTGTTTTCCAGTTCTTGTGCTGTCTGGTGGCGCCAGTCCGTGATTCGGCTCCTGGGTGGGACTGACCCAGCTTGTGCCCTGAGTGAGTCTCATCCTGCCTGGGCTGAGGCTGTGCTCAGTCCTGCCTGGGCTGAGGCTGTGCTCTCATCCTGCCTGGGCTGAGGCTGTGCTCTCATCCTGCCTGGGCTAGTGGCCAGGGGTGCTCGGGTGCCGGTCGGCAGCGCTTCCGCAGGGCAGATGGAGCACAACTGCTGTGCCTTTGTGTTTCCATCACAGTCAGGGCACCGTGTACCTGGCTCCAGTTCCCTTGTGTGGAGGTGCAGTCCACTCATTTCTCCCTGAGGCTCCGTCTGGAGGCACGACCTGGCTCTGCTCCCATCTCCAGCGGGCAGGGAGTGACGGGATTTCTCTGGTGTGCCTCAGCCAAGGGCTCGGAGGAGGCTGATGCCAAGTCAGCACATTGACAGCTGCAGCTGGAGGATGCTGACCCATATATTGTGCTGTGGCAGCGCCTTCCTTGCCTGCCCTCCTCCGAGGACACTGTGCCTGGCTCGTATGCCGTAGTGCCAGGACCTGACGCTGGGCAGCGAGTTCGCAGCCACAAACCGAGCAGCTGGAATTTAATCACTCCAGCTATCCTTGATTAAGCCCCTGAATGCCCCTATCTACTGGCCAAGTCAGTGTTAGACCAGTCCTGCAGATGGTGAAACTGAGACACAAGGAGGTTAAGTAACTTGCCCAAGGCTGTGCAGTGAATGGTGACAGATCTCGGATTAGAGCTGCGAGTTCTTGGCTCGCCGTGGCTCCCGCAGGCTGCTGGACAGGGCTGCCCAGCCCAGCAGAGTGGCCATGCGTGCTGCTCGCAGCAGAGCTCTCCCAGCCAGAAAATCTTGTCTCCCATCTCCAGGGGAAAAGCTCTTGTCCTCTCAGCACAGTCAGATCATTGAATGTTTATGGGTTTAGTTTTAAATGTTACTTCAGCTTTTCAGGTGGTTCCCCCAATCCTCCCAGGATCACCTAGCTGATCACAAAGGATAGTTTATCATTTATGCACTACCAAGAAAGTCCATAGGTGTGGAATAGCTCTCATTGTTCATGTGCTGTCTGAAAGCCTTCTCTGAATTATGCCATTAGTGTGAAATCCCAGGCTGGCCGGGGAGCAGTTTTTTCATGTACCTTATGGTCAGTAAACAGGTGCTTTGCACATGGTGGGTGATGCATTGGTATCATCGTAAGAGACACTGGCACAAATCTGGGCTTGCACAAGAGGCTGTTACTTTTCAGAGATACTTTGTGCCGAAAAGGCCACCTTCTCCCGTTACAGGCAGTTTCATTTTTCCCCAGTTAAATTCCCATCTCTCTCCAGAGATGTGCTCCCCTGGTGCCATTCAAGGCAGGCTCCATCAGCTGCTCTGTGATGCTTTCCTCAGCCCATCGCAGTTCCCCAGAGTGCAGCAGAGCCTTTCCATCCTCAGCTTTGTGTGGAGGTCCTGGTGGCTCCCCATAGCTGCTGTTGTCCACCCCCTGTTGGTGTGGATGACCGGGGAGCCAGGACTCCTGTGCTAGCTGCAAAGGCAAGTCAAGGTGCTGCTTGTGCACCTTTTTTCTGCCAGGTACCATAGCTCAGCTAGATCAGGCTCTGCCCCACTTGCTTTGAGTGCCTTGAGCAGTGTTGTTTGAACACAGTAGGGTGCACCCCTCAGGTGCTGGAGAGAGGCACCATTTGGCCCTCAGATTTCTCACTGCAAAGCAACTTGTTTATGTGATAATCTCCTCAGGATTAAAAACACTAAAAAAAATCCCAAAATATTTGTTTAAGTGATTTTAACACCATGGGAGGATGACGAAGAGCAGAATGTGACTCCTGGCTACCAGGCTTTCCCTGCAAACTCTGCTTCAGGTGGTTTAAATGCTTTCCTCTTTCATCCTGCATGTTGTGCATCTTCAGACTTCCAGCCTCCTGCCACTCCGACAATAGGAAATGTCAAAAGAGAAGGATTATTCCCGCAGTATCTCCAGCCTCCCTGGAAGCAGTGAGTGCCAGGAATGTTAGGCAGACGCCTGTGCTGACGAGAGTGCCAGCTCCGTTTTGCTGGCCCAAAAGGTTCAGGTAGGTTGAGTAAGCCTTGGATAAGAACCCGAGCTGCTGGGTGCTCGTCTGAACCGACAGCCAAACTGTCTGAGGTCTGCCTGGTGCTTCTTGAGACCAGATGTAAACCCATATTGTGATTGCAGGGCTGGAGGGAGAGCTGGCTCGCTTGTTCCTGCATACTCAACAGCTATGAGGGTATTTATTCCCAATATTTAGCAACATTTTACTATTAGAACACAACTTTAAAAGAAGTGTTTCTGATTACTTGTTTCCATCTGCTTTATTCTCTATTCACTTCCTCGGGGCTGAGTAAATAATTCAAATATTTTTCTTTGAGGAATTCTTTACTAAAGATTTGACCACAAAATCCTTGAAGTGGTTCCATATTTGAAATTATTTGTAAAAGTCTTTGATGCATCTTTCTGGGGTTTGTTTTCTTTTTGCATCACAATTACTGCTGAGTTTTGTAGTACTGAATTTCGGTATTATCCTGTGTTTGTTTCCTTTTCTGTATTTGACTCTTACACAATAATCCAGCACAGTATAAACTGAAATTTAGAATTAAATACACAGATGGAAATTATTTACAAGCTCAAAATCTGTTGCTGTGTCCCTCAATGTTAGCTGCAACCCCTGCGTGCTTGCCTGTTTGTAAAAGTGGGAACAAAAGCTTTTTAAATACTGTTGAGCTGAAGCTGAATCTCAGCATTCAGATTCAAAAAACCTTTTCCCCCCACTCTCTCTCACTCTAATTTCTATTGTAGTCCAGATTTATAGAGGCCTCGAGTTTATCTGTAAATCTGATTGCATTTACCCTGCTGCAGTTTTCTGTGTTCACAATCCATAAATATATTATTACAGTGGCAATATATAGATACCCATCACTTTGCTGCTGGGGAGCAGAGGGCACAGAGGGGGAAGGAGAAAGAGAGTGAGGGATGATTCTGCCCCTCAGCAGGCAAAAACGCAGCTCTGTTTCCCACTTTTTATCCACAGCGGCTTCTTCCCCATGTTATCTCAGCCTGCAATGACACAGCCGTGTCAAGGGAACCAATAGTATTTGCTGTCCCCAAAATAAATACATAAACAAATAAAAATCCCTATCTAAGAGCTTGAGATGGAAAGAAATACAATATGAAAGAGAATTAAATTCCAAGCCCAGGTATGCTTCAGGCGTTCCAAGGCAAAGAATTGCTTTGTTCTGGATGGCGCTTGAGGGAAGCAGGGGCCACCATTTGTCATCGTCAACACTTGGATTGAAGTTTGGAGAGTGAAAATGTTTTCAGAAGGGAAGTTGTACCATTGCTGGTCTGGCAGAGCAATAAAAAGAATGCTCAAATGGACCAATTAAAAGGTGTGAATGGCATTTTTATGGCCTTGTTCTCGTGCACTCTCAGCACTGGATGCAGCCTGTATGGTAAGCCTGCTCTGGTCTGACATTATTCACTCTGATTTATATTCTTTAATTAAAGGCTTTTAACATTTAATTATATTGGGAAAGTAGCATTGGTGCTTAGGTCAGTTTATGGTACAGGAAATAATCTTATTTTTATTTTCTAGGCTGTGATTGCAAAACAGATCTTCAGAATCTCCCCAAGTGGGCAAACCTCCCAAAACATTAGGTGTGCAGAATTGTGCATGCACTTGCACAGCAACTCAATTATTGCACTTACCTGCTTTGAATGCGTAATCGCGTTAATTACTTGGGCAAGCTAGCTATGCATTATGCATATTTTTACAATCAGTGGTTGAACAGTATGCTTGTAAATATAACCGAGCTTTTCCTATCTGTAGTATATAATGTAATAAGAAAATTATCTGTGGAGTGGTAAAGTGGTAGCTTCTATATTGCCAGGAAGGATTTCCAGCGTGCAGCAATTCTAGCTGTGAACATATCTGATTAAATTACATGAGTTTAGAATGAAAGTTGAATCAGGAAAAAGTGTTTTTATCTTCTCACTGAAGGCCAGAATTTTCAAGCTGGGTGTTCAGGATTCTCTACCAATTCAGATGGTGAAACTGAGACACAAGGATACTATAAATAAAAGATCACGTAGAATTGATACATACTTAACAATTAAGAAGAATAATCCAACTGATGACCCTCCAATTGTACAGTTCATGTTTAGCTTCCAGGAGGTGGATGTATTCTGCGAGTCTGCTTAGCTTTTTATCTTAAATTCTTGGATACCAGCCTGCCCTTCCAAAACTCTCAACACAAAACCATCTCACAGGTTGTCTCTATCCAAGTGCCAAAAGCTGTTGAAGCAGAAAGGGGGAAGATGAGGACTGCAAAGTATCCACACTTCTGTCACTCACTGGGACCAGGGTGATTATCCTTTTTGTTCCTGGCACTGTTACATTTCCTACCTTTGGTGCCATTCCTCCTTGCTCATCTCTGTTTTTTCTCTTGATTAAGTATCCAATTTGAATATTAGTGCAAGACTTTTTCACTCATGAGATGATGTCACGATTTCCAGGCGCTGCATATGCTGCAGTGCTAGGTAGCACTTAGCAATGTTTGGATCCCCATCTGTTACCTCAATTTGGCACATTGTGCCTGCACTTTAAACTCTAAAATGTTATGACACTGCTTCCTACGTTTCTGGGTGCCAGGTGGATTGGAGCCATTCCTCGAAGGATGTGCATGTGCAGTGTAAAGGAGTAAATAACTTGGAATGGGCGTTTGTCCTTGCTGTGAGGGTGTCATTGTTCAGTACCCAGCACAGCCCGAGCCGGCTACTTCCCAGAGTAATGCTCCAGCTTCCTGCTAATTATTTACTGAAAAGATGACAGCTCTTTGGACATTGCTGACTGTGTTGTGGTTATTTCAGTAAACTGCGCGCGCTTCTTACAGCAGAGGTACTTTCCCACTACTGCACCTTGGTATGTGGCAGAAATACACGGTTACATTAACAATGTAAACTTACCAACACATATTTGCTTGTTTGATAATCCCCCACAGCCAGTGTGTTGTGTCCGTGTTCTCCACGTGGAGTTAGGGAGAGCTGCATTCCTCCTTGTGTCCTTTCTGCCAGCTTACGTGTGACCGCTTTGGGACAGTTCTCCTCTCTGCTTCCCGAGGCATCTTTGCCATTCAAGCCATCTTTCTCCTTTTTTCTTCTCCCTTTTTTCCCCCTGGTCTGAGTGGAGGGTTGGGTCAGATGGCCTCCCAGGGTGCCTTCCAGCATCGAGGATTCCATAGTGCTCTTCCTCTCGTGCTCATTTTGCCTCTCCTCTCCCTGTGAGTACCTCATGGGCGCCTTGTCAGCTTTATGGAGCTGTCAGCACTGGAAGGGGGAAGTCAGAAGAAAGCATTTTTATTATTTTACGCAAAAATGATGAAATCCCCTCAAAATAACTTCCCTAACAGTGACCTAAATACTCAGTTCTGTCTGTATTTCTCTTAAAATTCATCAGAATTTAACTCCCTGTCGTGTTGGTATACTTGAGAATTGGGTTAAAAGAGCTTGAAACTGGAGGAGATAATAGACCAGTTTGTAGAGAGTGCAAATATTTCAGTACTGACCCATTTCCAGCACATTATTTTTAGTGTACGACATTTCGCATCACTTTGCATTGAGATTTGATGTGACAGTATTAATAAACTTTAAACAAGGAGAAGAAGAGGAGGAAGAAAAAAGCCTTTTTTTTTTTTCTGGGCAAGTACTACTTGAAATCTGATGGTCTGAAAGAGCCATGGATAGGGACCAGGAGAGTGGCACCCTCAGGGGTTGGGAGTTTCCCTTACCATACCTATAAAAAGCTATGGTGTAACAAGATGGCACATCTAACCAAAGCTCTCAAAACCATTTCATAATTTAGCAGTCAGTGCCTGGGGAGCCCAAGAGATTTAAGCACAAAGAACAGTGGAATGAGCAGAATCCCATTAATGGAGAGATTAACAGGGCTGGAAGAAAGGAGCGTTTTCCACAGGCTGTTTGGGGTGCTCTGTCTCACCTGCATGTCCTGACAGCAGAGTGGTGACTCTATCCTGAAGGGATGGGCAGTGACAAAGCCAGACCCGGCTGCACCAAACAGGGAGAAGCAGCAGGAAAAAAGGGGGAGACATCTGCTCTTGGGCAGAAGGTGGAATAGGGACTGTGCTGCCACTGCAGCACCAGGTCCTGGTCCAAAGGCAGGAGGCTTTTCCTTAGGAATTCAGCCCTCATGTTTTCACCACTGCTGTGCTGGAATCTTATAAAACACAGGTCCTGAGGATGACTTTTTTCCTCGTAGTTTTTCTGACATTTCTTACTTTTTAATGAGCTGTTGAGCAGAGCTTAATGGTGGTGACAGTAAGTTTGAGAGTTTATGGGTGAGAATCGGGGAAGGCCAACAAGGCAGATATCCTTGCAGGAGTCTGATGTAGATCACCCAGCCAGGATGAATAGGTAGATGAAATACTTTATAAAGAGCTGGGAGAAGTCGCACAATCCCTACCCCTTTTTCTCACGGGGGACTTCAACTTTCCAGATGTCTGCTGAAAGTACAACATAGCAGAGAAACAACCGGGTTGGTCTCTTCTCCCAAGTAACAAGCAACAAGTATTTGCTCTCCCTTTTCTTTGAAAGGAACCAGAGTCTAAATGACGTTTATTCCCTGCAGTCCAGGTCATAATTGAAATACAGTTTTGAAAAATTGAAGTGATTTGTCTTTTTCAGTGTTTGGTCTTCTGCATTTTTTTCCAGTTTGCTCTATGTAGATGTTCACTCTGCAGAGAAAGTAACAGAGCCCAGAAACTTGACTCTAACAGAATTCTGCTTATAATAAATGTTTGGTTTGGAGTTGTTGCCCACTTAACCTTGTTGGGCTTTCTGCCCAACTGTAGCTGTCACCAAAACCAGAGAATGAATGCTTGACTGAATTGAAAATCTTATGATTTGGGTAACAATTGAATTGCTGTCATCCTGTCCTGTTGTATCTAAATGGTAATTACTTTCTTCCTGTAAGTATGTGATTGGAAACACTCTGTGTTTTTGAAGTGGAGCTAAAAAGTGGACACACACACCTGATGCTAGAAAAATGTGACATTTTACAGGAAACTTTTTCTAGACAATTACAAAGGAGAAGGGATTTCAGCACTGAGAAAATGCGTGTTATTGGCTGAACAAATGCGTATTATTAGCTAGAGAACAGGCCAGTGTATCCAGCATTTTAACATCTTTTTAGTTTGACTGTGAAATACCAATTTCTGTTTTCCTAAATGCTAACACTGTCCGTGAGCAGTATTTAAGTCAAAGAGATGTGTTACGGATACTTGATCCAAAGCAAATTCCTGCTGTTCCAGAGAGGAACTTTTCCCTTTACTGGACTGCTCAGTTTTGCTCTAACCTGACCAGCTGTGTGCCTCGTGCTGTATGTGGGGAGGAGCGTTCAGACAGGAATGTACAAATAGATCTGAAGTTGGCCAAAAATGTGAGCAGCTTGAAATGTGACTTGCCTTGCCCTTACTTCATTCCTTTTGAGAAAAGAAGTGCTACTTTCTGAATGATAAAACTGCTCAGCCTGAAAAATGCATTAGAAGAGAAGAGATTTTGGAGGTACCTGGCTGAGTACATAGCAGAAAAATTTTTGAAGTTCAGCTTCCATTGAAAATATTTTTTTGTTTTTATTTTTTGAAAAAGGCCTCTGAAAATACAGAGCTAGTAAATACAAGCTATTATGAGATATTTTTATTTGTTAATGTTTAAGGGGTTACAGCTTTTGTCTGAGCAATGGTGGTACTAAACTGGTGCAGTGTCTGTCTCGTGTATGTACTGTGCATTTAGAAACCACTGAGCCAGATTTAACCCAGGTTCACAATCCAAGTGTCTGCATTTCCAAGGATGTGCTCAGCCTGCCTCTAAATGTATTGCAACTCATGGCTTATTCCAAGAGGGTTTTTTCTTCTGGATTGCTTTTCTGTGGCACATAGGCAAATAAATTGTCAAATGCCCAGAAAAGCGCTGTGAGCACAAGCACATAATTAGTTTTAGCTAGAGCATTCATTAAAGCTAGTCAGTGAGTTCCTTAAGAACCATGTAACTGATCCCCGGGATCCTGGGCTGCTGGAGCATCCTGGTGTATCCAGCCTGCATCTGGGAGAGGAACCAGTTGCAAAAATGGTGTGTGAGCTCTCCCAAAGGCTGCGGGCAATGAAAAGCTCTGCTGAAAAAGGAAAAGGGTTGTCTGAAGTGATAGAACATCTCAGGAACTGCAAGTGGTTTCAAGCACTCTCTCCCTTACTGAATCAGGTTAAATTCATTTTCTACATTTAAGTAAGTAGGAACTGAGTTTTAATTGTGGCTGCCTACGGGTCAGCTGCAGCTTGGGTTTGTGATTGATTGCGTCCTCCAGAGCAAGCCCAGATGAACACAGGACAGTCAGCAGGAGCAAACTCAGGCCAATTAGTTCCCAGTGCTATCGGCAATGCTGTGGGAAATCCATTTTTTTATCAGTGAGACTGCAGCTTGCATCAGCAGTCTCCATACCTCATAAGCACATCATTGACTTCTAAATTCTTCTGGTATCTTTGGGATGCTTTTATCCTCCAGCCTATTGCATGTACTAATTTGAGGGGACATATTAGTAGCTGTAGCAGTGGCAAAGCTAATATTTTCTTTCGGAGTATTGTGTTACATGTCAGCTGAAACAGCAAATGCATTTTTGCAGTGTGTTTTGCTGTCAGAGAATTGCATGTAAGAATCAGCACATGCTCCCACTAGCACCCGTGTTCTTCCTTCTGATTTAATGGGGTAAATGATCAAGGTTCCTAAAACTGGGCTGAAATCTGTGTTATGTATTGCTGCTCATTTAAAAGCAGTGAGGCTTAGTAAATCAAGGCAATTGATTAAGCATCTATCCTAAATTATAACAGAGCAGATCTTCATGCAGTGTCACTGGTAACGTGTTTATGGCATTGAGTGTTCATTGCTGCCTCCTTCACCTGAAATACATCTGGCTGCCTGAGGAGCGTGTGTGGGACTCGGTGCTGAAAATCCCCCTACCAAGCACGGGGCTGGAATTGGTGTGGGCCAGGACTGTTCAACTTCTGGCACACCATCCCAAGCAATTAATTCTATTCTTAATGTCCTGTCTCTGCTGGGAAGTTGGCCTTGTTCTGCAGCTCTTTTCTAGCACTCAGTCATGCAAGGAATACGAGGTAACCCATCACCACTCCCCTTCTCAGAGGTGAAGAACATCATGACTCCTGCAGAAGTTTCACTGTCCTGAGTAACCCTTCTGTTCTTCACTCGAAAGGGTTTTTTTTTTTCAATACTTTAATTATCCTTGGTCTCTTAAAAAATGCTAGTTTGCATTGTCTTTCTGAAAATTTTGCTAAAAAAAACAGCTAGGAAAGAGAACAAGGAAATGCTAATTGATGATTAAGTTTGTAAAGTATGAAAATGGAACAGGAAAATTAGAACCTCCTTGGTCTATAGAAGTTTTAGAGCGGAGCTGATTACAATGTTGAAAAGCCATTTCAGCACATCACCACATCTAATAAATGCCCAGAGCCCGTGGATATTGCATGTGCACCACTACACACCGATGTTTCTGTGCCAATATGCTTGAGTTACTCCATAATTGATTAATAGGTAAATTAACTAGTGTATTTAATGTGTGGTCATAGAAGGTGCTTAGTGAAAGTGCATTTGATGTGTTCTCCAAGAAAGCTGAGACTTAGGGGCCAGGACGCTATTGTGACTTTGGACAAGTATCTTGTAAAAGCAGGTCAGATGACAGGAGAAGTTCTGATCCATTCCTCATCTGCATGTTCAAGTGCATAGGTTGTTATTCTTCTGACAGCCCCATCATTTATTATCTGCGCCATATTTTTTTGACTGTAAAAGAGTGCTATTTCCCCATGATCAGCCAGTTGTTCTGTAAGGGCTATCTTTCATCAAATCCGTGTATGCTGTCAGACATGGGACGCCTGATCCAGGTTGGGAGCCAGTAATGTTGCTGCTGGCAATAAGATACACAATGAGATTTACCCTTCTAATGAGAAGAAATGAATCCATCAGCACTATAAGAGAAACAAATGCACCTTCTTGCATCATCAAGGGACGTTCATATTTTCAGTAGTGATAGATGGACATTTGAAGTACGAAAGTATTTTATCCTTATTATCAGTCCCTGTCAGTTGGGGCTAAATGTCATTTCCTGTGAGTTGGATTAAAGCAAGGACAAGCAGAAAGAGGTTGAGGTTTTCCGTAGATTAGACGTGTTTGCGTTCACAGATCCTTTTAAACAAAGTGCTTATTGTTCGAACATTTTCAAGATGTTCTGCAGTGTCATGATTTGCCTCAGGTTACTCAAATTGCACTTTTAATGCTAGAATTGATGGAAGTAAGCACTGGTTATCCCATATCCCTGGTGGGGGTTCACAGCCACAGAATACATACCCTGATTGTTGCTGGGGTCTTTGCTTTTGGATGAATAGAGCTGTGGAGAGTCAGCCCTTCCCTGGTACTTTCTATCCCATCATGATGAGTGTAGAACTGCAGATTATCCCCACAGACCCTGGGAGTTAAATAGACTGTATGTACTAAGTATGCAGCTGTTCTATGACTAATTTGTGCCTTAATACTTTGCTTTTATCACAAGTGGTGGCGTGAAAACAGTGAGTAAGATGTTAACAAGAGGCTCTGCCTTGTTTTTGAAATCTGCTGCTAATGTCTCAATTCAGGCATTTTAATTTGGGTGGTTTTCCTTCACATTACAAAGATAAGGCAGAGGAGGAAGGGCATATTTTTGTCCTCTGGCTGTGAAAAAAGTTTTTCTCAGAAGAGAGTTATGTGGGAGCAGGATGCATCTTAGCTTCTGCTTAAGAGCCACTTCGGGTCAAGTAGTGAGCAGGTCTGTATCAGCTCTCTAAGCACTGGTGGATATTTTCTCTCGGTGCTTTTAAAAAGTGCCTGGCTGACATTTGGCTCCAGAGATGAGATGTTTTTGTTTATCCAGATGTCTTGGATATATTTGTGGCCAGGATGTCTTCCCTGGGGTGTTGGTGCTGCCGAACAGCTACAGACACAGGAATGTAATTGCTGTGTTTTCCCTGGCAAAACCCGCACCTTGCATAACCCTTTAACAGTGCCGGTGCTTGGAAATGAGAAGTATCATAATCCACATTCTCAGGGAGCCAGATAAAATCAGAGGCAGAGGAGCTGCTACAGGAAAGGGCAGGCAGAGTGTGATGAGGAACCAGAGGGCTTTGGGGAGGGAGATGGCTCTGTGATAACGTCCCGGGTGCTGCCGCACGTCGCGGTGGGCTGGGGGTCAGCGGTGCAGATAACCCGGGGCTGAGCACACGCTGCTTTTCCTGCCTCTTGCTTTCTTAGCCTTTTCATTAAGCTGGAATAATGCTTAGGTACTCCTGCTAGGCATTGTCAGTTTTTTCTTAGCTAGATTTAAACATATTTATAGCACCTGAAATGTTCAAATTGGTGAAGTAATCTCCGTACAAATGTAGCTCAGCTCTGCTTCCCCATGCTAATGTCTCTGAAATGGAAGCATAATGCTTAGTTTCCATGTGCCTGTCTGCCTCCCCCATAAGGAAACCCCTTGCATTTGAGTTGTTCCAAGTCCAACGGTGCCAAAATGTATTTTTGTGAAATAAAATGGCTAATTAGATCACATAAACTTTCAGAATGTAAAAAATGAAACTGTAAAACAAGCAGCTGTGCACTTGAGGTTCATCCAACCCCTTCTGCACAAGTTGCATTTTGATCAGCCTGAAGACTGGGAGTTCATGGCATTCCTCCTTTCTGTGATCCAGCCTCAGTGATGTTCTTGAGGAACTGCCTTCTTTAAAGAATGGAGCATTTAATTCTGTTGGCAACAGCCCAGTTGCGAGAGTTTTTCTGTAGCACCATCTTGTAAACATTGATACAAGTTCACTTGTCCGTGCAATGCAGAAATGATGCCTCTTTAAAAAATTTTATAGCCATCATGTCTCTAAAGGAGCATTCTCCACAAGATGAGAATTCAGAGCTTAGTCTCCTTAACATGGGAAGGAAGAACGCTGCCACGTTTCTTTGTGCAAGTTTCTTATTAAGAACTGATTTGCAAGAAAGGGAAGGAATGGTTCCAGAGGGAGGAAGGTGTCTATTCCTTACTGCTGTGTTCTGGCATGTACTAAATAACTCTTTTCCAGACAAGAGAGCATTTATCATTATCCCTGCATTCCCACTAATGCTGCAGAGCACCTTGAGCTCCAAAATTATATTCTCCAAAGATGGGAGACATCTCTGTGCATCCCACTGGCCTCACAAGGACTGTGGCTTGTGGTTGATGTTACATTTTCTGCTGGCCCAGACTGTTGAGCCAGGAGGGATTTCATAAATAGGTGTGCTGGCAAGACAGCTTAGACCTCATCAGTTCCCAAATTCATCTGGCCCAGGCTTAGACACAGGCGGGCAGGAGCGTGGAGCTTGGCTGTCCTCAATTCCCATCTTGTAACCTGAAATGCACGGGGAGTTTCTTAAAATGCAGAGAGGCCCCAGCATGTGCTACCCAAGCCCAGATTTCTCTTTTCTTTTCCAGAGGTTTATGTACTTGCTGGAAAATGATTACTGTTCTTAAGAGTGTGCATCATCAATATTTGCATTTGTTTGTGAAAGTATTTTAAAAATTTAAAAAAGGAACTATTAGCACACACAAGCAGTTACTGTACTGAGAGGGAGAACATAACTTGAAAGATACAGTTATTAGTGTCAGGATTTGATTTTCTTCTTTTTAAACAACTAAGCTTCTGAAATTATGAGGAGATGTCAGCGATAATTAGAGAATTCTTAGATTCACAGTGCAATCAACAAGTCATTTGTGTAGTTTTCCTTTCCATTCTGAACAGTTTTAGAAAGACAGAAAATCATGTGTTTATAGAGATACATGTATAATATTATGTATTTGTGCTTAATGTCTGCTAATCTCCATACTTCACAGAAAAAAAAAATGTTTTTCTGAACAGTTTTCTTCTTTTGTGGATTTTTGCATCTGACATAGAACATCCCCCCATGTTTTGCAGCTGTTATTTTTTACCATGTATTCATTTCCATTCGCTGACAGTGTGCTACTCTGAGACCTGTGCGTGTAAACTGCTCTTGAAAACACTCAGTGCTCAGAAGTCCTATTGAAATCAATATGAGAATAGAGAACAAATACTTGCCAGTCTGAGCTCTGGGTGCTTACAGATGCAGCTGTAGTGTGGTAAAGATTAGAAAAGCTCAAACATTCCTGCTATTATAGTTCTATAGAAATGTGCCATAATAATGTGGAATAAATATGTGGGAATAAAATCCATACTTCAGCTTAACTGCCTTGGGTAATTAATATTATCATCATCATTTTCTGGGTGGAAAAAAAAAAGGCAGTAGAGGAACTGTAGTTTACCCAAGGCAGAAAGGTACATTCAGAGCTGATGCTGAAATTCAGGTTGGCTTGATCTCTGCTCCTCTTTGCTGAGGTCTCTCTGGAGCCGATGCTGAAGCAGATGCTGTACTTAATTTTCATGTTCTCTTTCACTTGAGTGAGGAGCAGAGTTCCTTCTCAGCTTTCTACCTCGTTAGTGAGAAGTGAGAGATATTTCCACCGGGCAGTTCAATCCATTGAAAATTCGAACTGTCGTTTTTCTCTTCCTTGACTTCACAAGCAACCTCTGTGTCCTTCTGCTCTTTTGAAAGCGTTTTAGCCTAAAGTGCATGGAAATTTCAGACTTGGGGGAAAAAAAAAAGGCAGTTTGACTTACTATCACAGTTATCTGGAGATGTGAGGTTTTCACCAGAAATTACAATCTTTCCTGAGCCTTTCATTTCAATTAAAACAAGAAGAATGTGCCGTGTTATGGTGCAGTTCTCATTGTGGCTGCCCCACTGGCACAGGTGTGGCTGCGTGATGTGAGCATCCCAGGGCTTTGCAATTCCTGATGTTTGATCCTGGGAACATCTCTAGCGGTATCCTTGGGAATAGTGGCATCAGCTCCTGGCACTGCTGCTTGTTCCCATGGTGTGTACCCAGCCCAGTGGAGCCTGCAGAGCAGGTTCTGTCTCCTGATACACAGAAATGAGTGCGAGGGCTGGATTGTGTGACCACAGAAAAGAACACCGCTATCCCAATAAGAGCATGGTCCTTCCCCATTCTTAATACCTGGAGGGATGCTGCTGCTGGAACAGCAGGTGAATAAAAACTAGAGGGAAGTATCAGACTCCTGTTGGAAAAATAAGGGCAAGAGACAGAAGTTGGTTTGCCATAGGTTTCACACTGCGAAGTCTCAAATAGAATGTATTTCTCAGTGTGTTAGGACTAATAAGAGCATTTAGTTATTTATACAGAAGAGCCGAGAGTGGTTCACAAAGAAGGATAAACATTAAATTACCATAATTCTTCCTTCTTTCTTTACAATAAAATGCATAAAGGAGCTCTAAGAGCCCAGGAGAAAACACCAAGAAAAATTTTTAGCTCAAATGAGAGCAAGGGATTTTTTTTCTTAAGCAAAGTTTTCAAAGAAAATACTATTTAATATTTAGGCCTTGAAAAGCAGATGCGTTCCTTTGTCACAGTCAGTTCAGCATACCAGTAGCAGTCAGCTTTTACTGTGAAAATGTCCACTCTGAGTTACATTAGGGTTTTTGTTTTGGGGTGCAGTGTTGTAGGGCCAGAGTGTAACTGGAGTTTTGTCTAAGGTGAGGCTCTAACGAAGGAATTTATCTTCAGCTCTAGAGCTGGTTTTATTTCACACAGTCAATATTCCAGCGTTTCTTTCAATCTTTGCCTTCTCTTCTGTTGCTGACCCAGTGAAAGGGAACTTGCAGGCACTGGGCACTTGTGCCTGTCAGTGCCATCCTTGTTCCTGGGTCCATATGGGTACATAGAAAGGCTTCCCTGGATGCTGGAGGCAGCAGGCTGCTTGCCTTGAGTGCTAGAAGAGAGCTAGGAATAGAGATTACTGGTGAAGGGTCGGAGAGTTCCCTAATGAGCACTTTGGTGGAAGGGATGCTTTGAAGCTAGGAGTGGAGGAGCACAGTCCACATTAACTTATGCAACCTGGTGATGTTCAAGAGGACACAAACAGACAGATGAGCCTACTTTGAAAGGTAGCCAAGATCTTCTCTTCTTTTTTTTCTGGTAATCCCTTGATGTGTTGAAGAAAAGGAGACAGGGGAATATAATGTGTTTTAATTCAGTGAGTGTTGTGCAGGAAGAACAGACTATGACCTGATTTGACTTAAATACGCACAAATGTTCACCATTTCCCTGACAGGCATTAGTCCAACCATTACACAATATATTGTATGCATGCAGGTTAAATAAGAGCATATTCTATCATTATTTTTGTTTGCACAGCTCCTAGCACAATGAGTATAGGAGTAGCCCTCATTAGTAACATTGCAATAGGAATAAAAAAACCCATCTTAATAAAAGAATTTCAAAGTAGAAGGAATAAAGAAACAACAAACTTGCAGAATGTTAAATTACTCTTTGTTTTCATTATATTTTTAAATGCATGATAAGCTGAAGGTATTTGAGTCTTTTAATCATAAAGCACTGTCAAGACAACTGGGTCAATGTGTAGCTTTGATGACTGCCTTTAATTGGGGAGGGAGGGCAAATCAAGAAACTCTCTCCTTCAGGAGAACAGACAGTAGTACTAGCAGAATAGTCAAAAGTATTTTAAATTGATTTTTTTTCTCTGTTTAAGAGACATTAGACAGGCTTGTTCAGCACCGTGCAGGCTTGAAGAGAATGAGAATAACAGGAACTCATTTAAATTCCGAATGCATCCCTGTCTGTGTAACCAGCTTGTTGTTGTACTCTGCAGAATTGTTCGATGTGGATTAATATTGTTGACTAAATTTACAGAATGCATGGAGGGGAAGATTGAACTTTGCTGGGGTCTGGATTTTCTCTTGTTTCCTGAAAGGAGGGCAAGAGACACAGATTATTTGTGCATAGAAGGGAAAATTAAAAAAACAAACCCATTGACTATTTGCTAAGGGCAGGGAGAGGGCACAATTTACTTTAAGTAATATCTCCACATTTAGCTCCTGGAGGAGCAAGTGCTTGGGAAAAACCACATGGTGCTCAAAGCTCTCTCCTCCTATTAAAATAAAATAAATCTGTCCATGCTCAGCAGTCAAGATGGAACATTAATTAATGTAATGCTGAAATCACTAGGAACAAAACTGAAATTAATCCCTTAAATATGCTATTTTTATTCCAAGACTTTAGCTTCTGTTCCCAACCTGGATGTATGCGTTTCTCTGTGATAGTGGAGCAAATATATACATGTTGACAGCATGACGACCTCCCCGTAATGCTCTGTCTCTCCAGGGGACAGGAGAGCGCTGAGCCTCCCTTGCTCTCCAAATGAGCCTTCAGGAAGAGCTGTTTCACCAGGGCTGGTGATGGAGCACTTGCCCATTGCAGCAGCTACAGCTGGGTTTTGTGGATGAGTTGGGAAACTTCTCCAGGCTTGGCGAGTGAGATGTGGTGAGGCAGGGAAAGCGATGGACCCGGCTGATTCTAAAGTAAACAGACTACAAAGTGTAGGTGGGACTTCAGGAGCACTAGGCATATCTGCTAATTATTTTAATTTCTTATTGCTCACTGGAGCCAGATCAATTAAGAGAAGAAGGTGATAGTAATTACTGTCTGCGATGTAGACTGTCTAATTCCTTCTGGGTTGCAGGGAAGGGGGAGATAGTCAGTGAAACCCAAGGCACCTCGAAGGAAAAGCCTTTGTGCAGTGTCTAATTAGTCTGTGGAACTCGCTGACACACAACATCGTTGGGAAGTTTCCAAAACCTATTTGGCCGGAGCAGTTGCGACAAGGAAGATTAGCAAATACAAGCAGGTGAATTGCTGGAGCCCGGTTTCCTGCTGGGACATCTCTTGGAGCTGCCTTCTCCAGAGCCTGTGCTGGGGCAGCTCCTGGAGGGGAGTGAGTGAGGGGAGCACAGAGACACTGAGATGCTTTAATATTGGCTCTTTGAGAAATGAGGCTAAAGCACCAAACAGCCATAAATCCAGGGAAAGGCATAATCTCCTGGGCTGGTAAATCTGCGGATTTTGCTAAATGGTCATGAGGACGGTTGTTGGATTATTCCATGACTGCCAATAACAGACTCTTTTGAACTTTGCTCCAGATTGGATGTTTTGAAAGAGTATCACAGACGTTGTAAGAAGAGAGATGACTGTAGTGCCCTGCTCCTGTATGACAATTTCTGTTACTCCCTATTATTCCTTGCAATTCCTTGCAAATCAATATCTTTGTAAATCAAATATTCCTTGTAAATCAAAAAGAGGGAGAAGATGTGAGGCAGTGATGTTCGTATAGGCCATGAAACCAGTGCCCAGATGGACTCTCTCCACCAGGAAAGCCTTCCGTAAAATAAAAATCCCAAAATGCAATTTTTAGCCCTTAACTTCTTTTATTTACTTTTGGAGTGCAAGGTTCTTCCCATCTTTTCATTCCTGCAGCTGCAATATTACTTTTGTGTCTGTGAACTCCAGCTCTCATGTTTTGTGCTGGTAGGAGTGAGAAGTAATTTGTTTTAAGAAGAAAAGCAGAGCAATGTAAATGTGTCACCTCTAGCTTGTCTCAGGGCTCATCTGTACTCATGGAAACCATGAGAACTTGAGAATTGAATTGGGTTTTGGTGCCTCCCATGTCAAATCTGATTCTTTCTCATTCTCTCCTCAGCTTAGCTGTTTCCACAGCTTTTTCTCCTCCATGGAGCTCAGGCTGTGTCAGTTCTGCAGCCGCCTCCAGTTGCTGCAGATGTGGTTTTGTTACAGATGAGTCTGGCAAAACCCTGGGTCCAAGCAATGTTTCTTTAGCACCATTACTTTAAGGGTCATTTCAACACCCTAAGTTACCTCTTGACTGGTTGATGGACTGCTGGTCTGTGAATTTGAGGCAAATTATGCAGATTGGTGGCCAAGGTTGTCCTTGTTTTGCTTTGTGGGTGATTACAGTTGTTCCTCGATGACTGTGGCAGTACTTTTCCTAGGCTTGCTATTCAGCAACATTTTTTCCTGCACTTTCTTCCTTCTATTTCACAGCTGCTTCCAACAAAAAACTTTCTCTGTTATCTGTCTTGCCAAAATGAAATCCTGTCCTGTTGCCATTTCCGTGTGTGGCGCCATAGAGGAAGGACAGACTTTCAGCTCCTGCACTGTCTTGGAAGGAGAGGAGAGCAGGCTAATGGTCATTTAATGAGCTCTTCCCAGCAGATGCTAATGTGCCCAGAAATAACGTGGCACAAACACAGCTTTAATGAATGAAGAATGTGGAACAGGCTTTATTATAATTTTCAATTTGCTTTTGAGTTGAGCAAGCTGCATGAATACCCAAAGACATTTCTCTCTATTTGTCAACAGATGAATGCCCTCCGAATTGTTAAGGGCAACATTTTGTGAGCAGAGAGATGTTAGCCCCAGGCGTCTTGGCTAAATTGCAATTTGGGTAATTCAGTTTCACCTGCCTGAATTCCCCCTGCAGTTTCTGTTGGATGTGGAGCTCTTGCCTGCTCCTGCCCTGCACTGCTGTGCAGTCATACCATCCGCTATTAAACAGCTGCTGCCCATAAGTAGCTGAAACATTTTGGGATCCTCTGGGATGAATAGCTCTGTATAAATATAAAATGATACCATTACCATGTTTGAAGTAAGATTTAATATAAACAAACGATTGTTTCAGTAGATGGTGCTCAGCTGAGTTACAGCAGCTCGGGGCTCTGGGGAAGCAGTGGAGTACCAGCAGTCCTCCCCTCGCAGCACTCTGTGTATGAGGTTTTTCAAAGGAGGGAGTAAGGAGAGAAAGCTTTTTCCCCTTTCCAGCTGAAGAAGGGAATTATGCCTCTGAGGCAGTGGAAGTGAGCAAGCCAGCTGCTGCTTCCCGAAGCAGAGCCCACACACTTGGGCAAAACCATCTCTTTCCCATCGCCAGAAGAGGAGTTGGTAAAGGGATGCATTTCCTGTACCTTTGGGGAGAGGTTCATCACCACCTTCTCAGTGTTCCAGGGGATAGAAGAGTATGGCCATGAGAGACCATAGCTGGTTAACAGTCTCTATACCAAGTTATAAAGTACATTTTTCAGGCCATGCTGTAACTCCTGGGAGGGAACCATTTCCATGGATGCTCTTGTAGGTCAGATTTTATAGCTGCTAGTGAGTTATCACCCAGCACAGTGGCAGTAATGACCCTGTGGTTACCTTCCAGACACCAGCTTCTCTGATTTCTTGAAACATGTCTTCCCGCAAAAGTTCAAAATGTCACTCACTTTACACTAATGAGAGGAAATTGTGCTGTAATCTCTGGACAGGGATTTGCTTAATGCATACAGCGAGTCAGGCTGGACAGCACCCGAGCTTTGCAAACTAAACATTCTTTTCAATAAACATCCTTTTTCCTCACAGCATATTTGGTTTAATAGAGTAGGTGCCATTAAAAATGTGCTGTTCAGTGACAGAATCATTAATATTTTTAATGGTATTTTTGATAATTCCACAGTCCAAGCATTAGTGAGGATGCAAACTCCATCACTAATGGCGAAGTTATTAAGGCACTGAGCTGCACGTCAAATAAATAGGTCATTTCTAGGTATTACAGGGAAAAGAGAAAGTGCTGATATAGAGCCAGGTCAGTGGAGATGGAGGAAGCTATTCTGCAGTGGCACAGCCACATATGCCCTCTGCCCCAGGGATGGGAACTGCTGGAGTCAAACCTCCTGCACCTTCTGTCTGTAGAACAGATGCAGCGTGATCCTGGAGCTCCTGGCTGGAACTGTGGCTGTGGACTCATTACTCAGAGGATTGGAGAGGCTCCCTTGCAAGGATGTAGCCTGTGCAGCCTCACTAAAATATTTTTATTGAATAAATGCAGTATTTAAAAGATTACCCTCTGTGTTTCCGATGGAAACCTCTGCTTCAAACAGCTCCTTTTTTGTTGCTTACAGGAACTCCAGGAGAATCGCTAGATTTACCATCTCATTATCGCCTTCGTGGGGATGCTTCTTTTCTATTAGTGTTTTCATGTTGCCTGGCTGAAAAATGATAAATAAGTATATAGAGACCTCTGAACAAAAGAAACCATGAGATGGATCCTCAGCTCAAGTCTAGTATTTAACTGTGATTGTAATCAGGGGAACTGTGTTGAGTGACATCACCAGCGATGCTGGGCAGGACTCTGAGTGGCTGCTGTGGCTTATCATTGACTCTCTGAAAAGCTTCTGTTTCTGAATGTCTGAATTGAGCTTTAAGTGCTCTGCAAGATGCACGCTGCTTCCTGATGTGTCATCTTCTGAATTGCTGAGAAACCTCTCGTAATACTGAGTTATTGCCTAACAGAGGTTCAGAGCAAAACGCTGCAGGTTCAGTGGTATAAAGTGGTATAAAGTGGTATAAAGTGGTATATTCCTTTCTTAGGAAGCTCCTGTCACACAGTCCATGCCCCATTTTTCAGAGGGGAGTGCTTCAGTCCCTTAGCATTGGTCTCCAGATGAGGTGATGAAGTCAACCCCGTTCTGCCCCCATTCTGTGTGTGGTTGGTGCAGACAGAGATGCTCCTTCTGGGTGACTCACCAGCTTCCAGGTGAGCCTGTCTTTCCCCATTACAGAAGAGCACAGACGTGTCTACAGCGGATGGAAGTGCTCCCAGAGGGCATTACAATATTTCCATCCATGGCTGCTTGCCTTGTCTTTATCACCAGCATGACTTCTGCTGGTGCTGATGCTTTTAAGAATCCTGAATGCTTTATGTACTGGGGTTTTATGTGATTTGTCACTGGGAGGTCACAGTCTTTTTCATCTAATTATTTTCTCCTGATAATTACTACTATTATTTTATGCTTACTGTTTTATGATGCCACATAGGGACAGAGTCCTACTGTGCTAAGCACAATGCAAACCATAATAAGGAAATGGTGCCTACATTAAAAAATTCACCAATGTAGTGTGAGCTATGATCCATCATTGGAATAGGCAGGAGGAGGAGGAGAGCTTATGGTGATAATTAAATATGATGGGCAGGATGCAGCCTCCAATTCCCAATTCTGAAACAAGGGCAAGCGTTTACACCCACAGTTATCACGACTGGGCAGCAGCAAGCACTGAAACACCTTTTTACCGTTTCAACCAAAATGGGATTGTAGTTGTCAGTTTGATGACTCAAGAAAGTAAAAAGCTGTGCTGTGAAAAACGAAAGAGAAAGATTGTCTAGGGTTCAGCTTTAAGAATGGGCTGATTTCCTTTTGAACAGTCAGCAGTTAAATAATAGTTAAATAAGGGAGAATATATCAGATTTATCTGCAGAGAAAAGCTCAGAGTCATCTTCTACATGGTATATTGCTCATACAGAAAGCTGGAAGTCGGTAAATGAAAAATAAAGAATCCTTATTAGCCTGTTTGTCACAGATTTCCATAAAATGTAAGTCTGGCTGCAGTTCACCACCTTACCGAAGCAACACATTTAATTTCTGAGTCAGGAAGTACAATTTATTTATAAACCAGGAACAGGTTGGTAGGGCGTTCCTTAATCTTGCTTTGGACGTGGTGATGGTAAATTTACCAAGTGTCTCGAATTGAATCAACATTTTATAGGAGTTACAACTGTCGTTTTTATAGTGAGTAAAGAACTAGGAGAATGAGGGGGAAAATACCAAGTAATTAGCTGTTGAAATCACCAGCAATGTTTTGCAGACTGAAGGCAGCGCAGTGATTTACGAAAGCGTACAGCTGTAAATATTTTGATGTATATATGTTTGTGTTTATATAGCTATAGATATGTTCCTCATTCAAGTAATGCTGCCTTCTCCTCTTTCCACCGCTTCAAAGCAGCACAGAATGCACCCAGGATCTGTCCTTACACAGGGTTAGTCCCATCGTTTGCTGGATGTGGGGCTGCAGTTCTCCCCTGCTGCTGTTACAGCAGCAGTCCCTCTCCAGTCCTCCCATCTTTATTCTCCTCCTGTGTGATGGAGCTCATTCCTCTGCCCTCTGACGCACCCCGTGCTTCAGGAGGTACCAGGCATGTGACAGTCACCAGGTCTTTGATCTTCAATCTGATACGAATGAAATGGAGGAAGAAATAGAGAAGCTTTTCAAAAAGAGAGAGCAGCTGCTGACTCATTGTCTTCTCGGGGCGTGAGCGGGGCCTTCCTGAGAATTCCTGTGGACTTCAGGAGATCCAGCACTGCTTTAATCTGGCCGTTTGATTACAGTTCCCAAGGCAAGCCTTTCAACTCCACTTTCTGGCAAACAGAACTTTTCTTGGCCTTTCACTGCAGTGTTCTTTCAGCAGTGTCTTTGCACTGCCTGCTATCAGAGCACGCTGCTTTAAAGGGCCGGAAATCCTCAAGTTAAAAGGGAATTTCAGACGATTTTACTGGCGCTAAAATTTGGCAGAGTTTCATGGGCCAGGGTAACAAAAGGAATCGATCTGCGTAGTCAATAGGTCGTCTGCCCACTTCTCCCTGTTCAACGACAAATCCCTCACAGAGCGGTTCTGGAGAGCTCCAGCCTGACATCCTGCTCCCCAGCCACTGTGCTAGAGAATATAAACCAGGTGCGCTGGGACCCAAATACTGCACTGATCTCAGCAGGATACCAAAGGTCCTCAGAGCTTTTTGCTCTTCTACCGCCTTTAAACAAAGAGATGCCCATTATTTTTGCCTCTGAACAGGGGTTTCTGTTGACCTTCCACTTGCTACTAACAGGGCTGCTGTTCCTCTCGAGGGATTCAGCCTACCTTCCCTGTTCTGGCTGAAGTAATTCCTCACACAGTCTCTTTCCCAAACTCTTTTTGCTTTGAATTGTCCCCTTTAGCTCCGAACTCTGATGTTTCATCACTTGATCCGGTGGAATCGGGGTGAGCAGTTAGGTGAGGAACGTGTTGCTGAATATCCTGTATAGCTGAAAGATGCTTAAATGGATATTTGCCTTCTGACTGCTTCAGGTTTTGTATTATATCTCCAGAGATAAAGAAATGTTCATAAATTGGTATTGGGAAATTGTGCAAAGGAGGAAATTTTGGGAGCAACCTATGAGACGGTGGATAGAAAACATTCCTATTCAATTCTGGTCAACAAAAATAGCCTGTTTTTCTGGGATTCTCTTCTTTAATGAAAAGTAGAGCACTGGAAACATGTTATTCTCATTTTTCATAGCTAAACAGCTTGCTGTGATGGTTAAATGTAAGAAACAGGTATGTCATGTACAATAATAGTCTGCATAATTAATTATGATACTTTTGGCTGTGAGCATCATTTCAAGAGGAATAGAAGTAAGCAGCATCTAACAGTTTGAGAAAGGAGTCAGGATAAATGATTTATCCAGTGGTTTGTCTGGAGGAGGGGTTGTGCTTTGCTCTGGAGCAGCGAGTGAGTGGCATCCAGAGATCCAACCTTGCCCTTGGTATACCTGGAAGGCGAAAGGAGACACAGGTCAGGGCTGTTTGCCCATCTTACCTGGTTTGTTAATTTGTCATCTCAAAGAATCACTCTAGTATGGCACTTGTCCAAGTTACAAGCTTGTAACGTGGAGTTACTTTGAAACCAGTGGGAATATTGCAGTTAGATTAAGTCGGAGAAGCAATTTTCCTGTTGTAGGATTAAATATAGCAGCAGAGCAGTATTTTCATGTTATTTTATTTATTGATGACTTTTTAAAAAGCCCACTTAAATTTTAATGGTCATTTTAGTGCTATTAGGTCATCAAGTAGTTAATGGTTTTAAGAATTTTAAAAACCGAAGTTTTTTAGACTAAATATTGCAGAATATCAGTTAACGCGTTGCCTTGCTGTAAAAATGTAGTGTTTCCAATGCGTGTTTGACATGCTTGGGGCTATTCCAATCTTGATACTCAGAAGGAACCAACTGCAATATTAGGCTTTAATATTTTATGATGAGATTCAAGCTGTTTACGAGGTATGTAGGAAAAGTGGATTATAGTTTGTCACAGTGCACGTTTTTACCCAGCGTTGGGTACCTGACTGTAATGGGACAGGTTTAGCTCCTCCCCAACAAAAGGAATATAATGCAGCTCTCAAAAAATTAAAGATAGACTGCCGGTGTTGAATAAATTGGATTGAAAAATATAGCTGGGAGAACCATCAGATTTTCAGTTCTGATCCAGCAAAATGTTACTCTCTGACCTGCTCCTCTTGTCCCCCATCCTGGAAATGTGCAGGAATTAGGCCATAGAGGATGAGATTTGTCCAGTGTTACTGCATTAAGAGCACTACATACACTGTGTAAGCTGGATCCCAGAAATGTCAATTCAGTTAATCAAATACATGTTTTTAAGTCATTTCTGTATGTTTTCTTCAGCCTACCCTAGAACATTCCATTCATTTCTCCCCAAGCAAATAAATGCTTTTAATATTTATCTATATACACTAATTATGCAGAGTTCTGCTTTTACCCTACTATTTCAGATAATTTGGGTTTCCTGTAATAGTTTCTTAGAGAATTATTTAGTTGAATGTCAATATCTTCATAAAACAGAAGAATGATGGCTTGATTTTTTTCCTTCCTCCTGTATAACGGGTGACCATTCAAAATGGAACAGCTGTAGTGACTGAGAACTGTTATTATCCAGGGTGTGAATTACAGCAAAAGGACTGTAAAATGCGATAGAGTTTCAGACTTTGATAATAAAGATTCATCTCAGATCACCCGAGATTATAAAGGTGTTAAATTACTTCCTTTCTGTGCCTTTCTAATATTTCAGATTTCATAGTAGCATCACTGTCAAGATCTATTTGACATTCTGTAACACTTCCTCGAACAACAGCCTGTCTCCTCTCCTGACAGGGAGCATGCTTTGAATGAAAGTTCATTAGTCTATTGAAACATCTCAGTTAATTGCTAAGCCAGTACCCAGAATTGTCAAGTTCATATTTCCATCTGTGCCACAAGCATAGCAATAAAGAATTTTTTTGGACAGGTTAATTTGCCGAAAATACCGTGTAGTCAATCAGAGGAACAAAGTTGTTGATGGGAGCATCTGTCAAACTGGAGCTTTCATCAGAGCTGTCCCTCTCTGTGAGACGAACATCTCTGGCTTCCACGAGTTGGCAGAAATACAGCAAACAATAACAGCAGCTGCACTAGAATAATGTTATTCCGCTGCTAAACACCAAACAGCTGGGTGTTGCATTGGTAAGAATGCTTTATAGTTTAGCTTCTTATGAAAATAAAATCCAGTCATTCAAATGTAGCATTGTTTTAATATTTAATTTAGATTGTTTATATTATTTGCATTTTGTTAATTTTACATTTCATATAATTTGCTTGAAAATAGCACTTTCTTGGAAATTGTGTATGTACATGTGCGTGCATAAAGATTCCTAATATGTGGTGTTTTTCTTTAAAAAACAAAACAAAAGCAAATTAAATGTCTGCATAAAGAGCAAATTAAATGTATAAACTGAAATTATTTAAATGAGCTGGGAACTTGCACTGAGATTTCCGAGGCATGCACTACATGGCCCACAGTGTGCCATTAATTTTCTGACAATCTGAAAGATCATTTAACAGTTAAGTTCTGATCTTCTACTGATTTCCCTCATCATCGGTGGTGCACACAGTGACTACGTCCAGTATTTGCTACGTGAAACACATCAATGTTAATGGAGAGAAAAATACAATAACTCATTTTACCACAAATAACATTTTCATGCTCTAGGAGATGAGCTTGAAACGCAAGTAATTCCAGCTAAATCAGTGGATTTAGCCTAGATTTACTGTAGTGTGAAAGGGGGTGGAATTTGACCAGCAACATTGGGAGCTGCAGAGCATAAAAGGCTGAGATGTGATGAGCGTTACAGTATCCAAAATAAGGTTTCATCTGTACGTTTTCACTGGTTTTGAGACAAAAAGATGTTCCTTGAAATATTTCCTTGAAAGTGTCTCTTTGTTGTTGATGACTATAAATTTGAGGTTCACCCCAGAACAGGACCAGAAAAAGAAGGAAAAAAATAAATCACAATCCTCTGCATGGGAGAGAGTTTCTTGATTATTTTGTAGTTTTTATCTTTGTGATACAGTGTGAGGCTTGACCTTGAAAATTAAAGAGTACTTAACCATCCAAGAGAGATGTTGCAGGCTGTTGATTTGCAAAGCACTTTTAATATTCTCTTCTAGAGGATGGTGGAAGTGTACCCAGCATTAATCCTATTTTGGTCCTTCCTTGAGAAGGTGTCATTCCTCCTTCTGAATAGATTTGCTTTTCCATCATGGCTGGGTTCCCTGGCAACTTCTTCAGTGAAGTCAAACATATGTGTGTTAGAGAGAGAGTCTGCTGAGGGGGGGAGTGTTACAAAGCTCTTCTGTGGGATACAGAGTCCCTTGTCACTGCCTCATCCTGATGTTCCACAGTGGGTGGAAGGGAAGAGGGGACCAGGTGGGCAAAGATAAATTTGTGCAGCATTTGGTTCCATCCCCCATCCACGCTGTCCTGCTTCTCTCCAGGCCTCTTAGATGAGAAGGGAGAGCAGTTGGCAGGGGAAAGCGTTGGGAATGAGAATATCCATCAATTCTGGAAGAACATAAGCCTAGCAGCTACTCTGTATTCTGTCAGGCTGTGGGAGAGAACTTAGCTTGTCTTATTAATGTCATATCAACATGTCTTATTAATAATGATAGAATCACTCGATAACATTGAAAAAGAATATAATAAGACCAGCTATGGTAAGAGGTCAGGGCACAGAGCAATTCTTTTCTGAATACAGACATCCATACAAATGTATAGATAGGTTTTCTATCTCCTTTTTTGAGAGTTTGTGCTCTTAGCAAAGTCAGCAGAGGTTTGCAGAAAGCCTCTACTATTTTCACTGTCCTGAAATTGTGACTTCTGCTCTTTGAATTGACCCAAGTATCCAAATCCACACATGTTTTCAGGCCAGTAGCCTGTGCAATGTCTTAAAGTTTATCTGTTTGCCCCAATTACTGTATCTTGTCATTGGAATCAATCTTGTCCTGAGAACCATTTCCTTATTGAAAATCTTGCCAATAAACCCCTGGTTTCATTTACTAGCAGATGGCAGAGTTGGTTGGTTTTGGTTTGCTTTTTTTTTCAAATTCACAGCTTAAATGTAGAGCTTTGTAGGTGTTCTAGGTTTCTACAGAGCTTTGCAGATGTGACTGCAGTGAATCCAGGCTGGGAGTACTGGGCTGGAAACCTGATGTTATTAGGAATCAGGACATGCCCCAGCTAAAAAGTCAGTAATGTTTATTCAGAATGTTGCCAGAGAAGACCTCATCCCAACAGTTTTCCCCTTATTTTAGCACCCATCTTCATAAATCCACCAAGTTGGAAGTGGTTATTTTCAATTTACTGTGTGAACAAGGGTGGCTCCAGGTCATACCATTTTTTTTCTTGTTTAGCTTATTTGAACTTTTTGTTTTAAAAGAAGGATGAATTTGAGGCAGTTAAGGAATTTTCTGTGTGTCTTGTGTAAACTGAGTTCAGTTATCATTACTCATTTTATTTAAAAGTAGAATAACTGACCAGCTGTTAATGGCAAACTTCTGAAGAGAGGTCACTCTCCTGTGTTAACTTTTTACATTCCTGGAGGACAATTTGTCGTGAAACCAGCATAATGTGCTGCTAATGATTACTTCATCGAGTCCATTGGCTCCCTGGGAATCATTAAGCTGGAAGACCATCTGCTCCTATTAGTCCATGCCTGCCACTCCTGTGGTCTGACCTGCAGGTGATGTGCAGGGAGTTCGGCCAGCACGTGCAGAGCAAGCGTTGAAAGCTGGATGTTTGGGCAGGTGTTTTCCCTGGTAGACTCTCATCACAATGATTGAAGTAGTGCTGAAGATCATCAAATCAGGCCAGTTCTCAGTTCAAGAGGAATCCGGAAACAGTCAGTTATGGAGGCTTAGTGGGGTTGTGAAGTCTATGATCAGAGCCACAAGCTAGAGAAAGTTAAAGAGAAAACAATTTCCCAGACAACAGGAGTAACAGGAGATGTAGAAATCACTGGAGTCCCCTCTTTGAACCAGCAGTGCTGTCTTAATTAGCTCCTCTTAGCAGATGAACTGCATGTGGAGCCTGGACTTGCACGGCCCTGGGTGGTCACAGGACAGGCAGAGGTTAACACAGTCTGAGGCCCTGAGGGATTGGCAGGTCATGGGGTGACTTCTACAGATCACAGGCTGCAGGATTTTACCCCATGACTCCATTGCTCCTGTAACTTCTGCGCAGTTAAAATGCTCTTTACAGACAGGCAGCTCATCATGATTTCAAAGCGATGGGATAGGGAACATGTTCCTCCTTTTGACCCTTTGTTCCATCTCCTAAGTGCCTTTGCACTAAAGACAGTGGCACCCTACAGCTTATTTTCTGCCTTCGGTTGTGGCCATTAATTCTGGCTGTTTCTTTGGTGAGTGGAGTTCCTTTGTATCTCTATTTTTGCCTTTTGGTGGCACAGAAGCCTTGAACCGTGTTTGTTTGAAGTTCAGAGATCTCACAAACACATGCCATGCCAGAACACCTGCCTGCTACTCTTCTGCGTATCAGCTGATCTAATAAAACACATTATCTCTTCTATAAGCTGTGATAACCCAACCTAGAAACAATCAAGGCTGTGACAACATCCACAGTGTTAAATTATTATGTTGCATCCCATATTTGCACTAACATTTTAGGTGTGCAGGTGTTTTTTCTTCACTTATTTCTGTCTGTGAGCATAAGCGCTTTGTGGCATAACTGTAAGTTATGTCATAGAAGAACGACAGGTTTATTTGCTTTTATTGTCCACCATGGAAGCATTGCAGGTTTGATTCTAAATTAATCTTTATTGTGTTTTTAAATTTCTTCTTATTCCTTGACATAACCCTCTGTCTTTGAGACTTAGCTTTGCTGGCTACAATCAATTTATTATTCATAAATTCCCTGTTTTGACAGCAGTAGTCTGGATTCAATTATGCCAAAAGGCCCAGTCATACCAGGCTGCAGTGCTGAAAATGAATTGTTCAATGGCGCGACCTGTCTTAGCGAACGTTAAGTGATGCTTTGATAATTATGTAGACATACGTATGCAGCCAAAAAAATAAAAAAGCTTTGGGAGCGTTTTTTGTTACCCCCCATGGAAAGCAGTAGAGAACAGTGGAGGAAGATAAATTGACAGATTATTAGCTGAGGCATCTTGTAAAGCCAGCCAGGGCCCACTTCTCCAGTTCCGCTGCCTGCGTCGCTGGAGGCTGGACCGCAGTGGAAGACTGAAGACTGCAGCAGTACATGGAGCAGCAGATAAAATTAACACCATCATTTAGTTTTATTTGTTAGAGTTTTAAGTGAGCTGGAAGATAAAAATGTTTAAAATAACCCCTCGGAGAGAGGCTGTGCTGGAGAATCCCAGAATCTTCATATTTCCAAGTGACAGAACTGTACCTCTGCTGGTGTTTTCGTGGAGGAAGAGAAGGGAAGAGCACTCCAGGTTATCTTTCAGGCTGACAGGTGAGAGGATTGACTGTAGGAGTTTTGAAGGCTGCACGGGGTGTCTGTCAGGAGACAGCAAGTTTTGCTGACAGCATCAGATTTATACACTCGCATGGGCACACACGTATCCTGTACACCCAGACAGCGACTAAACGCTGCTTCCTTCCCCAGAGTACATTTCCCTTCCAGGGCAAAAACACTTGCCTGCTGAAATAAGACCCTGCAGACACTGTGGTAAAAAACAAACAAACACACACCACCTTTTTTCGCCCTGAGGTCTTCATTGTGTCTTTTTGTGAGAATTAATTTTTGTCGTTAGAGCTTTCTCTGATCAGAGTTGGCCTGTAGGACTAAAACAGGTACAAGAGGAGGACAAACGTCTCCATGCTCATTTGTCAAGCAGTCAGGCTTTTTTCTGGAGCAAGAGTGGAGCATTTTGGCATGTGCTGCCTTTTTTCCATGTGGAAGTATTCAGGTTCAGATGCAGAAATCAGCTCCATGGTGCTCATAAGGGATGGAGGGATTCTCAGGAGAAGTCGAGTCCCCGTTGCCAGCAGTGAAGCAGAGATGGGGGAGTTTTATTAGAACCTTTGTGCAAATGTTGGGATCTGTTGTGGGAGAAGCTGGCTTGGAAATGCAGTTGTTTCTGAGTGTCTAAAAATGGGCCAGAAATTGGAACTCTGGGGAGCTGAATTCTTTTGAAGGTTATGTCCTGAGTGTTTCAGGTAACAATTTCCTCTAACATCTTGAGGAGGAGACCTGGCTTTTCATTACTGAGTCAGCTGATTCACCTCACCACCTTCCAGAGACGGCTCAGAAACTGATAATTATGCTCAGCTCTTGTAATTGTATTTTTCATGAGTAGGTACTGAGGCAATGAGGCATTTCAGGAAGTCAATATCGGTGCAGTTATTTTACACTTGGAGAAACTGAGGCAGAAAGGCGTGTGCAAGGTCATTCAGTTCCCACTGGTAGGGCTGTGGATACAGCCCAGCACTGTGAGCTCCTTTAACTAATAATCGTGGTAAATAATCATGCTGAGACAATCAGATGTGGGCATTAGATCTTGTTTCTCCACAAAATGGTCTAGAAAGGTACGAGCGGACCTGGTTTTGCTCCTTTTCCTTGCTTTTATTCCCGTTTTTCTTTCTTTCTATGTCGTTCCTTTGGAATCAAATCTTCCACTGGGAAGTAGAAAAATCCTCCTTCTGATTTTGTTTAAAAATAATAAAAGGAAGGAGTTTACTAACTATTTCTTGTAACAGTAGGCATACACAAGCTACCTTTGAACTTTTGGGAGAGCCCAGCCTAAGCTGAGCTCCAGCTGGCTCACTGGGTACCTCTGCAGTCACTGGTGGCTTTTCTTTTTCTGACTGACTTTCATGCTTGGGCATTACAGACAGGGAACATGTGTCATCCTTTCATTGAAACAAAACACCCCTCCTGCGACTGGGAAGAAAACAGCAATGCAAAGCGCAGTTCCGTAAGGGCTGAATATTCCTGGAGGTCTTCGTATTGCCACCAGATCTGTCTTTAGTATTCTGGCAGGAGAACCACTTTTGCAAGCTCAACTTTTCCCTCTTCTGTTCTTCAGCTCACTGCAATCCTGCTTTCCCTACTGCAGCTGCCACTTCCTTTTGTGTATTCAATTGTAATCCAAATTTCACGCTGTCTTTCGTCACCCACTTTACTACCTACCAAAGCAGTTTCTCAGACTTCACGATAAGGAAATCTTCATCAGCGTAAAGTTGATTGCAACATCTGCACTCCCCTCTTCTTCCCCCTCCTCATCAGTGACACCAGCAAGTCTGGCTCCACAGATAATGAAGCAAAAGGAAAAAAAAAAGAAGAAAAAAGGAATCAACAAGAATGCATACTGGTGTCCAAAAAAATGAAGCACATGCAGTACGTACCCAGGTAAAATTACTGCATGTGAGACTTGGAAACCCTTCACGGAGTTATCAAAAGCAATGGACTAAATATGCCAGATGAACAATGATTTATTGTCTGTCTACCTGACCCCTAACTGACGTAATCAATATGTTTATGATGCAGACTGCAAAGTGTCTAAATTACATAGAGCACATCCTGTGACATCCTCCTCTAGCAGGAGCAAAGGCACTTACTCAACAGGCTATTGATAATAACCACTGGCTACATCCACTCACATGGTAATTTACCATTTTCTGTCTCATTGAATTAATTGATTTCCTTTATTGGCTATATAAATAATTTCCTGTGTTTTGCTATTTTTTTCTGTCAGTGAGTACTTTGTGCCTTACCAGCGTTCTGTGGTAAAAGAATATGGTAATTGAAGTGTTCGAGTCCTGAAGGGCAAGGAATGGGATGTTACTTCATAACCTATGATAAATGTAGTAATAAACAATAATCCTGATTGCGTCTTGCACATGAAGCAGTTGCTGAGATGGGTGAGCAAACCCAAGGGCTCTGTTTTCCAACTTCCCTGTGCAGCAGGTTGAGAACCTTCAAAGCACCAAGGGATGCTGTGCCTCCCGTGTGATGGAGCAGTGCCCATCCATAGGGTTTTTCTCCATAGGGTGGTCAACGGGACTTTGCCAGGTGAAGAGGTGGTGGAGCACTTGCATTAGGTTGTATCTGCTAATTGCATATAAATACACATATATATATATATATATATGACTGAATAGAAATGGTCTTATAAAATGTGAAATGNAAAATTCCATCCCTACACCTCCACCCCCAAAGCTCCCGTAATGCCACCCCCCCAGGCTTTTTTTTAATAGATTTCATTTGGGAAAATAATGTTTTCAAAACACATATTTTAAATTGTGTTCAAAACCACCCAAACCTGGTTTGTGGGGCTTTTCATCTTCAAAGCAATTTGTAGCACTAGCGGATAAATATTATGTTACAGTTAATATATCAAAGCATAATGTGGTCTGTGACAGAATTGGTAGGTCATCCATCTGTGTCACATGAAAGGAACTGTTTTTCTGGTTTGGTCTGCTAGTTACCTCTTTACCAAACTAAAGGAAATAACTTTGTAGTGAATCTTCAAAGAGATGTTAGATTGCTTTCTCCTTTTCTTCTCTTCGTAGGGATTTGGAATAGTTTTAAAGCATCAAAATCCTGATGTGTTTGAAAAGGGTTTCACGTGCTGACCATAATCTTTGTGCTGTTTCAGCTGTTGTGTCAGCTGTCTCACCAAAGCTGATGTCAGTCACTTGGGAAACAAATGCCTTTCTGGAAAAAAGGGGTGATATTTTATCGGGTTATCCAGATTAGGTGCAGGTGCTGGCTGAAGAGGCCTCTGTTTTTCAATTTCACATAGCTTCAGCTCTGTCCCTTTCGACGTTTGCTGAACGTTGTTAAAAGAATGTTAACTTAGATATGAAAATTGAGGAAAGGCAAGGTCACAGAGTAAACAGTTCATCTTAGAGAGCAGCATTTCTCATTTGTGGTTTTGCACCCCATTAGATTTGTGGCTCTAATCAGTCACATGAGAAAGCTCTAAAGGCACCTGCTGATTGCAGGCACCTTTTCAAAGGTGGCCTCTGAAAAAATATACACAGCAATTAGCCCACTAAATTGACTTGCTTCCTGAAACATATTAATTCTCCCTGAATTACTTAAAGTGACTCCTTTTTAGTTTATAAACTTAAAGATTTATTGGTGATTTCATGCTCTATGTCCTCAGACTCTGGATTAAGGATAAAATTAAAGACATAAAGCCCATGGTGAAATGAGAACAACTTCCAGCCAGGGCTGTGGAGGGTTTGTACAAATGGAGGCAATACAGTGCCCACACCCTCTCTGTCAGCCTGGAGGAGTTCACTGTCACCCAAACTCTTACCTCTGCTTACATCTGTATTCTGATATTCTTGAAATGTGATAAGGAGTTCTGAAAGAAAAACACTGCTTCCATCTGCAATTACCGTCCTAAAGAAAGCTTCCAAATTTCAGCTACAACAGTCTTCTTGAACCATCCTACTGTTAAGGATACTTTAAAAAAATCCTTAATCCATTTTGAAGTCTTTAGTTTGAAGAATAAAAAGGAGTATAAACAAGAAGGTTCAGCTATAAGCACAGAGCATATATGAGAAGTGAGCGCTTGAGAACAAATCCTTGGGAAACAGATGGGGCTTGTGCTGTTTCTCTTTCTTCTAAAACCTCAGTTCTCAGCAGATCATCTCGTGGTCTGTTAACTCCAAACATTTGAAGGGCAGATGCTTCTTGGCCTTTCAGAAAACACAAGCAGTGCTAGTGAAGGAGTTGCCATTATAATAGATACAACTTCATCTCCAGCCAAGTATTTTGTGTTTCTTACCAGCATTTTTTTGCTGTGGTGAGGGAGCAAGGAAAATGGATTTGATAGCCAGGTATCTTGTCTTGGACTCATTCTTGTTTCCACTGTTGCCTTACACACATTTCTCTTCTATCTGATGAAAAGTGTTGTACTCATTTTTATTTCCTTATTATGCTAAGAATTAAACTTTGAGAACGGCGGCTGTTGCATTCACTAGGAACTGAATTCTTTAACTATAAAATTATGTTCTGCGTATTCATGAAAATGGATCAATTAAAGTCAAGGGGACTACTCACATGAGCAAATGCTAATTAACAAAACTGATGCTCTAATGAAGAGAACACGATAATGTTGCAGATAGATTCTGAATATTAAACATACTTTGCTCGGCAGCAGTAGAGGTGTTTACCTCATAGTATATGAGCAGTTTATTAAATTTCTGGTTGGAAATAAATGCTTTGGGTTGGTTCTCTAATTGGTAAATGTTCTGTACTTTTAGACTCAAGTGCTGTCTGGAGCAGTTACGATGCATCCTAAGTGTGCTCCTAAGTCAGTGCTGATCCACAGATTGCTGATACCATCTAACTAAACCAGACAGGTGGCTTTGCTGCAATAAGAGCTTAAGATATTTCTTGCCCAGCTGGTGGGGAAAAAAAAAGCTGTCTTTTTTTTCCCTCTGAAAAAATAAAATTAAAAAAAGCTCAAAAAGCCTAATAATATAAAGAAGGGACATCTATTATCACATGCAAGTCAGTGGGAGAGAGTCTTTAGAACAGCCTGGTAGCTGGATTTTCACATTAATTTATTTTCCTATTCATGGAAATTCTACTTTCATCACCAAGTGAACTTGGTGTTAATTAATTAAATATGAACTATTGATTAATGTATGAAGAACAGTGAAAGCTGTGGCTACAGGACTGGTCTATTTTCAGAGACTTTTCTGTATTCTCCCTAATATCATCTTAATATTTCATAGTTCAGGTCTGAATTAGGAGAAGTAAACAACCACTCTAAGGGGAAATGGAAGGTGGTCCCAGCGGTGTTTTTGCAGCAGGGCTGGGAACAGCCCGGAGCTGAAATGAGGCCAAGGCTTGGGGGCCCTGGGGTGCCCTGGCTGTGGTTCCTGTCCAGCCCCACCTCTGGACACTCCTGCATCTATGGCCGAGTGCAATTTGCCTCAGGTCAGCAGGCGGGGCGTGGCACCAAGGAGAGCAGGACATCCAGGAATAATGCCTGTGACTGGAGGAGGAGCTGGATCAGATGTGTCTCATCATCTCTTGGGTCTTTTGAGGCATGATTGGGGTAGGTGGAGGCAGGACAGGCAGCAGAGACAAGAAGCACTTAGGAGGAAGGAGGTGGATGCTCTCTGTCTTGCTGCTTCCCCTCCACCACCCTTTACTTTTCATTTCCACTTTTTCTTTCAAAGGGGGAGGTGAGAGGGGAAGAAACCCAGCAAGTCTTGTTGACCAACCCTTCCATGTGCTGCTGACATCACCTAAATCCAGGCTTGTCCTTCTGACCTAAAGCCTGGTTGAACACGGAATCATGAAACCATGAAGCGCCTCTGGCAGAGGTGTCTCTCTCACGCATCGAGCAGGAGAGATGGGTTATGTTACAAGAGGACATTCAGCTGTGACAGACCCTGAAAATTGGGATCCTGGAAAGAAATTCTCTCCATTTGTATTTAAAACAGCAGCTTTGTTTGAAAGGACTGCTAACTTTGGGATATTACAGGCGTGTATTACTTGGGCACCAAATCCATGGAAAATGTGACCAGCACTGTTGCTGAGTAACCAGTCATGACATGTTTCGTGTTGCTTCTCACACAAGTAGGTTGTTATTTCTGATTTCTAAAATAACTTTTTTATGGTAATCAAAGTCTTGTACAGCCTGAGCACTGAACAGAGAGACAGAATGGGCCACAATGAAATAAATTGTGGGAAAAGATTTTTTTAAAAAGCAAAAGGAAAAAAATACCCAAACTGCTTGAAAGGCTAGGTTTTGTCAGTAGGTAATGTGTTCCTATAAGTTTAGGTATTGTCTTTACATTTTCTTAAGAAAATAAAATATTATAACACAGTGCAGTATCAAGCAAAACTAAATTATCCCGTGGCATGCATGGTTAAAGTGTATCCTGACTGCTGTCCTGGCACATCCACATTCTTGCAAGCCTGTTCCCAAGATGTTCAAAACATTCAAAACACTAAAGAGCTACGATTCCATTGATGTCTAATGAAGTTCACCACACAAAGGCTTTCCTTAAACAAGTTCTTTGAGGCTGAAGTGACAGACAGATGTCAAGGTGACGCTGAGTGTGAGATGAAAAATTGAAAGCAAACAAATTACTTAAGTCATTTATGGGATGTGATTTGGCACAACCTTGAAGTCTTTTGTGGTGGGTTGGAGTGCTATCAGTCACCCCTGACACAAGTTATTTGTGCATAATTATAAGTTATTGACCCAATACTCAGTAAGAAGGGCTCTGTGCATGCTTAGCATTGTTTGATCCCAGCCTCATCTGTCATTGAGACATAATGTACCAAATATTGCATATTTCTGTTCTCCGTGCAGATAGGACTTACAGGTATCTCCACTATAATTTCTAATTGCCCTAATACCAATCCACAGAAGGCTAAACCCCTCTCTCCAAGCTAATCCATCCTAGAAATGTCGGGAGACAACAGCTTTGAGTCCAGGAGGAGAAATACCCAGCTTTGAGCAGCGATTTCCGAGGTGATGCATGGTGGTGTTCTGCTGGTGCTGGCTCTCATGGCAGTGTGCCTTTGATGCATGGTCTGTCACAGAGCTGCCCACATCCAGGATTTCAGATCTTCATAAGCCTGGGAGATGAAAGGTAATTTCAGGGCTGTGATGAACAGCAGAACCTCGGCTGGTCAGCTCTGAGGGCCCTGCGGTGCTAATTAAGATCTCAGATGTCTTGGTGACCTTGGCTCTGCTTCCACGTGTGTGAAGGGACACAGGTGGGGCAGACAGAGGGGTTGTAATCTGACATATACTGAGTGTCAGCTCGTTAAGAAAAAAGGCATTGGAAGGAGTTGGATGACAAAAAAAAGGATTTGTGAGTAAAGTTAGTGAATGAAGTAAGGACACAGGGTCTGAGCCGTGATCTACTGAAGTCAAGGCAGCCTTGACCTAAGGAGGATTTTATTATGGTTAAAGAAAGAAAAATTAAATCTTTCTAATCGCTGCAGACAGTGATGTTTTTCCAGTGATGGTGTTCTGTGTTTTACAGCAAAGCCTCTGTGCCTCTTTTCAAGGAAATCTCAATAGGATTTGAACTTTTTATATATTTTACAGAGTTTTGGGGGATAAAAATACCAACTTTTTTCATTTTCTGGGAGTGCTCTGCCTAACAAGTAACCTTTTCCATTTTTGATTATTTTTACAGTAATATCTATTAAAAAAGCAAATTAAAATATTTAAACACAACACTGAAAACATTTGTTCGTGCCTGCTGGCCGGCTTCCAACCTGTGTAATTAAATCTTGCAGTCTGTTACCTAAATACTTCCCGTAGTTCCTACTCGGTGCAGTCCCTTCCCTGAGTTTCTGGCCCCAGCCAGTTTTACTCCTGCTTTGCACTGCGGCACAGCTGCCACTTTGGATCACAGGGATGGCTGCGTTTCTTTGGGAAAACTGACTCTCATATATAAATAATTGTTAAAGTGCTTTGGAAACCTCCCTGGGGTGAAGAGCACCACTGAAAAATAATAAGCCTTTCAAATACATTATTAATATTGATCCCGTTGCTGATCGCATTCCAGCCCAGGGACAGGGAGAAGGTTACTCTGCGGTCTGTGTTGTATCCTGGCACCTGGCAAACCTGGCTGTGACACCAAGCCCTACCCCAGTGTTTTCTGTGAGACTGGACAGATCATTTATCCCTTTGTGCCTCACCACCCCCCACCTCAGACTTCTTGCTCCATGGCTTATTTAATATATATTTTTATGCTTTTCAGAACAAGAGGTTTTTGTTAGTGTGGGTGGCCCATTAGCTGATTGTGCTGTTGAGGTGGAAACCGTGAAGTCAGACTGAAGTGAGCAACCAGAAGGTCCTGATATCTGGGCTCAGTTTATTTTACCCTCCCTGTCACTACACTTTGCAGGTGAACGCAGATATTTTTCTAAATTAGAAATGACAAAGTATTCCTCACGTTGAACGCTAAGGATCCCCCAGCAGACTTGTTTGTTCTGCACTCATTTTCTGTTGCACAGTGTAGGAATTTAAGCTGTGTCCACTGCCAGGTTTTTTATCCTCCTTCACCCCTTAGATACTCTTTTGTAACCTTGGAAAGCAATTTGTAACGCATGTGAATGTGCAGAAAATACTCAAGTGCTGATTCCCATACAGCAGAGCAGTTACTTATAGCTGTCCTTTAGTTTGAGTGAAGTCCTTCACTTTATGCTCAGATTAACCAATGTTCCAACTGAATTTGATGTTATCTCTCTTTTATTGATGTGAATTATTTATAGCAGAACTGTTGAATCATCAAAACGCGATTCCTGAGACTATTATTTATGCTAAGATATTAATCCCATGTTCCTATTAAGATTTATCCCTCTGTTCCTCGTTCTGGATTCTTGAATTAAATTTAATTATTCCATCTTTCTCTTTTGCAGTTGAAGTGCAGTTAGGTTCGTAAAGTGGAAGTATTAGCTTGTGGGTGACTGTGTTGAGGTCAAACACAAAATCTGTCTTCCCTGCTTTCCCATAGGTGTGGATTTGAATTTTTATCACAACCAAAGGCAGCTCATGGGTAGCACCAGGGTTTAAAGATAAACTTCCTTTATAAATGGGATTTTTCTGGACATGTGGATGAAATATTTGCATTGCTCTGGATGGAGACACTTATATTCATTCTCTCCAAAGGGGACTTTTGGTTATTGTTGGGAGAGAGCTTAGGTGATAGTACAGGTGTGGCCCTGCAGTTTTGCTTCTTCCTGAGCATCCTACTTGTGCTCTTTTCTTTTCCTGTCCTCCTCCCGCAGGATGAAGCTTCGGCAGATCGGTGCAGGTGACAGTTTTTTCTCCCCAGCACATAGTTCCGTGGTTATTTTGTGAGCAGCTTCTTGGAATAAGTCTTTCCTTTCTCCCTTCTGGTTCCCTCCTGCTCGGCACCAAGGAGGAATGGAGCATTGGATTTAGTGTGCAGAAATCCCTGTGCAGCCTGGAGGGAGCACCCAAAGCCTGTGTGGTGTCAGCTGTGGGAAGGGGTGTTTGAAGATCCACCTGAGGCAGAAACACATCCTGGCTGTGTCCCTGGGAGTCCCAGCAGCCAGGAGGAGCTGTGTTGGGTGAACGAGTTTGGGTATTATGGGACCACTGCAAAGGGAGGTGCCAAACTGGTTCTCTGGTAGCCTGAAAGATTTTGCAACTTCAGGGTGAAATGTGGCAGCTTTTATTCTCCTGCATTCCCATCCCGTGAGCAGAGGAAGTAGAAGTGAGAGCTCCACATGGAGCTGTGGCTTCTCTCCCTCGCTTTGGGAAGGCAGAGGGGTGGAATGCAAATGAGAATATACTGACATAACCAGATAAATCAGAACTCTTGAGGAGGTAATTTGTCTTTCCAAGTTTTACAGGCTGGACCAGGCAGCTCAGCAGCACTGGGGATTGCCCCCAGCCCAGTTCCCTTGCATCCTCCTGCCTTTGCCGTGCTCCTTTGAAGTCACAGGGGCTGCAGGTTATGGCACCACATTTCATTTTGTGCAGCTACAGCCACTCGCCACAAGCACTCCTGCAGCTGATTTTAAGACCTTTTATAATAATTACTGTTTTTCTTGCAGGCATTTCTCCATCTTTGTATTCCAGTCGAGCCCCCCATCTCTTGTGCTGATAGTAATGATGTTAGGGCAGAGAGATCCCCTCAGCTTTATTAGACCCAGATTTATACAGTGCTCCTGTCTTGAATAATTCAAGACAAGGCCCAAACCAGGGCTCCAGATAAAGGCCACCCATAAATGTAGGGCAACTCAGGTGTAAAGTTTGCAGCCATGGTTCTAGTTCATCTCTGGCCTTTCTTTGTATTTCTGATAAAAACAAAAAAATAACAGTAAAAAAAAAAATTGTGATTTCAATATAAACCAATTCTGTCAAGGATTCTTCCTTCAGAGTACATGTGTATTCATGTACCAGGATTTGGAAAACCTTTCAGCCTTAGGCACCTATGGGTGGTTCCTCAGAACGCACGCATCCAAAGCAGGAGCAGGGTCTTTTGGTTGTGTATGAATGTCCTCTAACCTCTGGTGTTTGCCTCTCATTTGTTCTGAGAGCAGAACTTGCCTCATCCTCCTCCAGGGTGACAGGGTTAAACAGCTTCTGATACCACTCGATGGAATAGCAATAGTGGCAGCCAATAAAGTGCAGCCCATTTTAAATCATTCTTAATGATTTGAAGAAGGAAGAATGTCACCCAGAAGAACCATTTCTGCATTTTAAAAGATTTTTCTACAAAATTTTCCCGTGACTGATGTGCTAGATGCAAGCCCTTGATCTTCAAGTCATTGTTGTCTTTTCAGTGATAAATGGCAAAGTTCTGCTGCGTTTTTGTGTGTGAGCACAAGTGTTCAGGGGTGGTGTTTGGGATTGCTGGAGTGGCAGATTCCCTGTACTTTCAGAAGAAAATTAAGGATTCATTTAAATAATTAGGCAGAATATGCTGGTAGTCATATCTACTCTTTCTGAAGAACTTACTTGACCATTTGAGGAAAGATGCAGCGCGGCATTTGGATTAACATTCCTGTTGTCAGTGGGGCTTCCTTCAATTACAGCTTTGGGTTTTCATTTGCCTTGTTTCGACTGGGATCCAGGATACAGCTTGTTTGCATAGTCATATCCAAATAAGAATAATATATAAAACCTATAGTACTTTACATGCTGAAAACGTTGTGGAAACATTTGCAGTCATTCTCACAACCCCCGTGTGGAGCAGGTAAATAGTGGAGTTATGACTTTAAGGCAGTTTTACATGGAAGATAACATGTCATAGTATTGCTGATGGAAAACAGGCATCAGACCTCCAAACCCGAGAGTGATGTGAGAGGATCTGACACATTTAACGTTGTTTATATTTGTATCTCAGTTTCAGAGCTTTCAGAGATGACTTTTTCAAGTTTTCTTGACAGGGAGGAATAGTAAAATCCACTTTGCTTTTAATGAGCAATGAAATGATGTCACATCTTTCCCGCGGCTGGAGCCCCTAAAAAAGCTAAGAGAATTTCACAAGACTTAACAGTCACAGGCTGGATTGTGCATCCCTGAAGTTGGCAGAGATAATGTCACTGGACTGGGGAGGATTTGTGTAACACCCCTGTCTCCTGGGTAGAGCTGAAAACATTTCAGGGGCTGGTCATGGCAGAAATACCAGGTGTCATGATGTGCCATAGGTTCTTAAAAGAATCCTATTAAAACCGTGTGTGTACATTAAAATTTATGGAAAAATGAAGGCGATAAGCTGTTATCATTCTGATTTCTGCAGGGGTATTTGCAAGCCTTTCTCTGGCCCCAGGCTGTTGTCTGCTCACCTGTTGGTCCATCTGGTTGTATTGAGTGAGGAGGAACCACGAATCCAGTCATTCTCTGTATTCTGTACCTGACAAACCTGTCAGTGTAAACTTATTTGGGTGGAAAGGATGAATCATGCTGGAATTAACATGCTGATTGAGTGGGAATTACATTTACAAATGTGCAGCATGGTGTGATGGAGTGTTTATGCCCCTGTGAAAAGGCATCTGGTGGCTGGAGTGGCAGCTCTTGAGCTCTCTGCAACTGCTTCTCAGCTCGAGCTGCTCTGTGCCAGCTTTCCTCGTCTGTATTGAAGGAAGGATAACCTCGTTGTAGAAAATTACACTGAGATTCCGAGCAAAAGATGGGGATTTGACAGTGTCGCCCTCGCATTCCTCTAACTGGATTCCCATTTCTACCGGGAAAGAATAAATGAAACAACAATTGTTCCGTTTTTGCGCTGCTGTCGGGGAGGGAGCACGGAAGGAAGCCAGACATCCTGAAATCTGTGGTCCTTAGGAGCTCTTTATTAAATGAAAAAGGAAGATACTTATCCATGATGTTGCCCTCCTGTATTTACAGGGATTTGAATGCATCTATCTAGTCATTGGTACTAATGAGCTTATCAGAGTCTTTAAAGTGTTTTCTAAATCAACTAGACAGAGCTTACCCAGGCTGTCCTTGAGGCAGCTTTTTTTTTTTTGCTTTTTTGAAATAGATTATTATATTTGTCTCTCTAAGGTATTTACGTGATCTCAAATGCAGAGCACTGATCTTCAGTGCATCTCCAGGAATATAGATGGCATAGGGAGGAAATGACTGATTGGAAGAGTGAGGAATTGAGACCTGCTCTGATCTGCTGAATCCTAAGCAAGTATCCATCCTGCTACAGTTATTGCTGTCTCCTAATGTTCGTGTGACTATTCAGAGGCAGATGGGCCTTCCCTCCTGTGCAACACTCTAAAAGTAATTTAAGCTTATGAAACAAAACCAGTATTCCACAATTATTAAGAGTTTATTGTTTGCTTTTTGTAATTCCACCCGTCACAGGGAAGGATTTCAGCAGCTCTGCAGAATTGCAGCAATTTGAAGGATGCCACACTCTTAATACCAGTTTTAGCAGACTTAATCTTTTGCTTCTCTAATTCCTGAGTCTGTAAATGCAAGGTGCACGTTTCTGCAGATTTTGTTCATCACTAAAATAAATAAATGAAAAAATTGCCTTATTCCTCAAGGACTTTCAGCTCCATCTACAGCAGAGAACATAATTATGCCCATATCACTGATCAGGGAACTCCTCCCCTCGCTCCTGTCTGTACAGCACCAGGATTTAGCATTTAAACTATATTTAAGTAACTGATGCATTAGACAAAGGAAACCATGCAGTAAGTGGATTGCCATCTACTTTTAGCTCAGCACGCTTGTTGAACGCGGGCCAGACTTCCTCGTTTCCTGGCGTTTCCTTTATTGTAGCCTGAGGAGCAGCGAATGTCTGTGTGCAATTGGAGGTTTCTAGCATTTCACTTCACTGAATTCTCTGTTCCCTGTTGTCTCGTACAGACTGTCAACCATTTGTATTTCTGGGTTGGAACTAATCAGACCCATCTGGTCTTGCTGACAGTGCGAGCCAGGAGAATAGTTCTGTATCATGATACAGGATCCTGGAACTTGGGGCATGGAGAAATTTACTGCCTCACCTAGTCCTGCTTTTTAATGAACTCAACAGTGCCATAGCACCGCTCATTTTCTCCTTTGTTTATTTTAAATCAAAGACAGCAGTTGTCTGTCAGACCACAAATGTATAACACCTAAGCAATCCATAGATTAAAACGTTTCCTTCCTGCTTACCCTCGAAGGAGTTCTTTTCATCCATGCTGGATGGAGGATTTTGTGCTGGAAAGAGTTTTTCAGCTACAGGATAAATTAGAAACCAGACAAAGAATAATGGTTGTCTTTTCAGTGTTTCTTAATATCAGCTGGTAAATGAAGGTGAGGTAGTGTAAGAGCTCCTGTTGCCTAGTCTGCTTTGGAAAGAGTGTCCAGGCAGCTCCTAGGGTTGCTACAAGAATGCCAAATCAAAGGCCGTGTGAGGCACTAATGCTGCATATTGTATGAAGTGTGCGTACCTGGGAGTATTTGAATTACATCTTCATTGTATGTTAGGGAGAGAATTCAAGGCAAATCAAAGTTTGTATTGATTTTGGGACCAGGGGAGGGGTTGTGGGGGATTATCTGAATAATTCTATTATTCACCTTTCTGTTGGAAAATTAAAGTGGATAGTGCAAAGAGCACTACTGAGAGAGATAAATGAGCTGCTTCACTTCAGAATGAACTCTCGTCTCAGCAAACTGTTGACATTATGTGCCTAAATTCCTTATGTACTTAGTAGAGTTATCTGCATAAAATATCCTTTAAATTCAAGAATGACTTCCATCAGCCCTGTAATGATATCAGGGGATGATTGTGCTCCCATTTTATTTCAGTGGGTGTACACAAATACTGCTATTCTACAAGATTATTAAATCTCAAAGGGAGCGTTTTGTGATTATTTAGGACGGATTCCATTTCAGCAGTTCCAAACCTTGCAACCTTGTTCAGAGCAGTAAAATAAACCTGTAAGATGAAGAAAGACATTGTTGTCCTTTGAGCAAACATACTGAACAAGGGATTCTGTAATTGAACTTCTACCAGCACCTTTGCCGGTGTAGTATCAAAGGTACAGAATTTGATATAGCCAGTTACAAGCCTTCTCACAAATCATGAGGCAGAAATGCTGTGCTGGAGGATTTAGGGACTGTACCTAAAATGTGGGGCTGGATCACAGCTCTGCAGGATCCATGGGTGCTTTTGTGTCCCTGCTCCATCCTGGCCCTGCCAGGAAGCTTAGAAGTGGTTTTAGTACCAGTGGATTTAGTTTGGCTGTGCTAGTGCTTATTACTGACAATCTTGAAAAAAGACAAAAGTTAAAAAGTCCAAAATCTCAGTCACCAACAGACGGAAATTCTAACGTGCAGAGGGGAAGGAAAGGAGAGGTTGCAGGGAATGCAACTAAACAGAACCCTCAGAGTATCACGCACCATACAGTTCACAGGCACAGAGGGTAAATGAGGCAGAGCACGGTTTGCAAATCTGGCATGGAAATCAGAAACAAGAGCATCAGTTGCAGCTATAAATCTGCCTCACGAGGAATTTCTCAGCCTTTCTGTTCCTACCCCAAAAATCAGTCAGGGAACGTGAAGAATATTTGTTCATCCTGTAGGAAGGGGTGAAAAGAAGGTGTTATATGGATGAGCAACAGCACTGGTGGAAGCGGCGCTAAAGGAAGAACTAAGGTTTTTGCAAAAGTTTTTTGGCAAGAACACATCTCTAAAGGTTTTCTGTGATGCAAATATCCCATTTTCCTCATCTTAGAGAGGAAAAGGTATTGAGGATAAAACTTCGAATTACTCCGGAGCCATCTCACAGGGTTTTCACTCTGTTTCTTGATTCTTGTCTCAAATAAGCTCCTACTCAATAGAAATTTGCTTTAGTCCTAACGCTGTAAAAATCGAGTAAGCACTTTGAGATTTGCCCCATTGATTTTGCCAAGTTTTGGTTGAGTGAGAACTTAATAAAGGTTTTGGATTGTGAAGATAAAGAACTGACTTCTGACATCCTGATTCAATTTCTAGCCAGTCATTTTACGGATTAACTCCCATTGAGTTCAGCAGGAGCATGTCAGTGCAAGGGCTGAGTCAGGATCCAGCCCTGGCTCCCCTGCCAGGAGTCAATGTCTGCCTCCTTTAACCTGCCCATCGATCCAGGAGTTCAGAACTTCAGGGAAGAAACAACCACAGCTTCTGTGATGAGTTTGATCACAGGGCAGGGGTTGTGATGGCTCCAGCACACAGAAAGTTAAAAGGAGTCCAAGCAGAGGGAGAGAAGGGGAGGGCATTGGGTTCCAAGAGGAGAAAAGGGGGTTTTATGGGCTGTGGGGCAATCTGTGTTTATCAGCAGAGGAGATCCTGCGGAATTAGATCCTGCAGTTACAGGCATGGTGGTTGGCTGGTGTTGGATTAAATCCCAGCAGGCAGAAAGAGAAGGAAAATGTGGGGCTTGTGCCTTGTGTTGGTGGTGATGGAAAAGCACCAGGAAGGTGAGTTGAGTTCCTCACGAGCATTTACCACATAGAACTGCACCACCAGCTGCAAAAATGGGCCCACATTTGGAGACTGGTGGGCTGAGAATATTTCACGTCTCTCTCACACCCAAGCATTGCAATTTTAGGGGGTTCCAGACCCCAAAGCTCCTTTCTGGGTGTGCTCCCTGCAGCGAGGGGCCGTGGTGTCTGTGAGTTGTGCACGGCTGCTGTGGCTCTCGTGCCTCAGAGATGCCATCCATGGACACCCCCATAGCAATGCAGCAAACTCCACACCCCTCTACTGCACAATTTACACGCTTTGAAAAGTCCCACTCAGCCTTCTCCAAAACAGGGGAGCAGTGAGGAAGTGGCCACTCATGCTGTAAATATCCCTTCTTCCTTCAACAGCAGAAATCAGACAGTTTTCACATGATTTCTTCAGTTGCTGTCGTCATTATTCTTCCTTTTCTATTATTTTCTTTTATGTCTTTTTTAAATCACTTATGTCTACCCACGTGAGCACAGTCTTGATGTATCCGGGCTATTTCCTGTGAGATGCCTGTCTGAGTTTGGTGGGAAATACGTAGCGTTTGTACAAATTCTCATTAATAGAGAGCACATTTGGGAAGGATGGAAGATTTCTGATTTTGAGGGGAGTACATTAGTTTTAAAAGCAAGTGTGCTTGATTTATGGTGGAGATTAATAAACTAGTGAGATTTTGTTTGGAAACATGAAATTTCTTTTTTTGGATTGCATAAGCACGGCACAGTTGCTTAAACATTTTAAATCAATTTTCTTTGCACTCTTAGAATTCAAAAACCACAAAATGGATTTCTTTCAAGTTTCTTGTATTCCAAGGTTCAGCCCAGAGGGATTTTTTTTTTTTGTGGCTTAGAATAGGGTTTTGTAATGAAAAGCCTGACAGATCCTTTACTATACTGTCACTAGGTACAATGCTCTAATATATTGTGCGAGATTAACTTGTATTTTAATAAAATATCTTGAACAGAATAAAGGGAGCATTTTAAAAGTATTAGTTGAAATCTGTGTTAGTTTGGTTTGAACCAGTGTTAAAAGAATACACTTCTTTAGTTTCCTTGGTTCAGTCAAGAGTATAAGCAGCAAAACTGTGATGTAGGGAGCCTTTCAAATGGTTAAACATTTCAGTTCTGTTCCTTACAAAAGTTGATGCCTTTTGAAAATGTAGCTACTCTGTCAGCTTCTCAGAAAGATAAAAATGTGCTGTATTTCTTTGTGTAACATATCCCTTCTTCCCAATTTCTTGCTAAAAGAAAAGAAACAATGAAAGACATCATGGCCTTTCTCTCTGTCCGTTCCAAACCCTGGCCGTGATTTGTTCCCTGCCCCTCAACACACGTGGCTCTGGAGTGTGGCCATTCCCAGGCGGGTCTTAAGGGGTACTGCTGACACAGCAGCCTGGGGTCCCATTGCCACAGGAGCAATTCCCAGCCAGCAAAACTGTAGGGGTTCATTTGCTCAGGTTCTGCTTTTACTTGTTTTTCCCTGCAGGCGTGTGTGATGGCAGCTTTTCGTGTGTGTTGGATTACTTGAAGGAGTTAAAGTTGTCCATTTTTTAAAAGTTTGTTTCTATATATGCATTATACACTTTCTAGTTGTATGCACTGGCACACTCACATGGATGTATATATAAATGTATGTATGTTTATTCATGCACTTTTGTATTATCCATCTAAAATATCTCATACTGGCCGTTGGCAAGGATAAGATGCAGTTCATAGCAGGACCTTCGATCTGATCCCGTGTGTTAAATCTTACAGGACGTAAAGCTTGATAAGATTTGTGAGAGCCCTGATTACTTAGGTAGGAAAGATGGCCAGAGTTGGATTAGCACAGACTATAAACCTTTGTTCTTTGGAGCAAGCTCTAATTAAGGGGGTAATGAGCAACATCCTTGTGCTGCTAACACCATCCAAACCGACTGCTGAGAGGCTGTGGGATGGACTGCAACTGAGGAGGAGGTTCTAGACCACTGGCCTCATCTCAAAGGGCCATTTCTATGTTGCAGTTCACATGATGCACTCAAATAGAAACTGCATTAACATGACTGTGGAATAGCCTCATACAGTTATTTCAGCTCTGCCCAAAGCAGAGTCTCATCCATACTCAGAACAGGAGCTTGGGTGCAAAACACCATGCAGCGTGTCCTGAGTGCCACAGATGTGTCACAGCCGTGGGCACCAAAGTGATTACACGTGCTCTGAATTGGTCTTCAAATTCTTATAGGTGCTGTAAGAAGCAGAGCCCCTTTTCCATGTCTCTGCTAGGGTAGTTGTATACCATGGATGTCTGATCCCTGTTGCACATCCACATTGACTTTGAAAGTGGAAAGTATAACATTATGTAATCTTGGCTTGAAGGCAAATATTAGCTAATTTAACCAGATATAATCTACCCCCAAATGTCTACACTACTCACCATTGAAGCAGCACTTTTAAAAGGTTTCTTAAAATAAGCACAAATTTAAAATTGTATGTTTAGCTCTCAGGGAAATAACTAGTATTTAACTGGAGCATTGGTTTCGCTGTGCCATGCACTACTGATTTCCTGAAGCTGGACAAAGTAATTCCCATCAGCATTGATTGAGAATGTCCAGGTTTTGCCTTTCAATTAATTATGAAACAATCTGTTGTCAGCATTCCCAACAGAGAGTGAGACTTTGCCATTCAGAGTTAATGTGGATGAATGTGGCTCTACTGAGGCACTGGGAAAAAAAAAGCCGTAATGAAATTCAGACTGAGCTGAACTGGAGAAAAAGGGCAGAGAGGAGAAGAGAAGAATGAGCACATTGAGATCCTGGACAAATAGTGAGGGGCTGATGAATCTTTCAGTTCCAGCAGGCAGGGTGGCTGCTGGGCTCCAAGGGACTGGGCATGAGGAGCAGATAACGCAGCATCTCTCATGGAGGAAAGTCCATCTGGGCCCCATAAATGAGCTGGGCTGGGCATGGTAACCTGAGAGCTGCTTTCCTGAGCTGTCACCAAGACACTGAGGTGTTCACACGTGCTTCAGCTGCAGGTGCTCTTCTGTGGTAAGGACATAGCAGCAGCAAAAACTTTCAAAGCTGGGAGTGTTTACGTAGCTCCATCCTCACCATCTCTCTTTTGTTAGTGTTTGTAACTGCTCCTCCCTCAGAGTATGGAGGAATTTACGTGACTGCAGATGTGTGAAAAGACCCACTGACAGCAATTCCTGATCTGCTCAAATGTGTGAGGCCCAGAACGGGGCTGTGTGTGCCGTGGGCACTTCTGTCCCCACCACGTGCATGGGTGTGTGTCCCTGTCTGAGTGACACTGCTGTGTGGACACATCCAGTGTTCATCCAGCTGTCTGGAGGGATTCAGTTCCCCAAGGATGCAGGCAGGTGTCTGGTGGGATTTGCTAAATGCTTAAACCAGTTGGCTCCTTAACGCCCAGTGAAATGAGTCTGTTCACGTGCATAATTCACTCAAGCGAAGCACTGGGACAAATCTTTGCACCAGCAAAGTCTTCTTTGAAAACCCCCAAAAACCCATCTAATACATGGCTATAGGAATTTTCGAAGATTCAGCCTGTTACACATAAGTTTGCTTTTTGGTCAGTTTCCCTCAGTAACTTCAGAAGTAATTTTTCGTCTATATTTTGAATGCCACAGGGGTTGTGCCTGCTGAGAAATTAGCAGAAAGCCATGCAGTCCATCCATCATTGTTGGTGTGTTTGTTGGTTTTTTCCTTCCCACGTTGTATATTGAAACCCATAATTAAGACTAATCTTTTAAATGCCTTTGTAGAAAAAGAACACAGCAGGCATGGAGTGGACTTTTTTATTAAAATAAACAAAAGAAGCAAGATTTTTTACATAACATATAACTGCTGAATGTAGACTTAATAATTAAAATTACTTCTGTAAGCCTGTTCTTACAGATACTGAGTAAATAAAATTGCTATTGCTGGCAGATCGATATTTCTGTTCACAATAAAAATTTATAATTTAGGATAAACAGTTCGTCCATTATAGGCTATGGAATTCACTGGAATATGTCCAGCATGTTAACAGCAACAAAAGTAATTAAGAATCACCAACAGTTGTCAAGAACTGTATATTTATAGTTATCTCAAGACAGAAGAAATTCTCTTCTGAAGTAAAGGGTACTATTCAAACACTAAGGTGTTACTGTATATAGTGGCCAGCTTTTGGAAATTAGACACACTCTTTTTTAAAGCCTGTGCTTACCTGCTGTCCTGGATCTAACAAGTGACCTGTGCTGAATGAATCAGAGCACATGTCAGTGCATTTTATAACCGTGAAAATGATGCTATTTACAGCTACCAAGGGAATGATGCTATAAATAAGCATTGATTTGGGGGTTTTTAGCCTCTCCAGCGTTTAACAGTCCAGTTTTTCATAACCAATAAAACTGCTTTGGGTTCTTATTGATATTCATCATTCCAGATTGTGTTTTAATATTCTGGAAGAATTAAAAAATATTTTTATCCCTCTTTTGTCTGTAGCTTTACTTAAAAATCAACTGGAGATTTTAATCTCCTTAAGAATACATGAATGTTCAAAAGAGGGATTGGGTGATTTCTCTCTTGGGTGGTACAAGTTGATTATCTTCCTGATTGCCATTTCTCCCTGTTAAATGGTTTTAGTGACTACCTAGGAGCTGGAATGTCCCAGATGTAGCTTCTTAGCAGATGATGAATGCCTTTTATAACATGCCCTTTGTAGGGGCTTAGACAGTCTGGAAGGATTCACAATAATACCTCAAGATTACTCTGAGCACACAAACACAATAGCACAGCAGCTGATGTTTATTCATCTTTCATGAGGCTCGTGTAGGCAAAGAGAGCAAGGTTGCTTCCTGATTCACTGGGGTCATTTGGCATCAAACATGTCCCAGACCTTTGAGTGTGTCATGTTAAGGCACTATGTGCAGAGATTACATTTTTGACTGACGCTGTCTGCTGCCATTTTTTCTTTTTCCCTTTCACCATCTCTTTTTCTTTCTTTCTTTCCACCCTGCTATTTATCCTCCAAGATGATTCTAGTTTACAGTGAGCTTTATTTTTGAATGGGAAAGGTAGTGCCGACAGAGGGTCAACATGATGAGGACAGGGATGCCTTCCACTAGACAAGTTTGCTCCAAGCCCCGTCCACCCTGGCCTTGGACACTTCCAGGGATGGGGCAGTCACAACTTCTCCGAGCAAACAGTTCCAGAGCCTCAGTACCCTCACAAGGAAGAATTTCTTCCTAACATAGAATCTAGACCTTCCAAAGCCATGCCCCCTTGTCCTGTAATTACATGCCCTTGTCCAAAGTCTCTCTCCAGCTCTCTCATAGGCCTGCCCATGTTTCGGAATTTCCCTGAAAGGGTGAGGAGAAGAAATAACAAGGCCCATAATTGCAGCTCTATTAATTAAATGACTAAAATTAAACATATTGTTATCACTGTGACTGGGCTGGAGATTTTGGAGGTGAAGCCTCAAGAATGATTTTGGAGCTCTTTGAAGACCCTAAGGGCCAATTGCTATAGTCTGGCTGTGGATTGGGAACAGATCCAGCTGTGAGGACATCTCACCACCTTTTTCTACACCGTTTACAGTGGGGGACCCTTGCTTTTGCTGGGATAAAGCCTAGAGTTAGTGAAGTTACTATCACTACTGCTTTACAACTCTTGTCATCTCTTGCGAAGAATAAATAAGTGAAATGGAACTTTTTGCTTGAATGTCTCTTTTATCTTCCTGGGGTGAATATCTGCCATGGCGTTCCCTTGTTCCATGGTATTGTCTGGGAAGCTTTTCCTTTCTTCTGTATTCTTGATATTTTCTTTTCTCTTCTAAAAGAAAAACCCCAGCAAAATGCAAGCAAACAAAAAAGAAGGCATCTCAGAACCCGACCTCCTTCCCCTCCTAACACATTGAAAGGCTTTAATGAAAATAACTTTTGGCAGCTGTGTTTGAGTGACCAATGTGGAATGGGATGTGACATCGGAGCATAAACAAAACGTATAAATGTATGCAGGACGCAATACTACAGCTGGAATAAAAGATTCAGATGCCTCTTCTTTTTGACACATCGCATTGTAAGGTCACAGACTGAGCTGAAGATGCAGCTTGAGGAATGGAAATGTCTAGGTTGATGTAAACCGGTTTTAACCCCCTCAGTATTTCAAGATAAATAGCGTTGACTTGGAGAAGGCACATTCTCACTTTACATTCAACCTCTCTGCTTCCTGTAGAGCATTTTAAATCTTGGGGGCCTGAGCCAGCCACAAATTAGGGAATAATGGGGGTATCAGTAAGGTTGTTTCATGGCTTTTAAAATTAAAGGAATTCTTAGTGAGTTACCAGCAGCTTGCTCTGCTTTTTTTTTTTTTTTTCTTGCCGTCTTTTCATTGTATTAGCTTTAAAATTCTTCAATGAAGATTGGCATGGTAAGATCAAAATCAGTGCTGTGTAAAAAAGCAAGTTTTTACAGTTCAGTCCTTTTTTTTCTTGTACCTGGCAAGAAAAGATGTCATTAGGAGGACTGGCGATTTTCACCTCAAATGAAATGTCAGATCTAATATTCCCTGAGAGTCTCTGTGTCTTTGTTAAGGTCTCATTATCTCGTGAACATGTGGACCAAGTCCAAAAGAATTATATCTTTAATATTTGTCTATCAGTCTTACATCCTTTTTGCTTCTAACAGAGCTGAGACAGGGAGGGTTTGTTAGTGCAGGGATTACTTCATTAGTTTGATTCGGCATGTCTTGGATTCACAGTGCTTTCAACAGACATCACGAAATAAATTCAGAATGTGTTATGAGGATGCCCACAGAGCAAATAACATGGGCAAATTACCTCACTGCTAAAGGGAAAATAAAAATCACATATCTACTGCAGACAATATGACAAAATAGAGCAGCATGCAGGGGGGAAATCTCCTGTAAATACTGCACATTCATATTCATGTGTTTTACATTAAAGCAGTAGAATCCGTATAAAACTGCACTTATTAAAATAAAACATTTCTAAGGAACAAAACAAACAGCTAAGTGCTGGGGAAGCAAACTGAAGCTTTTAAAGTACTGTTTCCTAAAAAAATAATCTTCTTACGTAACTTAGAGTGGCTTTTAATTATCTGCACAGCTCCAGCAAGCAGAGCAGTGGTGAACTTGGGAATGTGTGGCACCATTTAGGTTTTAAGTGTTATTCATTTGGCAGCAACAGTGGTTTAAGGGAGACAGCACCTTTGTGAATTTTAGTACAGGGAATTAATTTGGATATTCTCCGGTGCACTGGTACCTGTTTTGAAAATGTATCCATATGGATTAGCATTGGGTGTTGGCATGGATAGAGCAGCCTCCAAAATCAGTTGTTTTAAATAACATTTATGTGCGTGTGTATGTGCATTTTGAAAGGAACTGATGAAATCATCATTTCTGGAAGGATGGATTTGGTTATCCATAGCTTGGAGAAACTGACAGTGAGTTTGGAGTTTGAGAAATGCTATCCTGCAATGATAAGACTGTAATATTTTATTATGGGTCTGACAAATTCAGGGCATAATGAGGTTTATAGAGACATTGCTGTTGACTTCAGCAATGGCAAGATTAGGTCTTCACAAGTTTCTGTGGGAATAATCTCTATGGATAGCTCATTTACAAACATGAGTGGATCATTTAGACTCATGGGATGTGTTTATTATTCACATATAAGTAATTAATACTCAAGCATAAGGGAATTTATTCCTCTGACTTAACTGCCTTATAGGAACTGACCTTTTTCTCCATCCAAAAGGCTCCCTTCCCACATGTCCTGACAAAAGTGGCATACGTGGTAGAGTGGGCTAGAGGGGTTCATATGGCAAAGGGAAGGGGTTTTGATAGGATGCAACTTGCAAACTTCATTTAGACCAATTATTCACATTAGTTCCTGCCTAAACAGTTTCATTTGATGAATTTCATGCAAGTTAGATACAGGCCTTCTTAATTATATATGAGTAAAGATGGCTAAACACATTCCTTTGGTTATTTTGCCACTGAAATAAATTCCAAACCAAAGCAGGATACAATCATCTATAGCAAGGTTACCTCCTCCTATTGCAGGCACTAGGCATTTGTGTATTAGAAAGCATTTATTTAAATATTCAATTAAAACCAGACATCACTGTACTGTAAATAACATTTAAATTGACAGAAAATGGAAAGTGTTTAACTACATGCAAATTATGAAGGATGCTTTTAGGGGCGGAAATTTCATTTGGGGCCTTGCTTTGGGAAGGAGCATTTTTATACATATCTTCTAAGTGACAAAATCTCGGGAGGAAGAACATCAGGCACCCCAACTGCTGGTGTTTTTGAAAAGCTCTCCAAAGACTTGAATTCTTCGAATTAAGACGTTAAAATCCTGCACTCGTTAATATGGGGATTAGTTAAGTGTGAGCCAGCATGTATACACGTACTGTAATTAGGGGTTTTATTTGATCTTTATGTATTTGATGAAAGCAGTGTGAGGAAAAGAGTCATCTCAAAAAAAAACCTCCAGTTTTGCAGTGATCGTTCCTCTGATGGTGCTCACGGGGCTTTTTGGAAACCTTTGCTGCACCTGGGGGCAGCAATGGCCATTGCTGAGATCTTACAGGCACGTGGGCCCACTTCTGCCAGGGATGTGAGGGGGCTGACGGCAATATTCCTCCTCATGTTCCCACTGGGATCCTTCTTTCTTCCTCCTTCTCACCAGGGAGATAGAAAGAACCAGGAATTTCTTTGCAGCAGAGTCCCCAGTGTGGATGTGATGGGGCGGGTGCCGCCCACCCAGGGGTGGATGTCTCTCATTTGCTTTTCTAGACCAAATATTCCTCAGAGAAAATTGGTTGGAATGGCTGAGGGCCCTGCTGTTCACGCTGGGAAGGGCTGTTCCACTGCTCTGGATTTTTTACTTCTGTCTTCTGTGCTTTGGGTCTCTATAAAATCCTTCTGATAAGATACTGTTCGGCTTTTTTTGCCTTCATATAAGGAGAGGAACAAAAAGTCAGTGTTTACCCCAGCTCAGAATGTACCTGTGCCTCAACTCTGCCTCCACGTGTGCTGAAAACTGGATACTTGTAAACCCTCACTTTGCAGGTGCAAGAAGAAATCTGCTAATGTTTTGACATTTTTGGCAATCCTTTAAATAGCCTCACACCTACATGGCCCAGAATTTCCTCCTGGATTAGTATGGCACACAGTTTCTGCAGCTTTTTGTGCTTATTTTGGGGTCCCGCCACAGGTTGGTGTTACTGGATGTGGGAACACAGGTGCAGGTACGTGCACACTGAGGCTGAGGAGTGAAAATCCATCCCTTCTGCAGAATAAAGTCTTTTATTTCCTCCAGACCACATTTGAATGTAATACAAAACAAACGGGACTTTGCACTTCTGGAAGCCAGTCCATACCACCCACGTGGCTTTTTGTTACAGTGTGAGGGAAACATAAGCAAAATCATATTTCATGAGGTGCAGAAGAAGCTGCAATGCCCTGACACCCGCATACCAGGAGGAAAAAAAAAAATAGTCCAGATCTGTAATTTTGCCCTCCTAAAAATATAAAGAAAGAAAAACAACTCCACCACCCTTCCTTCCAGTGTATTTTGCGGGCTTATATTCAGTGTAATTGGGACAGAAATTCATCTTTTGTCCTTTTTGGTGGCAATGTCCCGCTGACATAAGTGGTGTCAAAATGTGACCCTGGATTTAGGTCACCCACATTTCCACAAGTGCTATGTGGGAAGAATGTGCCTTATTGTCCCATACTCTCAGATTCTCCATGCAGATGTTCTGTTGTCATTTTTGCTGGCACATCTTTTGTTCCGTACCCCACAGTGGAATGGGAGATACAATTCAAAGTGAATTACCTACAAATCACATACAGTGCCACTAAGTAGCTCTTTGCAGCACCTGGGGTGAGTTTTCTCTCGCTGACAAACTGAATAACGTGTCTTCTCTGAAATTCTAAAAAATAATAATAAATTAAAAATCTGATGCAGTGGAATATAGTTAGATTGTGAGGTGGCAAAATAGATTAGAGAAGCCATCTATCTGTATATCTTTATTTCTTCCTCCCTGCCTGTGTTTGTTTGTATATATAGACTTCTGATGTTAATTGGACATAATCAGTAAAAAGACATCTGAGCATCTTTTAAAATGTGGGTACAAATGCCCCTTAATTGAGAACTCCCATCTGCAAACATCCCTTAACTGGTGCCTGACAGACACTGGGCACACAGCTCAAGGTTCTGCCAGGAGGACTGCTGTCCATGAATATACAGGAGCTGACTGCTCGGTGTACATGGCACTGCACGCATGGAAGGGCTGAATCCATTAAAACTGAAACAATAGTTACCTAAAAAAAGGCAGGTTGTTCTTCCATTAAAGCATACGGTGAACTTGTAAATTCTGAAGAGCTGGGTGAAAGAACGGGCGTTAATATAATCGGATTTGTCATCTTGTCCCTACTGCAGTATAAGAGGGTTACTGGAGCTGAAAGTGTTCCTGTCGTGGGTACAACTGGCTGCAAAACGGCTCCGGAGCCGCTGCTTCCCCCGGGATGCCCCTGGGACATGGCTGGGGAGCTCGAGCTGTGGCTCCATCCCGGACCCACCAACAAGAGCCAGAGCTGGGAGTGCTGTGCTGGTGGTAGGGTAGGGATTTGGGGACTCCCCAGCACACAGAGCTGAGCTGCTGTGAGTGCTGTGCCTGTTCAGGTGCGCGAAGGGGTGAAAGGCACTGCCGGGCTCCCAGGATCACATGGGTGTGACATGAAGTCACCCGTAACACTCCAGCGTGACACTAGGAAGTCCAGAGTTCAAAGGGATCGGTCTAAAGAGCAAGCTCAGCACTCCCAGGGTACGGTGTGGCCCTGTGGACAGGGGAGAGCCCCTTTAGGATGTGCTAACACCAATGTCCCTTCTGGACCATGCACCTGGGCCAGGACACGAGTTCACATCCCAGACCCTGCATGCCGGTGAAATGTGCTGCTGCCGTGGTACAGCACTTCCGTGTGTCCAGATGTTATCTGAGAGTGCCAAAACGGTGCTGACAAAGGGAGAGAACAAAATGGAGATTTTCGAATCATTACCCCTCAAATCTGAAACAAATTTCATGGACGAAGGAAAAGCCTTCAGGGCATTTTCTGAGTTTCCAAGGCTAGCTGCAAAAAAATACAGTGTTAAGAACTCTAAAAAGGTCACAATAATATTTTATAATAGCAAATGTTAGCCTAAATGCAAAAGTTAGAGCCAGTGCTCCCCGTAAATAATACATATAAACAGAAAAGAGGGGGATCCAAGAGGTCTTTGTTATTCCTGCTAACATGCAGCAGTATCATTTTACAGGAGAAAAATACATATAGAAATTACAGAAAATGTTGAATACTTTTGCAAGCTGCTTTTGAGAAACTGAGTGTCTTTGTATAAAGATGGGAATGACAGCTCATAGTACATTAAAGTGAATAGAGCTCCCAAGTCAGTCAGCAGTTGCAGAAATTCACTTAATCTCAGTTTTATGCAGGGCAATTGTTTTCCCCCACCAGAATGATTGTCTGGGTTTGTATGTCTGCTCTTTCTCTCTCTGCTTCCCTCCCCAGCTGCCTAGGTGGGAACATGCAAGATTCTAGGAAATGTTACAATTAATTTCACTTGTTCTATTCAAATTTACATGTTTTAAACACATTTTAAAAACAACACAAGTAGACAGTTATGAAAGACTCATGTTTATCATTACCCAAACCAAAAAAAGGAAGAAGATGAAGACACTGCCTCAGTTCCTTAGTTTGATTTTATTAAGTCCCTGATAGAATCATAGAATGGTTTGGGTTGGAAGGGACCTTAGAGATCATCTAGTCCAACCCCCTGCCACAGGCAGGGTCACCTTCCACTACACCAGGATGCTCAAAACTTCATCCCACCTGGCCTTGGACACTTACTGCTGATAAAAGTAGCTGATAGACACAGCATGGATAAGACGTAGTTAATGGTTGAAGTGAGTGTTCAGAATGGTTATGAAGCCTGACAGATAGCATGAGCCTGAAAAATCTTTTCATTCTAGCTGTAGGACCTGGGAAGCTGTAGCTGCTGGGAAGAATGGACATTTTGTAGATTCTTCATTATTTTTTCAACCACAGCAAGAGATGCTATTCTGTCAGACACGCTTTTCGCCTTTCAAATTCTGCTTAATCTTGAACGTAGAATCTTTGGCTGCCCTATTTGCATTTGTAGAAAGCCAGCTGGAATAAATTCAACTCCGTTACAATAAAAATTTGTAGGCAACTCTCCTCTCTGATAAAGTTCTTGCTGCACTTCCCTAAATAAAACCTTGGCAATCCATAAAGCTGGAGAGGGGCTAAACCTGAATGTAGGATTTGGGGCCTGGGGTGTTAAACGACTTTGGATCACGAGCTGACCTCTGTGATTACCCCTGCCCCAGGTTTGTGTGTGTTGGGTATCCAGGTGTGGCGTTTTGCCCACTGGACCCACCGCAGCCGCTGGCACATTGTAGACACGGGAACAGGTGCAAGTACACAGCACACGATGACTAATTTGTAGGATGCACCTATAATTTCATGCATATTAAGCCAGTTATGCAGAACAGTTTCAGTGCATTTGGAAGCACAGATCTTGCACATTCAAGTTGATCAGTGAAAATGAACTGTAGCTGTTTGTGCCGATTAGCATTTGAATACCAACCTTCCCAGTTTTGGGGCAGAAAGGGAACTATCCCATGGGATTAGTCATAAAAGTAATTCTAGGTGGTTATTTATAAAACTCCAATGTCAGTAAGTTATTTCAGAAACAAAGTATTTCTATTTTAATGGTTAACAAAACTGCATTCACGTTCTGTTGCTCAGTTTTCGGTATCCTGCAGAATTCATTTGCCAATTGCTTTCAAACATCAGCAACTCTTATCCATTCCAAGATCAGAGGAATTTGAAAGAGAGCTCCATGCAGAATTGATCTGATCCAGCAACATCAGGATTATGTTTTGTGTGAGGATTTTTTTCAGGTGTAAGTAGACCAGAATGCTCCCAAATCGTAATTTTATTTTTTTTTCTTTGCCAAGATCAAGGAGAGCTTGCCAGTTTTTACTGGAAGAATAAGAATTTTCAGAAAACTCCTGTAGATCTCCAAACTGTTCATAAATTTATTGACAGTTGGCAGCCCTGCTGTGTGTGCTGTACTGTTATATATCTGCCTTCTTCACATCTGCTTTGTCGGGGTATGAGACAGTGAGGCAAAAGTAGCTTAAGGAGGCTTAGCAGTGTCTGTAAATAAAATGGGGAAAAAAGCTTTATTTTTTTTCCCTTCCTCAAAAGATTTTCCATTTTTTAACGTGAAAGGATTTTAATGAAATCCTTGAGTTTAAGAACAGCAAGTGCAAAACAAAGGGGTCTAGCTCTTGTGTTTCCTGTGAGTAATTCCCTCAGATGGGAGATGAGGGAGTGGGAAAGAACATCCTCCAAATGGAAAAAGCAAAGTCTCCGTTACTTTTACTGCTGGTTAAAATATTAGTGCAGTATCAGTGCTCAGGTCCCTCTGTTCACAGGTGATGTTTAGTTTATGACAGCATCCTGGCTATTTTTTTTTGCCTTGTTCCACAAAAAGGCTCCCAGTCACAGCATGGTAGCTCAGGGTATCAATGCATTTCCAAATCTTTCATTTTGCAAGGAAAACAGGCTGTTCTGATTTTTCTCCTGCAAAGCTGTCCCTTGCAGAGCCAAGCTCAGGGCTTCTCCTGGCACTGCTCACCTGTGATGCATCGCGCTGTGCTTTGTGCTGACCACGCTGTATAAATTGCACCCCTCCCGCCCAGTCCTGCAAAGTCAAATTTAACTGGGAAAATTGAAGTACAATGTCTGGGGCTTAGTGAAGCACAGCAAATCCTTTCTATAAGCTATAGAGGTGACCTTTTAAACCACCTCCCACACCAAGCCTCCTACTTTTATTTTTGACAGTGAGTATAAACCATAGGAAGGGCTAGTGAGAGGGCTCTAATACTTGTGCTCTGCTTGTGACTTTTAAAAGAATTTCAAGAGGACCTAGGAATCTCTCCTGTTTGTGATTTGGCACAGTTAGAGGGACTTCAGTGCCATGACAAATGACAGTATTAACTCAACACCCTAATTCAGGTGAACAGAGCCATTGGCCAGATTTGATCCTTCCATAGGCGGTGGATAAGCACAGTGACAGAGCTGCTGAATCAGACAGTAGTTTAAATGTCTACTTCATTTTAATTGAGCCTAAGAAGTATTTTTAGGGAATGTTTAAAGTACAAAGGAAAATTTTGTTTAAAAATAGATTTTTGACAATGTAAAATAGGTTAGTGCTTCCTTTGAGGCAAACAAACAACCCACTTAAGAATTAAAAATTTCCAAGCAAATGATTTGGAAATCCTTCCTTCTTGAAGCGTGATCAAAGTAAAGTCTTGACAGGTAGCATTTATCACAGGTAGTACCTTCTGCTCAGTAAGTACTTGATGAGGCAAAAAGAAAAATTAAAATGGAGGTTCATGGTTACATGAGTATCTATTGTACTTAAAGCATAAAAATCCTACCTTTAGGAAAAACTTCAATTTCCGCAGAAGCCGCAGCTCTGTTTTGAAACTATGGGTTTGTCATTACATAACGGGATTTTGGGATAGAAGAAGCAGAAATGGAGAAGAGGGGCTGGATTGCTCTTTGCAGGCTGTCCTGCAGAGCAGGATTGGCTGGGCACCCTGGTGCCTTTATCAGGATGCTGGTCCTTTGAAACGTTTCACATGGTGGAACTTCAGCCTTGCCATAATCCTATGCAAAGCACTTGAGTGCTTAATTTTCAGCCTGGAAATGGACCAAGTGAAGTGAATAAGGATTAGTTAGGGTCTAAGGAGAAAACTTCCAAAGGCGTAGAGGACAGTTAGAGCATCTAATTCTTTTCAAAAGCCAGAGGAAGTCAAGCACCTAGTGCACACATTCAGAGATTGTAAATCTTTCCATGACGCAAAAAGCATGCATTGAAGTGATGTGCTGCATTAAGAAGCCCCTCTATGACGAATTTTTCTTCCATCTCAATGTTCAGCCCCAATTTCCCTTCATTGCATGAATCCCTTCTCTTCTAGGTATAGCAGCTGACACCCTTCTCTACATTCACTTTGTTCTTTCTCACTTTGCTTCAGGTCAGACTTTGAACCAGTGTGTTGTGCTGTAGGTGATGAAATGATTATTTTTTTCCCCCCAAAATAAGATTTTTAAAAGAGAAATTTTTGTATCCTTCTTCTTTAACTTGATTTAGATGTCATGACATTCCCTATTCACAGAACAGTTCTTCCTCATTTGAATGGTTAAGAAGCAGAAACATTGACACTGATCAGGGAGATAACATGGTAACTGAGATCTTGATGGGAATGCAGAGAAGGGGTCCAGGTTGTGTTTTTAAATATTTCTGAATTGCCATCGTGCCTAGAACTTTAAACTCTCTTTCCATAAGAGTTCCAGTGCAGTAGCAACAGATTTCAGATCTTACTTGTAATGCACTCAGCCTGATACCTCTTGAGTGGGTAGAAGGTGCACAGTTAATTATTCCCCCCATGAAAAGTGTGTTTTCAAGAGCAGCCATGTCAAAATTTAGTGAGCACTGCAAGTGGTTATGAAATATAGCTGCAGTGTGTGGAAGGCATCCAAATATATCCTATTTCAGCTTCTCAGATCCACCATTCTGGATTTATGGGCACTCTTTCTGTGCGTGAAGGACAGGATCTCAGAGCAAGGAATGCTGATTCTGTTTTCCTGGGCAGAAGTGATCCTTCTCCGTATTTTACTGAGCAGCTGATTCTTAAAATAAATGGACTAAATGGGAGGAAGATTTATGAAGCGTATCTGACAGCTCACAGCCCCACCCCAAATACAGTAAAAGTACACAGCCTAAGTGAAGTCCAACCTAATGGATCCAACTTAAAAGAATTTATTTAAAGAAATTTTTGGTTTCTTCTCCATCCTGCACAGCAAATGGCCCTCAGTCAGCAGTATTCCCTGCAGTGTAAGTACAGAGCTGCCTGGTGCCGGGATCCCGTGGGACCCTGCAGTGCGGAAGGCACACGTTCCTTGGGTACCTATGCCTACAGCTGATGTCAAACCTTTAAAATATTTAGGAAGGTACAACTGCAGATTGCAAATAGGAGCATTACCCGTGCAAGGCTTTTAGAATTTTTTGCTGGAGGCTGCAAGACTTTGCAAGGAAGGCGTTCAGGCTGTTGTCTGCTCTCAAATACCCCAGCTTGCACTTGCAGTGAAAATGAAGCCTGTGAGCCAGCTGTTTTCTTTTGCAGATGTAGACACTTAACTACAAGCCACCTGATTGTCAGCAGTGGTGAGCAATCACAGCTCCCATTCATCTTTTTGAGAGCCTTGGTGCTTGCTGCTGTTGGAAATAAGACCACTTGTGCTCAGGTGCCTGACAAAAAGTGAGCTCGAAATTGTTTTGCCTTGAACAGGAATTGCAGTGATTTGCCTTCTTGAGGATGACTGAGCCAGGCTAACACACTTGCCTTGACTCTGGAATCGAGTTGTTCCTGAAAGGCTTTGCAGGTGACTTCACAAGATTTGGCATTCCTTAGGAAATGATGCTGCTTTTCTCTTTGTCATGTGTTTGCATTTCTCTTTGATGCTGATGGTCTGGTCAAGTCTTGGCTGTTTGAGCAGATGAAATGCCACCCTTGTGTCCCTCTGGATCGGGGAACATGTTCACAGTGTTCTCCGGGCAGGCAGTGTGTACTGGTTCCTGGCTCTGGCACATCCCTGCAGTTGCTGTGGTTCCTGCTGCATACAGGCACCCAAACCTCTCACTCTGGAGGTGTCGGGCTTTCCCAGCTGGTGCCCTGGTGTTTAAGGATGAACACATGCGAAACAGACGTGATCTGGCATGGAAATGAGTGAAAAGCATCCACAGAGTTTTGGCTTTCTGAAGGCATGGGGCTTCCAGGTTTGTGGTACCAACATTTCATCTTCAGCCTTTTGTGAGCTAGGAACCCTTCCAGGGATGGATTACATTCCTTCATGATTTCAGATAAGTGCAGATCAGACACTTCCCTCAGCACTCAGAAACCCTTCCTTATCTAGTTCAGATATCTGTACCTCATAGCAAAAGTTCCATTTCTAAGAGTTTTTTTTCAACAAGAGACTTTACTAAAGCCATATTTTACAACTGTTTACAACTGTAAGACCTTCTTTGAGTCAGATGAAGGACTGAGTGCTATGAATTCCGCAGGGAAGTTCTGGATCAGGTTATGGATAGATATATATTTTTTTAGGAAGTTGCTGTCCTTGTTTATGACATAAATCATCAGCAACCTGGCTTTAAATCCAGTCAGTGAACTAATGTTGACTGAAACCATGTGTGGAAGTGCTGCCTCAGCTCAGGAACCCTTTGGCTGACCTGGGTCCTCAGAGATAAGAGTGTTTAAAAGGTCCCTTCCAACTCAGTCTCTTCTATGATTCTGTGTTTTTGGAACAAGTTGCTTGCACAGGGGCCCACAGTCAGATGGCTTTGGGGTTTTTTAGCTCCTGATTGCTGGGTCTGCGGAAACACCTCTCTAACTGGAAACATTAAATGTGGAGGCTCAGGTAGAATTTTGGGTGTCTAAATCCAGGCTCAAGTGCTTTCATTTTGCAGTTTTTCAGATATGCAGTAGAAAAGTAAATTGGTGGTAACATGTGTAAAATAGCACAATTGCTTTTTAATTACTTGTCTAAATGGGAAACAATTATCAGGAGAGCAGGCAGGAGGCTGAACAAATGTTTAAATAGTAATTGACAAAAATTTTTGGTTTTGTCCAGAGCTTTGTCCAGAACATTCCGTGTTCGAGACGAGACTGCAGTTAGAAATGAACATCTCTGTCTCTCTGCAGCACACAGCAGTGGGATTTCCAGAGCCCAAAATCTGTGTTAGACACTGAGCCAGACCGTTCAGACAATTTTCCAAATCAAAGATACTGAGAGGTACTTTCAGTTATCTACAGCTGTGCCATTTGCCTGTTAAAATTTCCTCCTCTCCTACCCTTTTTCTCATCAGGCTGTAAAAGGCTGGTTGTTGTCTATCTTTGTGCTTTACACCACCAGTCTGCGCATTCACTAGGATGAAATCACCCACATATTTCAGAGACGAGTCATTTACCGTGACCTTTAGCAGTCTGAACACACCTAATTACCTTGTTCTAGTTTGCTGGGCTTCCCTTGCATCTCTCTGGCCAGGATCCTTCTTTTCCCCAACTTTCAAAATCCCAGGCAAGTAACCTGGATGGAAGTTAGCAGTGCTGAGATATGGAATTCCCACCGACAGCAAAATGCTGACATGTGCAGAGATGTGTAAATAAGCTGAACGTTGTGAGTGTTTGAGAAACAACCAAAATGCAAAAAAAAAAAATACCCATCTGGTTAAGGCTATCAAAGGGCTTGGCCTCAGCTTTGCTGAGAGTAAAGAAGATTCCTACTTGCTTGAGCAGACTGTGGAGCAGCCATGGGCTTTTCAGTGGGTTTTTTTAGACTCACTAGACCAACAACACGAAGTGAAAGAAGGAAGTCTAAAAGAGAAAGTATTAGAACAGAAGGAAATGAAATGCAGCTAAAGAAAATTGATTTTGTTTCATCAAATACTTCTTGAAGTTATGAAGTTGCGGTATTTATCTCAGAAGTACTTATTTTCTGCATGGATTTCAGAGCTATAAAAATACACATTCTCCTTTGTCAACATTTTTTCCTAAAAAAGCTCAGTTTAGATAGCTGGACATGCACTAATCCCTTTTCACTCTACAAAAGAAAGAACGAGAAAAAGAAAAAACAAAATTATTTGAGTCCTTATGAACTCAAACAATTTGTTTAAATGTATTTTATGCCCAATTTGCATTCTGAGCTGGGAAGCTTTTGGAATGATTCATATGGACTTCAGAAGCCCAAGCATTCAGGCGGCACAAAGGACAAGAAATGTGAAAAATCATGTCTAGTTCCAGGGGTTGGTATAACTCCTTCTCTAATTTTCGCTTGGATTGCCCTTTGTATAAAAGGTTGTAGCCTGAGCAGGGTTAGAAACTTGGGTTGCTCGGGGTTGAGCTTTGCCTGGGACAAAGAGGGACACGACGGGACATTCCAGTCTGGAATCCTGCCTGTCCCTGGGCTTCTGCCTCTCCCTCGTGCTGGCATTTCCCATATGCTGTAGCAAAGAGTTCATTGCCACAAGATGTCACTGACACTAAGAATTTAGTGAGCATCTTCGACGGGAAATACGGCATTGAAGTGGCTGCAAAGCATTCACAGCTTCCAAATACCACACTCAGTAAATAAAAGACAGCTTGAAACTGCTTGGAACTGAGCTGATCTGCAGTTCCTGGGGTCAGGATGAATTCCCCACTTTTCCCACTCTTTTCCTCCGTCTTCCTCTGCCCCAGGTAGGGAAGAGCGTGCTGGGAGAGATTCCTGCCAGGTTTGATCCCGTGCAGCAACTCCCAACATCTCATTCCTGGTTCAGTTTAGTCAGCAACTGGTTTTTGCCAGATCCTCAGTCTGTTAGATGGAAGTGACAATAATTACTTGTTTCCCAGGCATGGTGAAATGTTTAATTGGCTGAAATTGTAGTCTTGAGATGAAAATACTTGGAAACAAAAGCGTTATTGCGATACTGAATTGCTGTTAAAACAGCTTTCCCCATCATTAATATATCCACCATATTCTGGAAAGAAATTCATATGAAACACAACAGAGATGACAAATAATGCCAGACATTCTAAATAGTGGGTCTGTGCTGTGTTCAGTGCTAGATTTGTGGTGAGTCACAGTGGAAAATAAGGCAGTAGCTGCTCTAGTTGGAGCACAGCAGATTTAGGGAGGGTTAAATGTCCCAGCCTTCTGTGCTGAGGGTCCCCATTGCCTCTGGCTATACCCTCACAGCTGCTGGCGTGGGCTAGTGAAATTGTTACCAAGGTGTTTTTAAAACTGTTTTTCAGTCAGCAGGATTTTGGAATTTCACTCCCAAAAAAGGAACAGAAATGTCTTGTGTGGTTGCATGTCTGAAAAATTTCAACTGGAAATGTTTAAACATTCCCTCTGTGAGGTTTTATTTTGATGAAGTCAAAATGTTTCATGGCAGCTTTGTCACACAACATTTATTCTTCAGGTTCTTGGAGAATTTTTCAAGCCAGCTTTACCTGTTGTGCTAGTTTGTAGCTGAATCTCCTCTGTAACCTGTTGTGGTGGCAGCCACTGGAAGGTTAATAGGAAACTGCGTGGCACTTGCAGCAAGTTACAACTTTTTGATTGGAATTTGGAATGTGTCAGAAGAGAGCCTTTCCTTTGAGTTAAGTTTCGCAGAGGAAACTCTAACACTTCCAAATGTGTCTGCTAAGTAAAAGAGTAGTGAGTCAAAAACTTAAGACAGGATCAAGTGCAGCTTGATGAAACATTCCCCAGCATCCAGAGACTGCTGCAACATCCCTGCCTGCAGGGTTCTTCCTCTCAAAGGCACTGCCAGGATGCCTTGTATGGTCTTCGCAGAGACTTTCCTCTGGAGCCAAACCTTCAGCACACCCTGGGTTTCTCCAGGTGTGTGGTGAGTTGGGCAAAGCATGCAGAATCCCACTGAAGATGCAGCCAGGTCTCCCTGTGATTGCCAGCTGGCCTCTGTTGAGAAATGCCCCTAATTCCCGTAATAGTGTGCCTATTTCATGGTACTTTAAAGTGAGAACTCTCGAGTGGCTGGCCACATAAGCAGCTTTCCCATAAACGCTTCAGTTCTGCTCCACCGCAAATGGCTTAGGTGCTGATAACACGCTTGAACACGGCAGAGAGCTCGGGGTTTGTGTGGTACAATTAAATTGTCTCAGGCACGTTAGACCCACCTGGTGTGCACATCTCAGGCATGTTAGACCCACCTGGTGTGCACATCCCATACAGGTGCCTTTCCAATGGCAGTCATCTCCTGGTGCTTTGTCCTCTCTATTTACCCATCTATTTAGGTAGAAACACAACTAGACACCACGGGCAAAGCGCTGAGGGCGTTTATTTAAGCTCTGCTTTTTTGTAAGGTGTGCGTGTGCAAATTTGCAGTTGGAAGTCCCTGCACAGCTGTACATCCATAGGCTGTGATCGTTCCAGGGGATCACTGTGTGCAGATGGCAGTTTGATGCCCAGACCAGTTGTTCTGGCACAAACACGCTGAGCCTACAAGAGCATCTGTCATTAAATTTATACATCAGTCAAATTCTTGCTTGGTTGTTTGACCTTTGTAAGATGGAGTGTGTGCAGGTTTAATATAGAGGTCTGAGGCTTCAACAGATTTTGCTTAAAAGACAATTTATACAAGTTTCTTACTACTTTCTCTAGGGCTAAGTCAAGTGTCATTTGTTCCAAACTCCAGTTCCAGACATTCTGTGGACTTAGTAAGGAGGTACATCAGGAGGCAGCTGTACCGTGAGGTCTCACTCTTTGCTTCCCGTGTACCACTCACAGGCTGGTCTGAGCCTCTTGCACATGGCAGAATACACAAGTACTGTCACTGGGTGATAATGAGACATGGATTTAGCAGATGCTTCCTGTCACTTAAAGCGTTCTTTTGAACCCACATGGTCCTGTCTGTTGGTCCTCCTGAATGTTGTGCTTCCTTCCCCATGATCCCAGCCAGCTGATAAGTATGGCAAAGCTCCATCCTGAAGAGTTTGGCTGAGCAGATGATCAGCTTCAGACCTTGTGCGCCTTCTTTCTCAAGCTCGTGGTGGGCAAAGGGTTCAGGGGCTTGGTGGCTCAATACCAAATTCCCTGCAGCGGGATTCCCAAGGGAGGTGTGGTTTTGGCATCCCCTTTTACTAGTGCACATTTGACACCTTTGGTAGCCCAATGATTATTCTTGCCAGATGGTCTTGGGACCTGGAAATTAGGAAGGGAAGAAGGGAATGAAAGTGGAGCGTTTTTCAGTGAAGACTTGGAGATGGTTTTTCTCCTGGTAGAGCAACAGCACAGCTACAGGGCTAGAGCTGTCAGTCAGCTGGCACAGGGGGACGGGACATTTTTGCTGGGGAGCCTGCTGTCCATGGTTTATTCCCAGTGTCCTGTGTGTGCCGTAGGGCACAGCTCACAGGCGCTGCCAGAGCTTCTCCTCTGCCAGATTTCTCCAGAGCAGATGGGTTGTGAAGGGCACATGTGTTAAGGTATTGGCAGAGGGGAGTTAACACCAAGCCGTGAGAGATTGTGGCTGAATGGTAGTGCTGAGAGAGGTCCCCTAGTACAGTGTACGTGGTTTAGGGTTTTCCATTCATATGAAGTCATGACATAGATATTTTTGCATGTTAATAAGTGCAAAGAGCCAAAGTTTGTAGACCCAAACTTGCTTTATCATGGGGAAAAAAGGCATGGGCAGTACTGAGAGTGGGATGCTGCCGTTTCACAAGCACGAATGGAGTCTGAGGAACATTTTGGGGTAAGTTCTTTGATTCATTCATACTTCTCTGTGAATGAATCACGGAACATCCCTCCACATCTCTCCTGCGGGACCTGAGGTAGACTTGGAGTTGGTGCAGCCGCTTTCCTTCCAGCCTGATTGGAAATAAGAGATTTTGAGGCTTCAGCAGGCTCTGCTGTGGCTGATCCTTGCAGGTTTATGTGACAGTGTAGTGTAGTGATTGGGAAGTGGGCATGCCAGGATTTAACCAGCATAGCTACCTAGAGTAGGGGTATTTGCAGAGTAAAATGATGAATAATGCTAAAATAAGTGACATTCAATTCTTTTATTATGGGTATCATTTACAGTGTAAGTCTGTCTTGAGAGAGAGTAGTTGGTCTCTTTGAGGTTTTGTTTTCTTCTTTGGCTTTTCATTCCTGATAGAATTAAGCTGGAAGACTGGAAGATTTCATACAAAACATGGGTTTGGCTTTATTATGAAATGCAGCTTTTCAGCTATTTAGTGTGGTGCACTATGAAGCCAGATTCTCTTATATGGGCGCCAGTATAAGCATAAAATAGTTTAGCAGTAATAACAAATTGGAGGAAGTGATTGATAGTCCCTTGTCAAAATAAATTTCATATCATACATTTTCTGCCCAGGGAGGCTGGGGGGGGCAGGGTATTATTCTGTTTCATTTTATTGTTTTCTCGTTGCTGTTGGCAAATGCCTCACCTACTGCCTGCTTCTGCTGTATTAGGTTGCAGAGGGAGAAAAATAAATAGTGAATCTTTAAAAAACCCAATCTTTTATTAATAGGGAAGGGATTAAAAACAAGCAAAAATCCATATTTTCATTAAATGTTTCATGAAGTGTCCTTGTTTTGTGGAAGCATTTTTAAAATATTTGTCAGAGAACCAGGTTCTTGCAGGCTGAACAGTTCCTGTTGAACACCAAAATATTCAAGCATGGGGGGAAGAGCAGTTGTAAAATCACCCCATGCATGCATTTCTTGAGGCGGTTTGAAAGCGTTCTTTCAAAACGTACCTCCACTGTGCCGGTGAGAGGATTAATTCTGTTTGTTGTGAGGCAGGGCTGTATCCCGAGGCTGCTGACCAGCCGCAGGTGCCACCACTGCAGAGGGATGTGGGGGTGGCAAAACCCTTCCCCAGCTGGTACCCGGCGGGGCTGGCGCTCTGCAGCATCGCTCGTGTGCCAGTGGGGCGGCAACACAAAACCCACTGGGAGGAAGGAGCTTTTCCGTGAGGAAAAGCAACGTACCTAAAGCAAACAAACAGAGCTGAAACCGCTTCAGAAGCTGCTTTTTTGAACGCCCCCTTTGCTGGCTGGGAGATACAGCAGGAACATCCGCTCCGTGCGGGAGCCGGGCACGTTCTCGTAAGGATTTACCACCCAACTTCTCAGTTCTTTAAAGGCAAGATTAATGAGCACTTTATCCAGCGCATATGAGCTGCCTATCAAGAATATTTTCAACAGTGCACCAGTGATACACTGCAGATAGTGCTGACAGAAGCTAAAGTGAAATGTCATACTTGGAGATCTGACGCCGTGTGCAGTTGGAAGAGGGCCTGTACTGCCTTCAGAGACTGACAGCTAAATCCTTCATTCTTTCAGCTTCCAACATATGGCATGAAGTAGGGTGTGAAAGATAAATTTCTTTGGATAGGTGCAGAAAATATGTGCAACATTTTTACTGGTTGGCTGCATAGAAAGATCAAAACAGACGTGTTTTCCGAGAGCAGGAATTTCAGGCTTTGAAACCGTACCTCCAGACTGCCCATATTAATGATGGGTACCTGCCTGGAGGAATTAATGGAATTCTTCATAAGCCTGGCAGAGACTGCTTGAGAGAAAATGGGTCAATGAGGCCACGAGAGTTCCCTGTCTGCCCTCAGCTGCCTTGTGCCATATTTACTGTCAAAACAGAGAGTTGGAAGAAAAGTTCCAAATATGACTCAACTTTTCTTTACACCACTGGAAGGTGTCCATGAAGCCACGCTGTCTGTATAAGCATCCCCTGTATGGCTGTGAGTGCCTTTCATAGATTCCGAGTTATTTCAGGATGTTGGGATGGGATTGACTATGAAGCAAAGCACTCGGTCTTCATCATCTATTACCCTGACACAGCCCTGTCAGAAATTTGGTATGTGCTTAATATCATGTGGCTTAAAGATTTCGTCCTTACAGCTGAAGCAAATTGCTTCACATAGGTGGGTGTTTTAGCCAGGCAGAAGATAAAATATTAATCTTGATTAACTCAAAGTAAACAGATGTTCTCTGATGCCAATATTGCTAAAAACTATGTTCATAACTGTATATTTTAGGATCAATGCAGTTTATTCTCTCAGGAGATCTGTGCTATTGTAAGTTTAGAGGCAAAGTAACCAGGCAGACATGGAAACCAGTACATAAATATGCAATGAAAATCTAGAGAACATGAAAATGTGGAATTTAGGAATGGGAAAAAAAAGCACTTTTATACTGTCATTTTATAAGAACTAAGGGAAAAAAAAGACATATTGATAAAATATATTCTCTTTTTCAAGCCTCTTCCCTTACCCATCTCTCCGTGCCCATCTGCAGTCTGTTCTCTTAATTTTGTGCTCAGCAGGACAGGGCTGACCTTTTGCTCTACCTTCAAGCCATCCCCCAGGTAACAGCTCCCCTCACCCAGTGCTGTGCAGTGTGAGAGTGGGACAAAGGATTTTGTTTGTTTCTGGCATGGCGTTTAAGGACAGTTCTCTGACACAGATAGTCAAGTCTTTATTTTAACTCCTCAAATCGTTACCCAGAAGAAGTTAAATATGTAATGTTCCCTTTTTACCTGCAAGTTGGTGACAGAAGCACCCAGTGGGAAAATTCCCAATAGGAAATGCAAATGTGAAAGACCTCGTTTCAGTGAGTGTGGAAATCAGACGCCTCTGGAAGTGGGATTGCTATTTAAAATGTCATATTCTGAAAGTATGGCCAGAAGATTTTACATTTCACAGAATATTGGAAAATGATTGTATTTATACCTACATTTTGCGTGTGCTCACTGCAATACATAAGAGTGAGGTATTTGGATTTTAATGTGCAGTGTGGTCATCTGGGACACACTTTGGCCTGCTCAGTATTTTCCCTGTTAACTGCCTGACTGTTCCGTGCTTCCACAAAGGTTACTCAGGCTGCAGGCAGAGGAGCACATGGCCCAGCCAAAGAAATTAGAGGAATAAGAGGATATGGAGAAGCTCAGATTCAGAAAAGGTATAGAGCATTCAGAACCTGATGTCCTCCTGCACTGATAGATATTGTAATGGCAACAAATCTGGCACCCCACGCTGTGTGCCATGGATAGTGCTAAGGTTGGAGAGAGGCAGGAAGTTAACTTCCTTCATTACAGCTTGAAGATTCATTCTGCTTTTCTTCTGGGCTCACACATTTCCCTTGAATGTGTGAACATTCCATCAAACTGTTTACATTTTAAAATAATCTTCAGATTTATTAAAGTGGCATCTCTGCAGGATGAACTCTAATTCAGAGGCTAATAATAATAGCAATAATCTATACACAGAGATTGTTTCTAACACAGGCATTCTCCACATGCATTTCTCCTTGGTCTTGTAGCAGTGCTTGTGCGAAAAGATAGACCATCCATCAACAGAGAGACTGCTTTAAATTGCCAGCTTTAGGGACAAATGTGTTCTTTCCTCTCCTCCCCTCTGTGAGAGCAGCTCTGCCCTGGGGCCGTGGTACATATGGATCATACGGATCACAGCCTGTGCTTTAGGCAAGCATCCATTTTCCCAGGTGTGGAGACAGGACTGACCCAAGAAATGCAGCCTCTGCAGGGATTTTTGGAGCCCCAGATCTGTGGTAACTCTGCTCCTGGAGGGAGGCAGGGAATGGAGATGGTGCAATTCACTGGAATGTAAACTGGGAGAAATGCCAGTGAAATTTGTGAATGTGCTATTATTTAAAACAAGACTGAAATTAGATTCCAGCTGCATTTATGGATATGTGCCCTGGCTATTTGCTGTAATAACCCAAAGGCACAGGCACCTTTGCGTGAATTCTTCTTTTTATTCCTCCTTTTTGCTTAAAACCCATCTCATTTATATGTAGTTGATTCATATTATTTCTCTGCTTAGCATGTTATGAGCAAATGAAACTGCCTGCAAAGTTGCCAGTTAGCTCCAGCCGAGCCTGGCCGCCCGCCCGTCGGAGCCAGCTGTAATTCCACATGGGCAGCCACCATCAAAGGGGACTCACCCAGCACCAGCTTTCAGCCCCTGCTGATCCAGCCTGGCTCTCACTGGGCAGATAAAGTAGGAAAACGTTTTATCCCCGTACCAGTTTTTGCAACCTGATCCCTACCTTAATGTTTAGTTTAACAAATCAGGTGTAAGCCTCATTAACATCCTATATCCACTTCTTACCTGTGGTAAAGCCTTCCCGTCTTTCAGCTTACATCCCATCTGTTTGGAAATGGTTTAACGTAGAGATTTCTGCTTGTGAAAAAAAAAAAAAACAGAGGCAACCCATAATGTTTCTTAAAAACCTTTTATGATGTGCCTACACCTTACTCTGGGATCCAGTCTCATTTTGATTCTTTTCAAAGCTGTGGTCAGGAGAAGGAGTAGAAAATCAATATTGGATAAAATTGAATTACAGCCTGATCCTGGTGTCCTGTATCAGTGATAAATAAATGCCAGTCCTCTTCGTGTGGCAGAAGGGGTGAGGTGGTGGCAAATCTGGAGTCACACGTGTGTAGGGAAGTTTGTAGGCAGTAGGGGGAATGGGAATCTGGTAAAATTCTTCAGGCATCTCTGGAGCAGCACTGGATTAGCTTCATTCTCCTGGTCATGGCTCCAAGCACCTGGCAACCTGGAGAAACTGGAGTGCTGCTCCAGGAGAGGATCAGATGATGTGCTTGCAAGGTTGTTACCCTGCCTAGAAAGCGGGATAAGCAGCTTTTCATTCACTTTCCTTACTCGGCTGTAACTTTAAGAACTAATGTAACCAATAATTAAAACTAGAATTTTCAAAAGATGCTAAGCCAATTAGACTCAAAATACAATGGAAAGTCAAGGTGAGTTAGGCTTCTAATTCCCTAAGGGTCTAATTTCCAACAAAGTCTAAGAGATTATGTTAAGCCTATTAATGCAATATGAAATTATGACTGTTTTATAAAAAAATATCTTGTGGAGCTATCAGTTTACTTCAACTCACCAGTGCTAATTCTTTTAAATAAGGGGGAAAGATAAGCAAAAGAAAGGAACAGAAATTGTCTGTTTGTCAGACCTGTTTGGCAATAGAGAGGAGATATAGTCATCCTCCTTTGGAAGACAGAGGTCTTGTGTGGAAGAAGTTTATTATGGCTGTAATGGCTCAAAGTAGTTTGTAGTTTTTCCGTCCTGGGTTGCTCTGGGGCTTGAGAGCATCTCAGCCTCCATAATATGGCCCCAGCATCTCTTTGTTATACAGTATTCTGTGTTTCTAAAATGCATGGGGTTTTTATTTAAATGCAGAACTCTGAAATCATCCGTCCCTCTGTATTTTCTCATAGCACAGAGAGCTGCATTTGAGCATAATCACTTCTTATGTCAAAGCTTCAATTACATGATTTACTCTTCTAAAATTAAACGTGCAAGTACCAACAATAATAAAAAGTGTTCTGCTTACTTCTAAAATTACTTCAGCTACCAAAGAGATTAGTGTCCTCTTTCTTCAAATTTGGGAAATAACTTTGCGTAGAGCAGCTAAGAGTGAAGAGTGTCATCTAATTTCATTCCTAAATTGTCTGTTGTGTCCATGTGTATTTAAACATCCTGTGACTTTAGTCTTAAAACGATGCATAACTGTGCATTAATTAGAGGTACCAATGCCTTTATTCCAACACATGGATGCAGACATGGGCTGCATATGAGATGCAGCAAGCCTTGCATTGTTGTAGCTCTGGGTGTAGATTCAGCATCTGTTTTGCACATGCTGACGAGCTGAATTCCTCTTTGATAGGGAAGCACAGAGTGGAGCACAGGGTGTGATCTGCACTGCAGCATCCCTGCTGTCTCCTCGTCACTCAGGCAACCTGTTTGTGCAACGTGGATGCATGTGGGAAGGTGAACTTGCTTTCCGAAATCTCCTTTAGAACTCTCCCTCAAAAAAGAGGGTTGGGGGTTTGTGGGAAACTGGTGATACTTCCCAAAGATCCTGTGGCTGGAAATGACCTGTTTTGGTTCTTCAGGGAGCCTGCTGCAGGTGCAGAGCCTGAGTACCTGGAAGGGCTCTGTGCAAGCTCTTCACATGGATGAAATTGCAGGATTAAGGGCTTTTGTTTGTATTTCTCTGTGATGAGAAAAGTAAAGATGAGACTTTAATGAATCTGGATATAGATTATATGAGAGGTGTAGACACCACAGTCCTTACCCTGAGTTGGCCGGCAAAACAGCTTCATCAAGTGCTTACGGCTATTTTCCATTTTTGTCTTTTTAACTTTGTAGACATTCAGATTTTGCAGTTATTTATTCCAATGTACGCAAAACTCTAGCTCTGAGTGGATTTGTGCTGCTGAAATTAAATAGGGAAACAAAACAACTGTGGGTAATTAGGCACATTTCATGTATCTGTGTACGCATCTTAAAACAACAGAAACTGTCTATATTTGCACTGGAGCCTCGGATTTGATGGCTTTCAGTAAATCTAATTATAGGCTACAGGAATTTGCAAAAGTCCCTGAATGTTTATGTGGAGTTTACTATTTTTCCCCACAGTACTTTGATGGATTTTGCAATTAATCTTCAGATTCATTTGACTGGAATTTAGAATTCTTGGGTTGCATCTGTTGGTGGTTGTGTGGTGTGGGTTTACCCTACACCAGTTAGTGCAGGGCGTTCTTTGCATACTGTTGTTCATATGGTTTTTCTTACATACTAGTAATATTGCTCATATGAGTTTCAAATGAGAATGGAATCAAAGAAATGGAGCTTTCTTAAGTCCCAGAAGATTTTAAGTACTGCAGGCGTTGCTGAGGTGCTGAAGATAACAAGAGAAAAAAAAATCCAATTAAAATAACATTTCTTTTCAGCCTCCCCTCTTACCTGTTTTCTGTGAAATACACAATCTTGTTAATTTTCTACTACATCATCAGGACCTGTAAAATCTGAGTCACTTCAGTTCTGGCATATCCTTTAGTACAGAGGAAGTTTTTTTCTGGAAAAAGTCTTTATCTGTGCATTTCCTCTCAGCAATCACTTTATTAGTCACTGCTGGCTGGTGTTGCTGACCCCGGGCTCTAGAGCTACTTCTGGAAGGAGGAACTGCAGAAGAATAAAATATGCTCCGAGGCAAATAAGCCTGGAAATTCCTCTGGCTTCTGCTGGTCTGGAAATGCAGGACACAGGCTGATGGGGGAACTGGACCTGTCTCTGTCCTGGTTTGTTACGCTCAGTTCTTCCCAAGCTGCAGCACATCCCGTGTTCTGGTGCCGCTGCCGGGAGCTGGAGGCATCTGTGCTTCAGCTGGGCATCCTGAAACCCCAAGGACACCTCTCCCATCCCAACTCTGCCTCCCACACATGTGCATTTTCTTGTTTCACATGTTTCTGGATCTGGCAGCATCTCTTTACTGATTTTTTACAAAGGCCTGTCCCGTTGGCTCCTGTCAGATAAAGTTTTCCCCCACTCCTTTACCTGACTCCAGCTGCATCCCCGGCCCCCGGGGGAGCAGCGAGCGGTCAAGAGGGTCACTGCGTGCTCTGCGTGCAAGAGGGTCACTGCATGAAGAGGGTCACTGCGTGCTCTGATGGCAAATTTCTGAGCATCACAGAACTTCAGACCACAGATTCCCGACAGGCTGGCACCTGGGCTGTTCCCAGGGACTGCCTTTGCTACTGGCACTGGTAGCTCCCGGAATGACCTCCTGCATTTGAACACGGTGTAGAAAGGCACTTGTGAGTGTCTGTATAAACCTCGGCAGCGCATGACAGACTGCACTTAGCAGGAACAGCAGGCACTCAGTGGCCTTTGAGACACTGCAAAGGGATACTCTGACACCTTCTCCGTCAGCCGGGGGAAGTCGCTTGGGAGATGCTTTTGTATCACTGCAGGGGAGTACAAGGAGCTGCAGAATAAAAAGTGGGTTTAATCAGACTTACTTAGTGAGATCCTCTCACCTCACCCTCCTGATTGTATCTGCGCAGTGAGGAGCTAGTTAATTTTAATGACAAAAATGGAGAATCTCCTTATTGAAATTTAAATTAGGTTAATGACTAGTGATATGGCTAAAGGGTATAATTTACAAAACACAAATCCCTGATGCAAAAGTGTGTGTTCAGGATCACACATGGAAATCCCTTAATTTTGATTTGACTGGTGTAAAGGCAAAAATCGAACAGAAAAATCTTGTTAGCATTTCCAAGACTGAGAAGCAGCCCACTTGAGCATGCATTTCCCTCTTCCAGAGGGGACTCTGCCTCTGAGCAAGCCGAGCTCCTGCCAGAATGCTTCCCTCCTACTTTTCTCCCCAGGATAATATACCTGGATTGTGAGAAGGGATCAACCTCAATTTCCAAAGGCACCTGGGGTCAGCTGCTCAGCTGCAGCCTTCTCATAGTTGAAACCAGTTTTTTAGGGATGGAAGGGCCTTTGAATCCAATGAAGTTACCAGGTTTACTGCAATATTTGAGTCACTGGGGGATGACCATCTGTCTGTGTGTGTTGTAATGGGAGTGGAGCATCTCTGATACCATGCCCTTAGGGTTTTTTAACCCATATTTCAGCAGGAGCTGCTGAGATGCTGGTCTCTCTTGGCAGTCTGGCCCGGTGTGTTTGCACTGGGCTTTTACAGCATTGCTTGGTACCAGGAGATACTGAGAAAATGTGATATATCCTCGTTATGCTGGCAGTATCCAGCTTAAATCACAGTGCAGGGTAGTTGTACTCTGCCAAGCTCATCTTAGTGCAATTGGTACACCCCAAAATTTTAGGAATGAGTGGAGCAGTGAAGGAATAATGAACCACTGGCCCCAGCACCCTTTTCTCTTCTACTTGCAGTCACCCACTGTACCCCAAATGTGTTTCCTATCTCTCCTCACCTCCCACCTGTCTGTACATTCCAAGTTACACTTCTGTCGAGTAGACAGGAATGAAATGAAGGATGTGGAGGCGAGGGAGAGAAGTTGGGGGACTCAGGGCTGTATGTGGGAATACAGTGAGGCGGGTTTGTCTGACTGATGGAGTAACAGCATGAAGGGACACGAGACTTTACACACACTTTGTTTTTGAGAAGTATGTGAATTTCTCTTCCCTTGGCACTTGGAACAACGCAGAACTGAGGGCTGTGTCTGTGCTGTCCTGGTCAGCTGGTGGGTGGGGCTGCTCAGACTGGCAGCAGAACAGGGCTGGGGCTGCTTAGACTGGCAGCAGACAGGTACTAATGGGCACCACGGTGCTGAAAGGAACATCAGTTTCCCATTAGAACCAAATGTTTCCCGTGTCACTACAAGCTGTGGTGTGCATGAAATAAAAACCTCTGACGTTTATGAGGTTCTTTACGACATGGGAGCAAACATTTACTTTTAGCGTCTTAATTTCATATGGACATTTTACTTGCCTGGTGCATTCGGTGACATCCATGAAGAATAGGAATGACATTAAAGCACCGCACTCAATTGCTGGTAATTTGTAGAACAGAACTCACTCTTTTCTTATCATTTCCCATTTTGTGAACATGACTTTGTGAATTGATTTGACTTCAGAGTGCACTTAGGAGATAGCAATGCACGCAGGCTCTTCCGAGTCATCTCAGAGTAGAGCTATGCTGCTTCCTATCCAATGGGAGGTTGGAAAAAACATTTTGAAATAAATTAATTAGGAGATGCTGCAGCTTAAATGAATACAACGGCAAAAGTAAAGGCAGGTACTCTCCAACCTTCAGCAGATAATTGCTGTATAAATAAATGGCATCAGAGGAGGGAAAATTGGAGATATTTCAGAAATATAAATGGAAATGGGTCAGTTGAAGAAAAGGTTTAAAAGGTGAAACACCAAGTCCTTGGACTGAGAGCAAAGACTGACTAACTCACCCATGCCCCTAAGGAAGTTACAAAATGAATAAGAAAGAGTTGGTGTTAAGATGGTCTAGTCACACTTTCAGTCTGAACCATCTGTACTAGGTAAATCTCTGAGTGTTTTATAGACAGTAGGTAGTCAGTATTACAGTAGCTCAAAGCAGAAAGTACAAATAAAAAAAACCTAGAAAGTACAGGGTGTTTTGTTAAATGAGTTACACCGCAAAATTTTGTTGGGAGTGGAGACTTCTCGATTGAAAAATGCTTTCAATTGCTGCTATCTCTTCCCTCACTCACCTGTCCTGGTTTCAAGTCACATATGAGTAGAGAGAGGGGTTTTGCAGGTATTAAAACACGTAACAGATAAGAGACTAAGGACTGTGCATCTCTATATTTGCAGCTACAGGTGCCTGCGCTAGGATTACAAGGTGAGCACAGGATGTATTTTGTATTTTAATCTTCTCCAGGTGTCAGGCTGTTCGGGGCACATTCTGGATCATGCATTGTACCTTGGGGTCTACTACTAGCATCTAACAAAGTAATGATAAACCATTAAATAATAACAAAACATAGCATTTGTTGACCCACTGCTCAGGTCTGTTTTGGAGCTCTGTGTACAAAATGCTGTTGAGAAAAGTACCAGGTTTCCCTAGCAGCTGGGAGGCTGAAAGCTGGCTGCTTTTTTATCTGTGGGAGTAATATAAGAGCAGCCCATGAGCGGAAGGGCGCTAGGAGTGGCAGTGGCAGCAGTGCAAACTCTGCTTGGCTCTGAGGCAACAGCGTTCCAGCTCTCAGCACTCCATGGAATCAGCAGCTGCCCACTGAACATCTTTTGCTTTCACCTAATATGAAATGAAACCCGCTGATAGGGGAGTACAGGCCTCAGAGAGAGGAGCTGAATGGCACATGGAGGATATTTCACACCAGTGCCTGCTGTGGGAGACAAGAGAATGAACTTGGGGGAGCAGCTTCTCTGAGCATATCTGGACCTGGTGTCCAGACATCTGTGTAACGTGGGCTCCACTCTCAGCCCTCCTGGCTGGGTTTCCTCTTTCTTACCCAGGCTCCAGCCTGGGGACAGCTTGGGCAGTGCTGCTTAACCTGCTCTTCATTCTGTGTGCAGATGACCCTTTTGCAGCAATAATGACAATCTCTCCCCGTGCCGTGGGAGTGCTGTGAAAACGAGCGAGGACAGCCTGCCAGACCAGCCTGCCTAGTCACTTCCCATTTTTATGGAGGCTGAGGGATAGAAGTTCTGCACCCTCAGCATGTTCAAATGCCTCCAGGGGATGTTATACAAAATCAGGTGAAATCCAGTCCTGGATGCTGATCATTTTTCCTGTTTTCCCTCTAAGGCACTCAGCTGTATTGGCTGTTCCTCGCTGGATGCTGAGGACATCCATTCCCAGGCTGCTGCAGTGCTGTGCCCCTCCTGCCAGAGAGCCCAGGCAAGCAGCACTGCCTGTGCAAGGACAAAGCTCAGCTCACCACTAAATTTGGATTAGAAAGACCTGGGAAGTGTGACCCTGTCATCGAGCCATGTAACACTGAGGGGTTTAATTCCTGCTGCCATCACTTGTGAGTGAGCTATGAGACTCCATCATGAACCAACACTTGTTAGCGGGGCTGAAAACCGGGTAAAATTGATGTTTTAGCTAAGTATGTTCCAACGTTCTTCAAAATCTTAAGAATTAATCAGTGAGTTGTCAGAGAGCTTCAGACTTATTACTTTTTAATAGCATTTTTTATTACTTGCTAATTATAAGGTGAAAAAGGTGCGAGGCACAGCTAGTATTATAGTTCCTTAAGTAAATTGGAGCAGAAGGTCACAATAAATTGAAAAGTTATTAAGTATGTACTTTGCTGAAGACATAATGCTTATCATTATAAAACACAGGAATACAGACACACTGGGTTTTTTTAATGTCCACAGATGGCACAAGCTAATTATTCTCATTTGTATAGCACCTTACACCTCTGTAGATTTTTTTCAGAATGTTGAAAAACAGATGATCACGTCTGTTTTTGTAGCTGTGTGAGAGTTTTTCATTAACAAGATCAGGCAGGACCATCTGTGTGTTCTAGTAAAAAGTTTACCACCAACAGTGAATTCAAAACTTTCAAACAATGGATGAATTCATAATTTGTCATGTGTAGATACAGAGCCTTGGCTAACAGCCCGTGCAGCTTAGGCACAGGTTCCTGAATGCGTTTCTTAGGGAAAAAATGCCAGTCATGTTCTGCTTTGCATTATTGACCAAAGGAGGTTTTTAGGTTTGTGCCTTTTATGTCAGTGCCGGCACTTGCCTGCTCCACCCACAGGCACCTCATTCAGCGTTGTCACTGGAGAGGAGTGACCCCAAAGGGTGCTGGTAAAGCATCTTCCCCTCCCCTCTGTACACAGAAATGTGGGAAGTAGCCAGGGATTTTGAGGGAAGGTGTGAAGGTAGGTTTTACCTGGGTCGTGTGATTTCTCCTCTTCCACAGAGCCCATCAGGACAGGCAGGTCTGTGCCCACCCTGCACTGCACGGTGTAACTTCAGCCTCAAGATAAACCTGATGGAACATATTAATGCTGGCTACAGCTGATGATGGAATACAGTAGAGTATGGAATTGTCTGCTATCTGTGACTCTTTGAGTGTTGCACTTTCACACTTCCCATGCAATTTCATTCTGCCTCAGCCTTCGTACAGTGCCTGGCTGCCTTTCCCAGTTCCCTTCCCTTGGGGTCAGTGCTTGGAGGCAGCCTTATAACTGCATGCAGGGCCTTGTGCAATACAGATCCCAGCTGCTCTTCAGTCTAAGCCAGGGCAGCTGCCCCCAAAATGTGGCAAATGCCCTAAAAACAAGGCACTAGCGAGGCAAACCCCTTGCATCCCTGGTCCAGAGTTGTTCTGCAAAAGGGATAGTTCTGTGGGGCACAGCCAGGCAGGGGAGATGGAGCTCAACACAGGAAGTTGTTTGGAAAGGACAAAAAAATGTTGAAAACAGATGGGGGCAGAGATGTCTGTGTATTTTAATTTTATTTTGTCACTTGTAATTTCTGTTGGACGCAGCCTGGAGCGTTGAATGGGTGCTTGACGAGTACTCAGGAAATCAGTGGTTTCTAACCCTGAGCACTATCAGCTTTTCCAGTGTAATCTCTGGCTCGTGTGCCTCCCATGTGAAGTTGTCAGCGCTCGCTCGGAGGTTGTGTGGCTCGTTAGCTATGGATGGATATCGCTCGTTAGAGGTAGAAATGCATCTTGTCTTTCCAAGGGAAACATTAACAATTCCACTCTGCAAATTAAGGGGTTCATTTAAGTCTCTTCCAACATTCCCATGAAAAATTGTGGCTTGTACACGTGTCCTCAGCCGGTGCTGTTCTGACTGGAGTGCACCAATCAGAGAGGGCTTCATCTCGGAGTGTGGTTCTTTTAATGAGACATTGCCTTTGTGTCTGACATAATTCATGTACTTGGGAGCCTGCTCAGGTGGGATTTTCAAAAGTCAGTGCATGGGCTAATTTCAGGTTTAGTTTTACTGAGAAACTTAAAACCTACCCCAGGCTGAAGTGGGGGGTTGCCGACATCCCTACAGCCAGTGCGAGAACAAGCATCTGATGTTGTGTGCAGTGTTTTGCAGTTTATCAGCTGGAGTTTCTTGGATGAACCATTAAACTTTTCCCCTTCTCAGGTTCCCAGTTTTGCAGAGAAGGAATGGTGATGCTTTTGTATCACAGAATAGTTTTTCTGAGTTGTAATTAATGACTGATATGTTTGGGTGTTCAGGGAGGAAATCTCCCTTGAATTATTGCTTTGTGAGATTATTGTTTTTATAATGGCGTGTGAAGAATTTCTTCAAATATATTTCATCTTTTCTTGGTATCCTTCATCTTCCTTGTTCATATGTCCAAAATGTAATTATAAAACGTTCCCTTAGGAAATAAAAATTTTAAGTGGACTCTTTCAAGCCATACTTGAAATTTGGGGAGGAGGGGTAGGGGCTGCAATTGTTGCTTCTTTCATTTCTTGACTCGTGCTGCAGTGGTATTGAGCAGCTGCAGTTATGGACAACAGAGAAGTAGGAGCTGTACAAAATAAACATTTTAAATACAGGTAGATTGTAATACGTTTTGCTACTCCAGCACCCAACCCCAAAACAATGATGAAATGATTCATTTCTTGGCTGGCACGTGATTCTGTTTTAAAAAATAAAACCTCTAAAAATAATAACCAAAACATTTAGGTGCATTATTCTCCAAGCATGGAGGATACACAGTTCATTTTCAGATTCTGCCATATTTGAAAAAAACAACAAAACCAAAACTTCAGGATATAGCAATGCTTCCTACAACTTGGGATTTTTAGATCCATATGCAAAAGGTGCTTTGCTACACATTTTTGTCTTGCCCTGTGTCTGCATTTTTAATGATAGGTGTGCTTCCAAGTAGCACTCAGCTTCCTGCTTTCTCATTAAAAGCAAACACCAAGGACAGACCAAGGGTTATGGTGAGAAGACGTTTCACAGGAAGAAAAGAAACTGAGAGAAACCCATCCCAGTTTGACACTTCTCTGTTACAGCCTGAAAGGTGTTTTTAGCCAAACTATCATTCCTGTAGTTTTCCAAGGGCATAATTGAGAATTATTTCGCGGACCGTGGTCTTTGGTATTTTAAATTAATTAAATAAAAGCTGTTTATCTGTGCCTTTACCCTCACTGGACAAAAGACCTCTGGTTATTTCTAACCAAAGTTCCCAGCCTCACAGTTGTGCTGTAAATGATCAATAGCCCGGTAATGAGGGAGCTCTGTGCCTCCACGAGAGCTGAGAACATTGCCATGGGTGGGATCGCTTTAACTCAGTATTGTGGGATGATAAACTACCTTTTAATAGAACATTAACATTAATCTAAACAAGATTAGTGGAGCAAAGCATTGCACGACTAAGCTTGCTCAATTAAAACAGATGGTCTTCCATGCTGAATCCCATTATGTTCCTGCATCTCCCTTGCATTCGCACACGCTCAGGCGTGAGCTCCCTCCTTCCAGTGGCAAGGAGTGAGGCACATACAAATGTGCTCAGCTTTGTGCCACAGCACTCATTCTATCATCTTTTACTCCGAGAGCTCTTCAGGATTTCATATTTATCAAATTATTTCTGAATGATTAACACGAGATCTTTACATTTTCTTCTAATTACACGTCTGTCATTAATCTTCACTATTTCTTTTGCCCCGAGCATTTTAGAGAAGGTGGAGAGTGATAGGATTCAGCAATTAGGATCGCCTGTAAGCATGATTAAGGCTGTCTAAAACCAGGGGAGAAGAAAAAAATCTAAGATTGCAGCAACACTAATGTGTAGTGTTAGCCAAAATTAATGATCAAACATTGCATCTTAGCATCTTAATATTGTCTCAAGCAAAATGGCTCTACATTGGGAAGTAACACACACTCACAATCTAATCACTGGTTTTTCCCCAGACAAGCTTTTACTGTTCATTACTAGAAGAAACAGAGTTTTGTTGCTTCAATAATTATTTTTTTTCCAGGGCAGAAGCACAGCAAAGTAGTCACATGTATTAGGAGGCCTTAAGCTTTTCAGCATTTTTTAAAATTCGTCGCTTTAAAGAAACCTCTTAAGGAGTAATTCATCTCTAGAGCAAACCTTTCAGTTCAAACCAGCTAAATTAAAAGGTGGCGTAAACAGGCATGATTTGACCTTGTGTGCCCACACCCTGCCTTGCTGCTAAAACAGAAGAGAATGTTTGAGTAATCTAGCTAGAACTAAGCAGAATAAATCACTAAATACTGTGTAGTTTCAGTGTTAAGGCTTGGAGCAAGCAGGATGTAACAACAGAGTTACTGCTTTGTCCTTTGCTTCTTCTAGCATCTTCTTTGGCAATTTGATTGTCTTTTGGCCCTCGTCTGCCAGATGAACAGTGCCAGAAAAACTGCCCAAATTCCAAACTAATGGGGGTAAACCCTGCTTAGGAGGCTGCAGTGTCGTTGCCTAGGAGTCCTCTGGATGTTCATGATTTAGAGTGGCCCTCAATTGTCCAGGGCTGGGTTGGCTCTTCTCTGCTGTCTGGTAGACCAGATAGAGTTTCAAAAGATGAAGTGATGCTTTGTTTGCCATCTGATGCGAGTCCATAACAAGTATGATTTAGGCCAGCCCAGGACCTTCATTCTTCAGTCTCCCCTTTAAATATTGACTTGAAATCCAAGATTTTCAAGACAGTCACCACCAAGCACTGGGATGAGAGGCTGGAGAGGGCACAAGCACTTTCTGTGGTTCTTCTGTGGGGTGCTGAGTAGTAGGTGAATAAAATTCATTAATCCTCTAGATGGTTTCCTGCCTCGTCTGAGGTGCTTGGCACTGCTTATTTTGAAGCTCCCTTTCACATCAAAACCAGAGTATTTTTCCTGTGCCTAGAAACAGAGAGGTGACTTTTGGAAAGGAACTAAACTGTCACTGAAGGAATGGCTGTCTGTGCTGGGTTTCAAGTGTGAATTAGTTTTTGTGGAAATACTGTCTGGAGAGCCAGTCTGCCTGGTGGATGTCAATCTGGATTTGGAAAACACCTCCATAGGGTGAACAGAGGCTGTTAATTATTGGTGGGCACTGGAAACTGGTTGATGGATATGTACTCCACTGCTCAGTCCACTGTGACTTAAATGTAAATGAAATTTAATGTGAAATTATGATTGACAAGCCATTAACTGTAGTCTTAAACCAGCTAATATGCTGGTGGGAGTGTTGGCTTTTCGTTTCTCAGGTTTCCGTGACTGGCTTTTCCAGAAACGAGAGCCTCAGATGCCTCTAGCCTGTACACGAGCTTTCCAGTAAAGATAAATGAACAGCAAATCACAGGAGAAAGGAGGAAGTGTTTTAGATGGGAAAGTCTGTTCCAGAGGATAAGCTTTCTGCCCTAAAAGCTCATAAAGTTTGCGTGATAACGGGCAGCTCATGAAGAAAAACCCATTTGGTTCCTGGTAACAGGGCCTTGGTACCAGTCATCAATCACTGCCAAAAACCAGCGGCGCCACGCGAGGACGAGGTGTGGGAAGTGAGCGGCAGAGCCATCACTCACTGATTTCTCCTGCACCAGCTGAGCAGAGCTGAGCAGGATATTGGTCCTTTGCTGCTTAAGCAGCCAGAAATAACAGGGTAGGGAGCGAACATGTAATATCCCCTCCACAGGGGCGTCGTGTGGCACAGATACCCAAATGGCTGCCTGAGCACAGGACAGTGTTTTAAACAAGACAGCCTGTATTTTTCTTTCTGAAGCTGCTGGTTGGGTGGATCTTGCCCAGATGGCTGCATTGCTCCCCTGTACCTTTCCATTTCACAGCTTCAGTCCCTGCGGTGCTGGAGGAAAGGAGTGGTTTTCAAGCCAAGGGGAGCTGCAGGTGGGTGCCAGGCAGGTGTCCTGGCCACGTGCACACAGAGGGAACACCTCAGCATGGTACCTATCCCAGCCTCCATCCCTGTGCGGTGCTGGAGGCTCCTGGGGCAGTTCCATGACCCCATCTTCACCACGTGGGATCAATGTCCACGGTGTTTTGGGAGGTGCATCCGCAGGGAGAGTCCTGCAGAGACAAAGGACTTGCTTGTGGCAGGCGGGTTCAACAAAAAGATTTGCTCATTTTTGTTCGATTTTTTACAGACATTCAGAAAAACGTTAAGGTAACAGATACAGATCTGGATTGGTGTGGCTGGTTGGGGTTCACTGGAGCTCAGTGTCTGTCCTCTCCTCTGTCTAATGACCTCATTGTGAGATGGGTTGAGAGTGGCTGGTGAAGTTTTGATGGCACTGTATTTTTAACAGAGTAGAAATGTTATCGTATTGGAGCTGCAGAGGATTCCTCTTGGGTAGTTTCTCTTTTCATTGCTGGCTTTTCTTGTTACTTTTTCTATTTGCCCAATGATCTGGGTGAGCTGTTCATGCTTTTTGTTTTGAAGGTCAGAAATAGCATTAAAACCATATGAATTATGGACTGAATAATATTTTTTTGTTTCTTACTTCAACTTTTCCCAAGTTTTCTGTTGAAAAAAGGTAGTAGATGGTTAAGTTTAGCAGACATTTGGGGTGTTAGAAGCTTTGGTTTTGATTAATTCAGGTATAGCACCAGTTCATAGACATGAAATTGCTGCTTGATGTACCATTTATTGCCACTGCCCACATGGAACAAGAGGGAAACTTAGGACAATTTCATGTTTCCAGGACGATTTCAGGAAACCTGTGCCAGTCTCCATCATATAATCTGTTATTAGGTCAATTCACTGGTAATACTGTAGACATTAAAGGCAAAAAAGAAGAAAAATTTCTCTTGTAGGCCGAGTCAATAATATGAGCCATCCCTATAAATGAGTATTTTAATTGGTTTATTGGAGTCTATTCATGCAAGTAAATTTTGTAGAATATCCTGCTTTTTGTATAAAGGGAATCTTTTTTTGTTCTTTGGATGGTTGCTGGTTGTTTTTTTCTTCCTTATCACATTGTAGAAAAGTAATGTGATTACTGAACAACTTGAATTAATTGGAAAAAACTGAGATAAACAAGTGCCCATTCTCCCTCATCTTTGCACATTAGCTTAAATTGAGACCTGATCCAGGATGAATAATTAAATAGTAAAAATTAAAACTTGTGGTCATTGCACTGCAGTACAAATGAGTGCATACTTGTTCTGTGCAAAGATTTATTTTAGTATTTAGAATAAACCTGAGGGTGTAATCTCATCACGTTCCTAACGAAGTGTTTACACTGAGCTAGACGTCACTGACAGTGGTAGCTGACAGTCCTTACTGAGGCCTGCTCTGGAAAAAACTGCGAATGTGTGACTGCGAAGCGTTGAAATGCTGCTCCCAGTGTTGGTAACAGGACACAAGAGCCAGTGCAGTGTCCTCGTGGGGTTGGTGCCAGCTGTGCCCTTCACATCTGCACAGGGATTTTCAAGATCGCCTCATTCTACTCCCACTGCCCTGAGCAGCCACCTTCCAGACCAGCTTGCTCAAAAAAACCCGTCCAACCCAGCCTTGATACCTGTGTAGTTCATAAAAGAACTGGGGATCGAAGTTTGATAGGACTTTCGTTGATACCATTCATCACATTCGTTTAACCTTTAAAAGATACCAGCCAGTCGATGTTTCTTTCTCAACCCATCGATCAATAAATAAAAAAATAAAATTACAGCCCTCGTAGCTGACTTTTATGTCTTCAAATGGCCTGACTTTCTGTTTTCAGCTTAAAGCTCTCACAGTTGAGCTGGTGTGAAAGGGGACCAGACGGCCCAATGACGGGCAGTTCTGAGATCACTTCCATGGAATATGGTGGTTTTTTAATCGTGCTTCCTTTTAGCAGTCGCCTCAGAATGATGAGTAGTGGATGTCAGTGTGGATTTGGAAGGAGAGAAGGTATCTGTTTACATGCAAAACTTTTTAATTAAACAACAGATACAGAGCCAAGATATTTCTTGCATTCCTATTGCTCTACCTGGAGGGTTTGTTGGTCTGCAGATGGTTCAGCACACGAGTCTCACTCTGTGCTGACACCAGGGGAGGGAAAACGCAGCTATCAGCCCTTTTTGCCTTCCAATTTCAGCAGTTCAGACATCTGGGGCAATTTCTGGTTTTCATCATATTCCCAGAACTTCTGTGCCATGAGTGGGGCAGGATTCTGCCTAAATGCTTGGACCTGAGCTGCCCAGTGGGTGCGTTAGGCTGGCAGAGATGAGATCTGCTGGTCCTCGTGGAGGGTCTGTGTAGGACCACTGAACATTTTCAGAGGACTCAGTCATTCAATAGAAACATTAGGACATTTCCAGAAATAGTTTCCAGCCTTTTTGTAAGATGGGGAGAAAGGCTTGTTGGGTTTGTCACATCCTTTTTTAATTTTTTTTACAGAATTAGTTTTGATGGATGATGTGGAGGCAGAGAAGTCTGAAGTTTGCAAGTGGTATTTATTTATTGCACTGTATGTTCTATTGTGGGGGTAGTTGTTCAGCCATAGAAATTAAAACGTCGTTTCTGAATCAACTTATTCCCGGAAAGATCAAGAGTTTTATCAGAAAAAAAAAACAACAAAACAACAGAAAATTTAGCCAAAAAAAGTCTCAATAGGAAGGCTTCCAACTGACTGCGTTACTCTTCCCCAAGGGAGAAACAATGTTTTATTCTTCAGGTGCAGCCTGGATCTCTCCCATCTGCTGAGGAAGTGCCACCCCATGGAGGTGCTTTAAAACAAGGACACCTGACCACTGGAACTGGCTCAACACCCCCAAAGAGGCCCTGGGGGCAGTCAGAGTGGTGCAGTAATGAGGGATTTTTACCTGCCACCACGCTGGTTTGCATTAAGAGCAGCAGTCAGTTTTGTACTCTTATTTTCTTTAGGATTTTATTGTTATAAAAAGAAACTTTTTAATCTCATACTGTTCATGAAATCAGGTGCAGGCTTGCCTGCTAATCAGTGGTTTCAGTGGTGCTTTTACTTCCTCTGAAAATTCATCATAGGGATTTCCTTAATAAAGGCCATATGCATATTTTAAGTATGTTTTTGTACTATTTTTAGAAAGAGCTTTCAGTTTGTAGTTAATAGTGTAGAAAAATATCTAGATGGATAAAACAAATACAAATGTAATAGTTACAAGATCTACTCATAATTAAAACCCAAGGGGAGTGAAGACAAGCAATAAATCCGTTTGTACGAACCAGATGTTGTCTATTTTGGGCAGTGGTGGAACTCCACGTGGCTCTCAGAGGTGAGGCTGAGACTTTGTGGACAGTAAAATACGCTTTTCTAGCAGCAGCTGTTTGCCTTTGCGTCTTGTGCCAGAACTCAGACACTTCTGTTATTTGCAGCTCTCCAGCCTAAAGGTGGGCTTGGTTCAGCTGTCTGCAGTTTGGGATGGTTTATGGAGCTTGGGTGTTTTAGAAGGTTTTAAAGGGAGAAAGAAAGAGGGAATCTGTGCAGGTAGTGGAATGCTACTGAAGAATCGCATCCTGTGTCAAAGCAGTGTGTGTTGCAAGCATTTTGCAAAACCAAATATGTTTTAAAAGCGAAGTGAAAAAAAAATCTGATATATCCAGGCTGATGCTATCTGCTCTTAGGAGCAATTTGATCATAACCCTCTTTATATCCGTCTCTTCCGCTGCTTAAGTTCCCTACCTTAAAATGAATTTGTTCTGGGGCTACTCACTGGGGGAATCTAAACCAGTCTTCGCTATCAGTGGCACGTGTTTAATGACATTTTACTGCTTGTCTTACCCAGCACGTCTGAGGAATCCTGCTGCTAATTGTTATACTATTGTTATTGTTATTGTTATTATTATTATTAGCTGCCCCTGCAGCCCTGGGGGGAGAAGTGTCACTGGCACTGCCGGGGCTGGAGCTGGGCTTGTATTGGGTGCATGGGAGACTCATCCCTCCCACATCAGCTCCCAACTCACCATTCCCTTTCAAAATACGGGAGGAATGCGGGGCAAGGTGGGCTCTGACCGACCGCAGGCTCTGCATGTGGGATGCTGCCCATAGGTGGTAAAATGCAAATTTTATTGCGGCAAGACAATATTTTCCTTTTGGGTTCTGGGTTTTGTGTGCTTTTGGAAAGCATTTGGCAGCCACAGCAAGTATGTTTACAAAAAGAGCAGAACTGGTAAAGTTCAGGTTCGTGTTTGGATTCAGCCCCAGCAAACTGAAGCTGAAGCTGTGCCAGACGTTTGAAGCTGCCAGACGACAGTTCATCTCAAACAGAAAGCTGAAGAGGGGGAAAGAAATTTGTCAAATGTATTCCATGTGGAATTTCAGGCAATTTAATTTGATTCACTACACTCTGAAATGTCTTGGACTTCCCTATTGTTTCTTTACTTTAACACTAAATTTGATACCTTCTGGGATCTTCAGTGCTTTGTGCTGCATTTGTCACGTTCTCTAATTTACTGGCTTCAGTCTCTCTTGGTTTTAATTGAAGGGACTGAGCCCTGCAAAAATTTAAGGCTGCTAGTTTAATCCTGAGGTTGTTCTTCAGGTGAGGGGACAGCCTTTCTTTTGGACACCACTGTAGTAAGAAGGGGCAGAGGGGATGAATATAAAAGAGGAAAGGGAAAGTTACAGTGAACCTCATCCCTGTGACTCCGTCGGTGGCAGCAGAAGCAGCCAAGCTCTGATGCTGTGGTCAGGACATGTTCCAGGGTGGCTGCAGAGGCCGGGAGGTTCTGTTTGGGTCAGTGATGACCACCACCAGACTGCCTGGATCTGTGTTGTATTGTGGTTTTGCTTTTCCAGTTATTTTCCTGCTCTGTGGGTGAATTTCTTGTCGAGTCAGTGGACACTGGAGCCTGCAGCCCGGCAGCTCTGACACTGGCCAGAGTTTGTTACCCCCACAAGTGCAGTTTGGGATGCAAGGCCACTTGTTCTCCTCCTGCTCCCTCTGATCAAGTGCCAGAAACAGAACCCAGAGCCTCCATCTGTAAATAAAACTCACAGAATTTGTCCAAGTGTCAAAGCACTTGAGCCCACCAGGTACCAAACAGTGCTTTATTCTACATAATATTAATTTCTCTTGAAACCTGCAGACTTGTGTAGGTTATAGCTGAAAGTAAAGGACTGCTGCTGCTTCTTGTGCAGGCAGAAGAGCAGAGGTGCACAGCAGCTGCAAGTTAAATATAGCTACCCTGCGTTGAGTCTTCCAGGTAACAAAGTCTTCCATTTCTAATATTCTTGCCTGAATCATCTATTTTACTGCGTTGGGATCTGACTCTGGCTCAGCGTGCGTTCACACCTGAGCCAGGCTGAGGAAGATGAGAACACTCAGCCCCAAAGTTGTCAGTGTTTACACACAAGTCAAGTCCGTAAGGAGTTCAGTGTCTTTACTGGTGTGTCTGATTTTTTTTCCCCTGACATGTGCAGCCTCTGTTTCTAGGTGTTGAGAGTTTGTTTGTTTGAAGAGTGTGAGGAGAGAGAAGCCCGAGGCTGTCTGACACAGCTGCAGTTGGAGCATCTCTTTCAACTTCTTTTCCTGGGCTGCAAATGGCCTCTGTTCACTTTTTTCCTTTTCTCACTAAAAATCTTCCTACAGCTCCCCATGTCTTCCAAATACACTTCTGGCAAGTTGAAAAGAGATCTGTGACAGAGAGGAAAACCCTGCCAAGGCCAGCAGGTTGCTGTCCGTGGGGCAGGTGGGAGCTGGCAGGGGTGGCTGTGCAGGAGCTGTGTCCTTGCCCACTTCCCACCGCTGCTCCCAGTGTCAGGATGTTCCTGATACCAGCAGGGCTGAGCTCTCTGCTCTGCCCAGGAGGGCTCCATGCCTCACATGGGGTTTGTCTCCAATACAGTCCCAGCCTCCCAACAGCTCCCTCCAGGGATGCTGCTGCTGCCCACAGGTGCGATGGGAGAGCAGCTGTTACAACCTAGAGATTGCCTTACCATTACACAGGCTCCACCCTTTATAATTATCACACCAAGCTTCCATAAAACCTGCAGTTCTTCCTCAAGAAATGCATAGTGGTGTTTAAAGTCTTTTCCCACATAGGTAGTTTGACAAACATGAGAGTGTTGTGGAGATCATTAGCGCTAAGAGTAAAACCTCCAAATAAAGTGCCCTGGGATTTATGTACTCTGTGCTGGTAATAATAATTAGAACGTATCCTACTGCAGGTAACTCCCACAACTTGCACTTTGCTCTGAAGCTGGGAAACTCATTGATTAATCCATGGGGTCAATCAGTCCATCTTGTTTGGAGAGTTAATCTCTGGTATGCACCAGGACCCAGAGTGAAACAGGTTTATTTACTGCTGCTTAATCAGAGAACCCAAACTCTCCTGTAGAGTGGTGAGAGGTTTGTTTCTACTTAGCCTTTAATTGCAAAATGATCTCATTAGTGCCATAGTGAATCTCAGTACTATCCTACAGACACGTGGAATTTAAGGAGTAAAGAACAAAAATGGTTGCCTGTAAAAACTCAGCATCTGCCACAAAGTGTGGTGCAGTTGGTATTTGCAGGATTACCCAAACCAGGCTTCTCTTTATTAGCCTTTTAATCTGAAGCTGGAACATCAGCTGCACATCCCAGTGGCTTTCTGTCTACGTTGCTGTTAAAAACAGAGGGGGACTGTCATGCTGAAACTGCTAGGAAGGGTTTTTATCCAAAGATAAAGATGCTGAGAACAACATGGAAACCAACAGCAGAGTTGCTGTGGCATTCACCAAAGAAAAGGGCAATCCTCTGAGTTATCCCCGAAAACTTCAGACCTTGTAAGTGTCCTTCTTACCTCTGTCATCAGTCCCTGGCTCATGTATTAATTGACTGTTCCTGAGATGCCTCAGTAAGGCCAAGGGAGAGTGAGTGGATCTCAGATGGGCAGTGAAATCTCAAATAAAGCGATCCTTGCCAGAGCAGGTGCTGGAAACCCAGGGGTGAGGTTGCATACTCACAGTAAAGCCCTGAGCATGAAAATGTGGAAAGCAGTGGAAAATTTCTTTAACATGAGCACCAGTAGATGCAGGTTCATGTTTCTGTGCTGAAGAAAATGTTTCAATGTGAGTCCGCATCCTGCAAATCCAATTCAGACTCTCTGCCCTTTGAAATCTGGGTAGTATCTCAGTGCCTTTGTGGCAGGAATCTTCTGGCTTGAATGTAGAAAATCAGGGATAAAAAGGCTCCTCTTAAACCAATGCTAAATACCAGGAAGAGAATAGAGGGGAATATTCTCTTTACTAATACTTGTTTCTAATCAGATAAAAATAAGTGACAGTGTAGGAAGAATCCCTCTACTAACTGCCAGAACATGTCGATTTATCAAATTTTTCTACTGTTGCTCTTTTTTTGAGCTCGCCTCGGAGCTGACAGTGTATGTTTTACAGTGCAGCAAGGTAGATTGATTGATCCTAAATAGAAAAGCCTTTGGGGTCTCGAGCTGATGTTTTAGCTTCAGAAAAAAAACTGAGTAAAGCATGTTAATGTAGAGAAAGGAGCCTGCCTTAATTGGACCAACTCCTGGCTTGCTGAAAATTAATGGCTGGCTGGCTGTTGCCAGAGTGATTCATCTTTTCTATCATATTCTATAGTCCTTCTCTCCAGGGGTCTGTACTCCCCTGCAATTCCAAACCAAAAGTGAAATATACTTCTTCATTTTTTTCTTCCTTAAAAACATGTATTTTAGTTGAATTGGCTTCCAGTAAATGAAAAATGGCACAGGTGGGAATATGAAGGAGGCACTCCGCGTCTGGGATTTAGATTTTTGTTTTGTTTGAATGGGATTTAGATTTTTTTAATGTACCCTTAACTCCTCATTGCTACTGGCTGACTGCACATGTGACAGAGTGACTTTTTAAAGGATCCCGATTTGTCTGTTGAAATGTATTGTTCCTTTTTCTCTGGCAATGGAAACAGAAATTCTGTGTAAGCAAGAGCTGATAAAAGTGGATATAAAGCTGGAAAAGGTGTTGAAAGCATTTAGGTGGCTCTGGAAATGAAAAGATGGCTTTTCCATGTAGTTCCATCAAGCCCACAGAAGTATTTTATATTTTTAAAATAAATGACTTGTGCACAAAAAAGTCTTGCCATTTTCCCCGTAAAGCCTCCAGTCCTGGCTCTGTGGAAGCAAAACAGCTGCAGATGAGCACGAGGTAGTCGAGAATTCACTGGTGTGTGCCTAAAACCCACATGGATAATCTGATCGTGGAGGGGGTCGAGCTTTGGAACTTAAAGAGGGCAAATTCAAAATGTGCCTTTAAACATAAAATAGTTCTGTGTCCCTTTTGAAATCTATCTGAGTTTCTGCTGGAGGCAGACTGCTACTTGTTTGCTGATTCCGAGGTGTCACCAGTTGAGTGGCACATGGAGTCATTTCTAACAAGCATGTAATAGGTTGGGAATGTCATGAATGTTGTATTATTGCATATTCTGAACAGGAGGATTCGCTGTAACTGAAGATTACAACAAGATAAATAAAGAAAGATTTTGTTTAACATAATTACATATGGTAAATTGTTATGGTAATTTACTGTTATTTCAGTAAGGCAAATATTAGCAGTCATAGCTCAGAGATGATAAATAATGCACTGGAAAATTGGATGTAAGGTTTCACATTGACCTGAGATTTGGGAAATGGGTAGAATTGCTGCAGATTTCTGTGCCATTAATTGCAAGAAAATAACATTAAGAACATGCTAAATCATGCTAAATGTTTTCAGCAGATGATAGACTGTGGGATAGTTCATTAATTCTCCAAACTCATTCATTATATTTGTTTTTTACTCCAAGAACACTTAATGAATAATCAATGCTTTGTGAAGCTGAAGGTGTGAGCATGTACATTTTCATATACATTCATATACCAACCAACATCCTTCCATTTATTTCCTACAGTTTTTTGTATCAAAGCATTTTTTTAAACTGTATACTCTTAAGCTCAATCACTAGGGATGTGTTTATTAGTCTTTGAAGCAGCTGTTTGAATTGCTGTTTTTACCTTTTACCAGTAGAGTTTGGTTCTCCCACGGTGCTATAAATATTAAATAAAGACACTAAGAGTTTATTAGTGTGATATCTTTTATGGGGACATGGTAGAAAATGTAACCTATAAAATTAGTAATGAGAGGATGAAAATTACACATTGTCTCCATCAGGTTTTACAGCCATCATTTTTTCCTATTTATGTGTTGTTTTTCTTGTAGAGAAGGAGAAGGGCTCTGAGCATTTAATGAACTGCAGAAAGCAAATCTGGCTGTGTATTGTATGATAGTGTGGGATTTACTGGAAGCAGGAGTGGGATAGAAACAGGAGTCCAGGCTTAGATGTAGCATTGTGTGTGTGATGGCTCAAGTCAGTTTTAATTTCCACAAAACACTGAAACACCGTCTCTGAGTGGTCAAAATGCCTGTGGTACCTGGACACATCCATTCTTTTAATACAGAGAAACAAAATAGGACAAGATAGGACAAGAGAGAACAGCCTCAAGTTGCACCAGGGGAAGGTTAGGTTGGATATGAGAAAAAAATTCTTCATTGAAAGGGTTGTCAAGCAGTAGAACAGGCTGCCCAGGGAAGCGATGGAATCACCATCCCTGGAAGTGCTCAAATAACATGTAGATGTGGCACTTGGGGACATGGTTTAGGGGTGGACCTGGCAGGGTTAGGTTAGTGGCTGGACTTAACAATCTTAGAGGTCTCTTCCAAACTTCATGACTCTGTAATTCTATTAAAATCTTCTTGCCTCCATTTCAGCATTTGCCTTTTGTAGACAAGATATTTCAGTCCCAGAATAATTCCACCGTGTATTTACACGTGCTCGTGGGATGCCATTTCACACAACAATTGCAATAATTTGTGTGACATCCCTTAAATTTTTCACCTTGCACTAATTTGGAAATGCCCAGTAGTTTGTATGGAGAAGGATCTGCCTCTGTTTGCTTTTTCAAAGTCCATCTTTCTAATTTTTCTGTGTTCTTCACTTGTATCTGGGCGATGGAGGCAGTGACCTGGCTGTTTGAATTTCAGGACTCAGATCCCAGCTGTGCTTCAGGTTTCCAGCGTGGCCGTGGGGAATTCACTCCACTGCACTTGGTTCCCACTGCTGTAAAACAGTTTTCTCACAGAATCACAGAGGGATTGCACGAACGTACAGAAGGATGCCTCGAAAATGTGGCCATGTAAAATTTTATGCTGCGTACTTTGCCAAATAAATGCAGCTTCCCAACAAGGCACAGCACGCTCTGCTTCACATTAGCACTTAATGGAGAAATCACTTTGTGAGGCAGTAATGTGCCCGTGCATTTCTGTGGTTAACTGAATGGGTTCATACCTATTCTTAGGCAACAGGAGCCTCTCCACACAGGATATGTTTGGGATTTTTCAATTTCTGGTGTGGTGACATGCAGGGAATGGTGGCCAGGACTGAACCCCCTGCAAAAGCCGGAGGACATGGATGAGTGCAGACATTTGGGAGCGTTGGGCCAGAAGTGCCAGGGCAGGAATACAAATGATTTGCTCATGATCACACAAGAGGGACATTTCCGTGCATGCTGAGGACTCTGCAGGTTACCCAGACATCAGAAATTCCCAAAGGTTGCAGTTAAGCCATCCTCACCTTAATGATGTTCACGGAAGGGGTGTGAGGGGTGGATTTGGCAGCTTAGGTTTATCACAGTGCACGGGGTGTAAGGGAGCTGGTCAAGAGACACAACTTGAAAAGCAGATGGATCCTGCTGGAAGTAGTGCTGTGTGTTTGCTGCTTTAAAGTTCGTCAGGAAAGAAACATCTTTTGCAGCGATAATCCTCAAAACCATGGTGAAAAACAGAGTCCTGAAGGGACCTACATCCTGAACTGTGGGATGATGTCCTGCCAGGGGGTTTATCCTAATAAACGAGTATTATCCCTCCTGCTCTTCCAGCCCTATGCAGCTTGCCAGAGGGGGCACTTTTTAATGGACTAGGAGAAGTTAAAGGAAAATCCAGAAGGATAAGGCTGAAAGCGAATTCTTTGGTTTATACCATTTATAGTCCTATTAAATTCAGTATATCTCTCAGACATTTGGGGGGCAAGAAGTTCAGTGTATTCGTACATCTTTCAAGATCCTGGCTTGATCATTTGACTCTGTCCAGCCAGCTTAACAAGCTAAATAATAAAAGGGAACAATGCAAAACTTGTTGAATTTTTTTTCACCCTGTGTCTTTTTTGAAGTAAAATACCATTTTTTTTTCTCAGATGCCCAGCAGTTTGCTGCAGACTCCTGCAGCTTCTCTGCCCATCACTCAGTACCTGTTTCAGCTTATCAAATTGTTGTACTTCCTCCTTTCATAGAGAAGCAATTAAAAATGATGAGGGTAAAGGGTTAAACCTAAAAGCCTGCTAATGAGGGTGCCTTCTTGGTTTTCCTTTCATCAGGCATTAGATGCTGTTTTCAGCATAAGCTTCCGATAAGCATCACTGAACATTTTTCCAGCGTATTTTTTAAAAAGTTGGGGGTTTTTTACCATCCTGTAAAAATGATAGATGTGTGACTCTGCTGTTTATCCGAAATCCTAATTACTGATGCTGCAGCTTTGGAATGTTAAATTCATACAGTGTTCTTTAGGCTTCAAACTGGTCAAAGAAAGATTGATTTGTGTCCACAGAGAGTTCTAAGTCTAGTAAACACAGCCAATGTTTGTTTATTTATTTATTGCATTATTTGAAAGTCAGGAGTTGCATCAACTGCAAATTGCGTAGACGTAGAGATTTCTAAAGGAGAAAAAGGAAAAAAAAGCAAAAGTTGTCTGCCATTGAATGAAATTTTAATTTCTGTCTCCACGAGAGCAAAGAGTAGGGGTAAGAGGTGGAATTTGAAAATATAGATGAGATTTCCTTTCCTTGAGCTATGCTGTTTTTTATAAAACAATAGCTTGATTTTTTTTTTTCTAAACCTTTACACATAGACTTAGGAAAAGCATTTTATATATAAATATATCTAAATGAGATTTATAGATCGTGTGGATCTCTGTGTGTATACATATATATATAAAAAACAGTGCAGTTCAGTAGTCATGTAACATCCCAAGCTCTCGTTTTCCAAGGACAGCAAAGAGGATCATTTAGATTTTCTAATGACAGAATCATTCAGGTTAGAAAACACCTCCAAGATCATTGGGTCTGACTGTTCACCCAGCACTGCCAAGCCCACCACTAAGCCGTGCCCTTCCCTGTAATGGAAGTGGGAGCAGCTCAGCTCTCCTGCATTTCCAGTGTGTTTCCTGTGCTGTGTATGAGCAGTGCCTGGAGCCAGAGCGGCTCCTCTGCCTGACAGAGCCGAGCAGGGTCATCCCTGTGTGGCTGAAATTTCCTGCAGAGCTGCCCAGGTGAGCCAGGGCCCATTGCTGCTGTGCAGAGTGGCTGAAAACTGTGGAATCTTTGTGTCCTTGAAGCCTTTCTTGCAGTTCCTTAAGGCTCTTAGGAGAGGAGCTGGTTGTGCTAATCCCTTGCTGAGCATTCACCTACCTGTGCTACCTGAGAGGAGCAATGTGGAGCAGACACGGTGCTTGTTTAAAAAAAAAAGAATCAGACGATTTCTCTCAGGATTTTCTCCGTCTCTAGTCAAGTTTGTTTTAAACTAATGGAAGTAATTAGCAAGTCACAGAGGGACTTTGTCTACGAGGTAGCCATTTTTAGATAATGGAGCATAAAAGTCGACACAGTGACATATGACACCAGAGCAGCATCTTGGAGCCACTAGCTGGGTCTTAAGCAGATGTTTAAGTACTTTGAATACTGAAATCGCTACATACACGTATAGAAAGAGTTTGTTGTTTTTTTTTCTCTCAGACTACTGGTACACTGTAGGGCTTTCTTTTAATCTCAATAAAATCAAAGTAAGCTCTGAAATGTTTTTTAATGTGCAGTCATTATCACTCCTCTCTTCTTTAAATGTCTTTCAGTATATGATACGTGGGTGCTTGGGGAGTAGGGATGGAACTTGAGATCTGCATGGCCATTACACAGCAGAGGGATGCAGCAACACAGCAGCTGATGTGCCACGTTTCTAACAGTGCCCATGGTGTTGAGCTGAAAATAAATAACATTTAGAAGTGAAGATGCACTTGATATGTTCACACATATTTATGGTAGCTGTGAATGCCGGGGAGATTTGCAGAAATTCCAGAGATGAAGGTGATCTGCCAGCAGGGTGGTCCCGGAGGTCCAGGGTATCTCCCCTCACATGTCTCTGAGATTGTCCCAGTTCTTGTAGGTGCCACCAAACCATGTATGTGCTTACCCTCATCCAGGGCTTCCAGGTTTTTTTATATACTAGATAACTTTATCCATCTTATTTTTTATAAATCAATGTGTGACATTCGCTGTTTGTGCCCAGCAATTGCTGCAGCATTTGGTAACACTTCCCACCACACACACAAAAATGTACCAGTGTGGTCTAAATAAATACACAGCACAGAAAGCCTCTGTAGATGCACAGTTATCACACGATCACAGCACCCCAGTTATTGAGGGGTGCAGTTTGGTGAAGGAGGGGAAGGATTTTCCCTTCCTCTGCCATGGTCTGCTCCTTATTTCTCTGTACTTTGATGCGGCCAGGGGCTTTGACAGCCAGATGGGTTGAGCCACTTCCTGGCTGCTTTTTTCTTTCTCCTGTGCCATGGTTGGGTTTTTTTCTTTATTTAGATCCAAGTTAGACCTTGATTCAGCTCACAGCAGTGGTGCAGAGCTGTGGTTGGTACAGGGGGAAGGGGCAGTTGGGGTACAACTGTCCCAGAAGCTCCTCCTGGAGTGCCCTGCGTCCCTTCTCCCACCACAGCTGGTCTAGGTAGGATCCATGTGACCCAGCCCTTCTTCTGCAGGAATTAAGTGCCTGCTGAAGCCCACCAGAGCTGGCCCAGCAGGTTCTTGTCTCGGGGCAGGCTGGAGCATCTCAGCATGAGAACCCTTCTAACAATCCGAGCTGGAACACTGTGCATCCATTCTCACTCACTTGAGATGTTTTTACGGGTACAATATGTTTTCCTTCACCACGTGTGTTCCGCTCCGTGGATTACTCGAATGGCAGAAAGTGTTTTGTTTCCTGTGTTATTAGCTGCAGGTTCAGTTTCTATCAGATTTGTCAATTCTGTCATATAAGAGTTGGGTTTTTTTCTGGTCTAATGTATGTGACAAGTTTCATAATGCCAATAAAAATAGTTTTCAAACTAGACTGTGAAAGACTTTGACCAAAAAAAAGGCGAAAATAAAAATATCAGCGACTGGGGAGCTTTGATCTGACAAAGTAGGCTTTCAAATGACACGTTATGGTTTATGAAGCGCAGTTTTACAGTTCCTTTTTGCAGTAGCTGTAACATGTGAGGGGTTGGCCAAGGTGGGAATGCAGCTCAGGATGAGGGGTCCAGTTCCAGCAGCAGATGCGTGCTCCAAAATGGTTTAAACTTTTATTTCTGTGCTTAATTTTTTTCTTGTTTTTATATTTCTGATAATGGAATTGTTATGGGCTTTTGAATTTCAGTTAAGAATGTGCAAATAGGCTATGTGGTAAGTAGGTTATTGAAGGGTTAGGGAAATGGAGAACATTTCCTGAAAAAAAATACCCACAGTGTGGGTAATAGACTCCAGTTGAATTTAAAAGATAATGGCGACAAGGGAGAAATCCACTTGTAGAAATGGGGAACAGCTGTGTTTGAGATCTAATGAAACTGTATCAAATACTTTAAAAATGGCTTACAACTTCTTCCCTGGGGAACAGAGATAAAGCACAAGAGCACTCCTGAAAGGTCGAAGAAACAGTTAAATCATTTCCTTGATGGTTATTAGAGATATAGAAGACATCAGTGAAAATTAAATGTCTGAAACTTGTATTTGATTGCTTTCCTTATCACGCCAATCTCACACATTTCTCCCATCTCTTCCTCTCTGTTCTAGTAAAATTTAATAACTGTGCCGGTAACAAGGGCGTGCGGTATGAAACCAACAGCCTGGACTTCAAGGTGAGGGCGGACGGGACCCTGTACGCTGCCCACCACCTGCAGGTGCCCTCCAAGCAGCTGATCCTGGTGGTGACTGCCTGGGACCCCCAGACCCTGGGCAGATGGGAGACCGTGGTCAGGTTTCTGGTGGCAGAGAAGTCCCAACACAACGGACACAAGGTAAGAGTTTTTCAAAGCTCTTTTTCTTACTTTGTTCCTCCTTTGCCCCAAACCATTGGAAGGTTCAAGAGGTGTTGGAGTGTTTGTGTTGCCTGGTCTGTGCTTCATAGGAAGTGTCCAAGTAGGAGATATCATGAGCAGCATCAAATTCCTTGCAAACGATCCTTGAACTTCGCTGACAGAAATGATTTAAGGTGTCCAGTGAGGGAAGTGTTCTGTAAGTTCATACTTCTGTATTTTTAAGTGACAACTTGTCTGTCATACACTATAGGTCATGTACATCATGTTTGCACCTCCCTGCTGATAGTCTCTCTTGACTCCAAGTAAAACCAGCAGATGAAGGGTGCAGACTCAAAGCCAACCATCTTTGTGATGGTTTTAAGTTCAGATTCCTTTTTTGACAGCGCAGGCCTGGAGTCACGCACTGGCAGCTCTGCCCTGCTGCTCATCTCTGGTTTTCACAGTTACTCTTGCAAGCAATCTGCATGGCCCTGCAGCTTCCAGAGGGGAGATTTGGACTTGTTCCTTCCCTTGCAAGGACAGGGAGCGTTGCTGCTGCCTGATAAGGGACACGTGCTCACGCGTGGTGCAGGCAGCGAGGCACAACACGGCACTGCGGTGCCAAGCGTCCCCTCTGCTCAGTGCCAGCATCTTCCCTCGCCCACCCGACAGAGAAAAGCCAGAGCCAGCGTTTCAGTCAGAAGGGTACAGATGGTTTCTTTCTGCTTTAGTTCCATACACACAGCTGAAAAGCAGGAGAGGGCTCTGTCCCTGCCCAGCAGTCTGAGAGCAGCGTTCCTTCAGTGAAATGCGGTGGTGGGCTGCACAGAGACACTGGAACTGGGGGTTGCTCCATGAAAGCACATTTCTTCTGGTCTGCCCTTGGAGCAGCTGTCACTTTCTCACCTCTTCCATATCATTTTTGGCAGCAGCAGTTCACCTTTTCATTTTCAGTGCAAGTCTGGGCTGAAGATCATTTACTACACGGAGTAAATGCAGTTATCTCGTCTGGTGCTGGCTCAAACAACGCAGTGCTGGTTGGGTGGCGACATTTGGGCAGGATTTGGCAGGGAATTGTTTCAAGAGTCTGATTTATTGCTGTATCTTGAAGACCTGCAGAGTAAGGATGAAGCTGTGTGTCCTGGGAGCAGCCACGGATCCTTCAGGGACAGGTGGGGTCTCTTGGCTGTGGCTGTAATTTGCATTAATGCACCACAGTAATGGTCCAAACAGCAAGACTGGCCTCTCCTTTCCTCCTTTCTGCAGTGCTTGGACAGAGAGTGCAGGGCAGGATGGGGAAAGAAGGAGAGACTTCCTGTGTCAAATTGTTAGAATTCCACCATGTGATTCTGTGCTGTTTGGGAGGATTTTTGCCACGTGTGAGACAGAAAGGGAAAGATTTGGACAGACTGAAATCTCTCGCTTGCCCAGTGGGCTGACCCCTAAGGTTTTGCAGAGCTTAGAGTCATATAAATACACTTCTGCTGCTCTTCAGTAAGGCTTGGGCTTGTGCAAGATGTGATTAAGCCCTGTTTGTTATGTCAACTCTATTTGCCATTTCCAACCAAAGAAATACTGCTTCCTTCTAAAAGTAATTAAATATTGAAGGAACAAAGTAAGATGTCTTATATACTGCTTTAAATTTCTTCTCAGTGTAGCAGAAAAAAAAACCTGAATAAGCACACATTTCTGTTTTAGTAGAATATTTGGTTGGAAATTCATCTAATGTTAATGTAATCTGAACTCTGGTTGAAAACAGAGAGCTAAGCTTCTTAAAATTCATATCCCTCCTTTCTAAAAGCCTTATTAGTGTGTAGTTTGAGGCTGGAAAAATACAGAAAACAAGACTAATGACAAGGTCATAAGCAGTTTTATTGTGGGTCCCTATAGCAGGCATCTGACTTGTGTTTTATTTAAATGCCTGTGGTTTTTGCAAGCAGAATAATCCTTTGTTTACTAAAGAAATAAATATGATTATGAGATTATTTTTAAAAATAACAGTGTTTGTGCTGAGAAAAGAACCTCAAACCTTACAGTATCCAGTTCAGTATGTTACAGGCCATGACCCTAATATGTTTTGTGGCTTTTACTAGAGGCAGATTTCACGTTTGGTTTTGTGTAGTATAATATGACTCAAGCAGAACTATATATATTTTTAAAAGACATTTCAGACTGTTTTGTTATATGCAGGATATAGAGATGGCAAATATGGGAGAGAAAGGAAGTGAGCTGAGAGAGGGAGAGAGACCAGTTTTCTTCTGGTGCATCCATTCATTTCCATTTTACTTTGTAAATTTGTGACTGATTTCGCGAAAACGCTGAACAGTTCCCAGACGTTATAAATAATCGGCGTGAAATTCGGTTACTGCACCTGCTGATCACTGTTTGTTGGCACCTACAGTACAAAAAAGTCCTTTTTCCTTGTTCCTCCTCATCTCCATGAGCGATGCCCCTCAGTGAGGGCAGCCCCTCGTGATGGGGGGCTTGGTGCTCCTCAGAACCCCCTCTGAAAGGATAAATCACAATTTAGTTCATGATTATCCAGGGATTAAAGCTGCATCTAAACTAGCCCTTCTGGAATGGCCATTATTAGATGTTTGGTTTATTGTGGAGGTTATAATACAGAATAAATGTTACAGGAGAAATCAATGTTTTTGGGATACTGGCTGATGTTTTGGGGGCCAGGAGTGAGCCTGCCTGCCAGTGAGTGGGCTGCTTTCCAGGAGAGCACAGAGTAATCCATCAGTAAATGATCCGTTGGATCTGTGATCCTTTCTTGTCAGAATATGTGAGACTGAAAATCTGGGTAACAGGCTGAGAGCGCTTTGGTGGTGGCCAAGGGCTTCCAAGGCAGCAGATCATTTCTTGTTGGGATAATCCTCCCCTTGTGTGCTTTCGCTGCAAAATCAGAAGGTTTGGTGTCCGTACCTGTGCCCCAGATGCCCCAGCTGAGCCTTGCTCTTGATGCAACCTGAAATTTTAATGGAAAGGGACCCAATAGAGTGACAATTTCCCTTTTTTCACGGTGTTGGCCTTATAAATGTTCTCATTGCTTTAGATGACTGAATAACCTGGGCAAACCTGCCAGTTTTCAGTGAAAACCACTGTAATGAAAGAGTTCTAACTACTACATTAAAGTGTCATGCTAGTAGGATGAAATGATAGAAAAGGCAAATACTTTAAAAATGTACTTTATGATACACGAAGCATACATTTCCCCTCCTCCCCAGCAAACACTTGAATGTAAACTTTTTTTTCTGGTTTATACAAGTGATGTTAGTAACTCGAGGAACTTTTTTGTTCAGTCTTGCAGGAAACCTGATAGCAATTCAATTAGAAAATGCAAATGAGGTCACATATTTCCCACAAGAGTGCTGAATTACCCCAGAGGAAACTGAGTGATATTCCAGCATAACAATAAATACTTAAGATAAAGTTTCTTCCACTGTTCTTGTCTGGCTGCCTGTTGTTCCAATTGAAACTATCGATCGGGGCTGTGGGTGTAGTTTGGGAAGAAGGAAAGAGAAAAGACAAGAGAAAAGAGAACAAAAGAGAAAAAAAGCAAAAAGAAAAAAGAAAAGAAAAAAGAGAAAATATGCTATTTTATGAAATAATATAAAGTCTTTGTGGCTTGTGTCAGCATTTGTGAAAGATGAACTTGAGTGGAATAATGCTCCAGAAGAAAACAAAGTAAAGCCGGGCTTTACTTATCTGGAATTAGCCGTGTAGTGTCTTCTTTTCTAAGAGTGCATGCTATTATTTTGAAAAATTGGATATTGATTCAGCCAAAAGTCTAAAAATGAAGATTATGTTTGTGAACAGTGACATTGCTGAGGACTGCAGTCTTCAGAGTGTCCTGTTTTTTAGTTGCAGAAACTCAAATCTTCCCAAGTGCATGAGCAGAAATATTGTACCATTTGTCCTTCACACCCCACCCCTGCCCTCTGTGTCTATCAGTCCAAGCTCCTCCTCATCATTCCTTGAAAATCAACTTCCTCCACTCCCTGTGTTGGCTAATCCCATCTGAAGTTCTGACCCTCTCATTTATATTGATTGTTTTCTTTAATTTTCAGTCCTTTCATGTGTCTAAGTCACATCTGGCAGATTTTCTTGTGTATTTATTTAGCCATCTATTTTTCTGTAGTTCTCACCTCAAAAGTTAAAATATAGATCATAGGAATACAGCATAGAAAGGAATTCACAGCAAAAGAGCTTAGAGGTACAGGATATATTCAGCACATGTAGGATGTCAGTCATCTGCTGCCAGTGACTTAGTTTGGAAAAACAAAAATTCTGTTTTCTTTGAATCATGTTTATGTCAACCAAAGTTTCTCATTGTTTGAGCTTTTTGAATTCTGAGCATGGAAATATGTAAATTTTTGTAATGTTAAATCACTGGGAATTGTGCAATTAAACTTGGAAATATGTGAGGTCTGCAGCTAGTGTTTAAAACATTGAGAACTGCTGTCAGAAATCAATTCTTGCTTAAGCCCAGCTTGTGTTTTATTATGTCTCATCTTATTTTGGGCTGCTTTCAGAACCCAGCTATGAGTCCACAGCCATGCAATGTGAAAAGCTGATTCTTACAGACAGAGGGTTTTTTTTATTTAAAGCCTTTAAATAATCATCTGTGATATTTTACCTGGCTGAGGCTTTAAATTCCAAGTACAGCCTTTTATTGCTGTTCACAAGCACAAAGGTCTCTGGGCAAGGAAAGGCTTATTCAGCACTGCTCTCATTCATGACCTGGGTTATTGTGCAGCCAGGATGCTCTGCACGAGGCTGGGGAGCCTTCCCTTGAGGGAAGAAAATCAGAGTTTAAGTGGGAGCTGTGCTTCCCAAGACTCCGGTCTCCCTGATGCTCTGGAGCGGGTGCACTTGGAGGAAACAAGAAAAAATGTGTTCCCTTCCTTTCTTCCTTCTTTTTCCTGCACTGAGATGTTATCTGTGGCATCAGGGTGATGGGAGTTTGCCCCATCAAACTGTTTTATCCCTAGAGAAGGGGTGAAAAAATGAGGTTTTAGTTGTCATCCTGCCTTTATCTGACGATACTGATGCATATTTTAAGTACTGGGTCATTACACTGGCACTGTCGTCTTTCACTACCTCTGTGGGGGATCCAAGGCAGTAACTAAATCCAGCAAAATGGAAGCTGGAATACTTTTTATTTCTGTATCTCACCAGTGAAGCAAGACCTGGATTTATCTGTCGGGGAGGGCCCATACAGAGATTTCTGTTTCCTTCAGATAACTTGTGAGACATTGTTTGGGGTTTTAACAGATCAGATCAGTGGAAAAGATGAGAAAGAGGATGACTAATAAATTAGTATCATATAATTGTTACCAGTGAGATTGCTCATGATAATTGTGCAAGTCTAATGAAGATGCATCTGCTGAACTTGCCTGACCTCATGCTGAAGTGAATTTGAACATCTCACGTGTAATCATTGCAGGAGGGGAGAGCGGTGTTTGTGAAAACGCGTGATCTTCCCTGGCCTGATTTTCAGGTGTGCTGAATCCCACTGCCTTGTGCTGAAGCCAAGATAAGATATGACACACCGGTGCTCATTGCCTTGGAAAATCAGCCCACTACGGGAAGTTTCCAAGCACTGCACTTGCTGCATTTAGTTCTTAAGCAGTCAGCATCATACCAAGGGTCAGGCTCAAAGCCATGCTCGAAAAACCATCTGTAAGTGAAATTCACTCCAGATCTGTCTTCCTTCAAACAAAAGGAAGTCCTGAGCATTGAACTGCCAACGCGGAAATAAGTTTTTTCTGATAAAGCAAACCCCTTGGACTGCTGCGTGCTCCTGCCTGTGATGTGTGCCTTGCCCTTGCCGGATCAAAGCTTTTGACCTCCCATTTCATGTTCTTCGTTGGTAACTGCTGAAGTCTGACTGCCACTTCAAAAAAAATATTTTGGACTGGATATCCTAAAAATACCTTCATCGCTGTGGTAATCTGTTGACAGCTGCTTGTAAATGTGACTTTGAATACAGACAAAAATTGCTTCATGCAGGCACATCCATTAAAATAAACTTTTTTTTTTAGGGGCTTTGAGTGTCCAGGATCTTTCCTTTAGCCCAGCAAGCTGAGACAGATTGGTAGGTATAAGATCAGTGTGAAGGAGGGTTTTGGTTCCTCCCAGCCTCTGGAGGCCCGGTCCTGGACTGTTGGATGAGATAGTGACCCTGTGGCATGTCCAGCTGGAGGAGAGGAGCCAGGGATGGGTGTCCAGCACAGCAGGGTGGCCCAAGGGCCTGGCAGTCCCAGCAAGGAGTGGGATCTCAAACACTGTCCCCACCCAGCAAAGCATTTAAACTCCGGCTTAAATTTCATCTTGCAAATGGAGATAAATTGAGTGTGTCCTCATGGTCAAATTCGAGCGTTTCTTAGGTGCACTCTGGAATTGGAGAAAAAAAAGAAGAACAGTCTTTTCTCAAGAGCCTCTTGAAATAACCAAAGGATAACTTGAAAGGGCAAATTCTCTTGCTAGCACTGAGGAGAAGTACCAGACTGAATTATTTTGCTTTGTGCTAAAGTAGCAGCAGCGCCTGTGATCTTTTAAATCTCTTGTGATCTTTTTACTTGCAAACATTATGAAGAGGAGGAGTATTGTTACATTTAATTCATTATGATTATTTTATCTTTTGAACCTCATGGCTTTAGAAAAATAGAATGAGATTAAAATTTTTCACAGGCTTTTTAAGGGGTAGACTTGGTCCCGGTTCTTTCTGTGATGAAGAGCACTTGTAGTAGTCTGAGCTTTAGAAGCAAAAGAAATGTGTTTTGGAACCATGTTTTCAGTTATTTGTTAGAAGTTTTATTGGGGAGGAAGAGCGCAGCTTACTAGCCCAGGTATTTCCTACATTTTTTCTCTAGATTAGGTGCAGGATGAGAGAGGTAATTCCAAGGTGCAACAGTGGTTTTCACTGTATAGTGTGTGACAAGATCTACCACCTTTATTCCCAACCTACAGGTAACAAGTATGAGTATTTTGTGATTTAATAGCCCTGCTCTTGAGAAGTACTTGTGGTTCTGAAGCCATTGTGTATGGCTTCTCCCAATTAGGAGAATGACATTAACTTGAAGATAGAAGTGTCTCTTTGTAAACACTAGAAGGTAGAGTACAACAGTAATTTAGATGTTTCTTAAACAATCCTACCTGAGAAGCACTGTGAGATTAGATCTTACAAAAGGAGTGTGAAAAGGTCAAGTTGATGTGGGGAGCTTTGCAAGGAAACAACCTCATCAGAACTTTTCTTGTTGGTATAAGATGTTCAAGCCTTAAAACGAGGAGGAAAAGTACATCAAGAGCTGTGCTTTGTGGATGATGTCATCGTCTTCTGCCCATTGAAGGCTCTTGCAATATTCAAAGCCTGACAATGACAAGGAGAGTATCAAAGGTGCTGGAAACCTGTGGGAGCCATGAAAGATTCCACCAAAGGCAGATGGATGTCTAATGTACCTGCTTTGGTATGTGATTCTTCCAGAGAATGGAAGAGGAAGATCATTTGAAACCCTGCCAGCAGTGCACTGGCCAGGAGGTGCCTCTAATCATCTTTGTGGTACCACAGAATAAGTCTGAGCACAGCTCTGCCTCTCCTTCCCAGCTGAAACTCCCATCCCTTAGAGATCCCGTGGGCATTTTGTGTCTGCTTGGTAACGAAGTGAGCGCTCTGCCCGTGCCCGTCCTGACTCTGCAGCAGAAAAGTGAAGCCTGTTGAAGTGCTCTAGTGACTGAGCTACATTTCAGCTCTTTGTGAAATGGTGATAACTTACCCAACAGAAGGTGTGGGTGAGTTCAGGAGATTTCTGAATTTCAATTAAATTCTACTGGAAAATCAACACTTCCTGTCCCAGCCTGGTCAGCAGGCACCTGAAAAGCCCCGTTCTGGCCCCAGGGGCATTGGCTTCAGCCTGTGTCCATGAGGCCCTCACCAACCTTGTTAGGATTTCTGTCAAAGAGAATAACATGTATTTGTTGGGTTTTTTAAATAAGAGCCTTCTTTGGTAATCACATGGGTTATGCCCAGAGCTGATGCATCTCTTTTCTCTGGAGTCCAGACTTAACTCAGCATTTAATTACAGTTACCCACAAAGGGCCCTGCTGCACCTTTTGAAAAGAAAGGATCTTCTCCTGCCTGACTCACAAGCCAGTGTGTCGTGTTCTCCCTATTTAAAAATCCCTGGTTTTACCTGCTACTCTTCTTCAGCTTTTTTCTTGCTTTGCAGCCCTGCAACACCAAGGAACATTTTGATTCCTCGGTCACGCTGATCACATTTTATTAGTTCTATCGGGTAAAATTTTCCAAAGCCTGCAGAGCCAGCCAGTTACCTAACAACCTTAAATTTGCATGCATGCCTCGTTTTTCAGCTCTCAAGGAACAGGGCATGTAGAGCTTTGACACTGACTCCTTGGGAACGAGGGGTTTTGGCATGGCTGATGCATTTGTGTGTGTTACGTGGCTCGTTCTCCTCCTCTGAGGGCAGTAACTTGGTTAGCTTTTAGTCAAACTTTTTCTTCCCTGTCAGCTGATGTGTTCTGGAAGCTCATGCACTTGCCAAATCTGACAATTTTTCTTACTAATTGACTCTAATGTGAACTGCTCTATGCAGCCCCACTGCTAGCTGATAAAAACAAAAAGTAATGAATTTTTGCTTAACTAGCTGATTTAATTAAAATGTTTTATACTGTACTTGTATGGTTTCTATAAATGGAGAGGTAATTTTGTTTAATGAGTTCCTAACCAAACATAACATTCTTGACTGTACGTAGCCAGATTTGATAAAGGTCACAAGCGCTGCAATTCCACTGTTTGCTTTTGGAAGTCGTGATGATCAAACAGCTTGCTTGGGTGCTGGAAATATCGTGTCAGGACTGGTTCCCTCTATTCCTGTTTATACCAGAAATTATTTGTATAGTTTTAGGAGCAGAGGGGGTTCTTCTCTGTATCTGAATACTGTTCATTATCTTTAAAGTGGAAGTGTTCTGCCAAAATCTCATCTCATTGTCAATTAGTGGCTTCTCTGCAAACACATTAATTTAATGCCCCTGCTGAAGAGCTGTGCATGTTGGAACATCTTGCTGCTAAAACAATAGTTTTCAGAGCTCTTTGACACAAATCATTCATGAATGGCAATTTATGCCGTGATGGTAATGGGATGTGACATGAAGCTATCTTTGATTAAATTTACCACAGCTTACAACTATTAGTAAATAAAGCTAATACATACAGTCATCGCAGAGTTCTAGAGGGTGGATAAGGAGAAAAACAGATTATGGATTCCTTACCTGTGCAGTTCCTAAATAATAGCTTCACATAGCGCAACTGTAATAAATTAAAGTCTAAAATAAAAAGTCTGATCTTTTTAAAACTACTTTTTTTCCTGTCTCCAACTTCAGCGAATTCAGCAATGACCTAAATAAAAAAGGAATCAATTACCGTAAAATAAATAAATTTGCTGTTTGTTCTGCAACCCTTTCATTCTACTGTGTGAGAACACAAAATGGAATATCTTTCTATACTGAAAGATCAAAAACTGGAGAAATGGTGCATTTTGGGAAAAAAGGGTTCATTCGTCCTCCACTGCCGTCCCTGATGTCAGCAAAATGTTGTTTCCTTAGAACAGAATTCATGCAAATGTTTATTTTGCAGTGCTCTCATGTTCCCTTTGTTAAAGAACTAAGCTCTATTTTCATTGTCTTATTTTCTGTTTGGTAAATAACATTTTCTCCTGTCCTTTCCGCAGCTACCATGGAAACAAGCAAAAATGCTTCAGATTAAATATTTTTAAATAGATTCTTTTTTTCCCTGGTAGAAAATGGTACCAGTTTTCAAAATGTATATTGATATAGGAGATGAAGGGAAATATGTTTGAGCAATGGACTAAAGGTGGCTTTGTATCCCCTTGTATTGATAAAAATATATTAAAAACACGTTGCCTCAGTTAAACCCTATGAGTGACACTAGACACAAAGCAACTCAAGTATTATTTCTTTTCTGAAACATGTGTAGTGTGAAGTGTTAAAGAGCCTATGAAAATAATAAGACTGTCATATAAATAAAACAGGTTAAATCATAAATAATTTTGATACCTGGGAAATAAAGGCCTTATTTCCTTTCCTTCAATTGCAGGTACTTTTTATTGCAAGTGCAAGAATAATATATTGTAGTGCTGAATCTGGAGCATTTCATTTTTCGGGTTGAGCCCTATGAAATTATTAATCTCCACCAAACGTACCCTAAGACCCACTTGTTATTTATATGCAGGGAATGGTGGCTTATTTACCCAAACATTAGAGTGATCCAAAATGTTCAGCTAAGCAGGAACACAAAATATGATATTATATTATGTAAATGGGTTTGTGATACGCTCTGCTGGATAATAACTTCCAGATGTCTCTGTAGCCAGAGGCTGACGGATATCAAAGGCAGGTTGGCTGGGAGGGGAGACAAGCCAGCTGGCGAGACTGGCTACTGCTAAGTGTAGCGGAAGGTGAAAGCTGGTGTTTCTTCACACTCACTGGTTTTATTTGTGGACTAGTGAAAAGTCAGCGGCTCGTAGCCTTCTTGTCACAAGCAGGATAGGGCTGGAGGGGCTGCTGGCATCCCACGTGTCCTGTTCTTTCAGGGGATTATTTTTTGACCTCTTTTACGAGCAGAGGTTGGGTTTAGTCTGAGTCTCCCAACAAATGAAAGGCTGACGAGCCCAAGACCAACACTGACAGGAGCTTACAGACTCGCTAGATCGTTTTTCCAACTTACCCTTTATTCTCAGTGCCAAGTGCAGACAAGGAATGTCCCTGAGCTCTCAACATCATGGTGTAAGTGGAGTTAGTTGAAGCACCCTACAGCCTCACCAGTTTGGAGTAAGGTGTCCTAAATCTGGTTTTGAAGTCTGACAGTCTCCTTGGGGTTTATTTCCATGTCCTCTTCGGAATGCAGCAGGTTGTGCTCCCCATCCTTAAAGGCAATTCTAGACTGAAAAAGGACTGGAAATTACTCCTGACAGAGGCCATTGAAGCTGCTGACATGGATTCCAAGACACCTCTACACCTTCTGTGAAGCAGCCTGGGACAAGAAGGTTCTTCTCACAATCCTTAGAGATGAGGCTGCACCTCCTCCAACCTCACATTGCTTTCTGAGAGCTTGATCTGCCGTCTCAGTGAAAGGTTTCTGATTGACTTCAATATGTTTTTAATTGATTTCAACAAATAGCCAAAAAAACCCAAACCAAAAAAGCGGCAAGGGGAATTGCAGGGCGGATTCTGCCACACTGTGCTACAGTGAATCCTCATCTCTTCAGCATGACTGCCTTATCAAATGCAAGGAGGATGGTCTCCGAGAGGCTCTTCCCCTGCCCTACAAGTGCTCGTAACAAATATTAGAGTTGCGCATTCCAAAGAAGCATTTATCAGCAGAAGATGCGATGGCTGCGTTATGATTTGCCAGCACTGGTGTTGTCTGTGTGTGCCACAGTTATGGGCCAGAAGCCCACTGGAAGAGACATGGGATAACTCAGAGCCAAGTGTCAATCCCAGGCTTGCAGAATTTGGGCTTTAAATAATGCAGCCAGCACAGGACTGCTCAGCTTCATCAGCAAGCTCTGAAAGATTCGGCCCCAATACAAATACTGAGGCATTAGATCCTACTGAATCCAAACTCTCCTAACAAGTTTACATCCCAGCATGGGCTCTTCTCCCGTTGTTTTTCTTCATCCCACACTTTGTAATTGCTTTTTCCCCTTGATCTTGAAGGTTTTCATCTGTTTTGGCTCAGCTGTATTTCTCTAGCTTATCAGTGTCCTAAAGTGATAGACAGGCATAATTACTAAATTATCTGACTGTTTTATATCCTCCTTTCGTTATTTTTGTATTACCAAAGACCGTGCTCACATGCTCTGTGTTTGGAGTTTGATCCTGTTGTAACAAGTTATAGATGTCACGGTGTAATTTTTGGAATGGAGAGTGGATTTCACTTTCCGCTGGGCACGTGTTTCATGGATTGCCTTCCCTTGTGCTGCACACCATCACCCTCGTGCCATATATAAGAGAGTCACAAAAACAGTGGGAGGGAAACCACCCTAAAGCAGCAGCACTAGAGGTGCTTGACTTGATTTTGTGAAGGGCTATGGACAGTTTGTGTTCTGGTGGCACTACAAAAGGTAGAGGAATATTTTAGCTTTTGAAAATGTTTCTGAGATTCCGGAAAGCATATGGCCAGTGAGGCCATGAGAGAAGGAGCAGTTGTCATCTCAGTAAAAACTGTTATTCAGCAAAACCAGACTTGGAAGCTGTATTTTAGAATTAATTGAATTTGGTGTCACATTCTGATTTAGAGTTGAACTTTAGATTCTTGCGAACTCGAAAACACAGGAGAGTTTTCTGGGGCTCACAGTTAGACGATGCTGTTATTCCAGATATGTTCTTGGATGTTTCAGTCAGAGATCTGAATAGTTCTGGCATTTATACTCACCAGACTTTGTTGCTCCATTTGTCTCACAGCTTTTAAACAGCAGAAAACATGTACAACATATTTAAACAACACCAGAGAAATTAAGGTCATGAGAATGCATTGTCAACAAATGAAGATAAAAAAAGAGCTGTTGTTTAGAAAAGGAAAAGATATTGTTGTTGAAAGATGCTTTTGAAATTCTATATACCCAATTCAGAGTCATGTTGATGATTTATTCTAATATAGGAAAACATCATCAAGAGTGACAAGCAAGCTAGTCACTGTCTAGTCACCTGCCAGCAAGTGTTTCATACAGACTAAAAAGGCTGGTATTGCCTTGCTGAACTGACACTAATTATTTCAGTATACACGGAGCTCTGGGATTCATGTTAATTCTCAAGTCTGTCTTTAGTTCAGACTCATTCCACTGTGTAAACTCAGCAGAGCACAAATTATTTGACCATCCTTTCATAATCTGTCCCCATGCTCACTTGCCAATTATATAAACTGATCCAAATACCTGCTCTCAAAGGATTCCCATTTGGGAATCACAAGCCACTTAAAAAAAATAGGGGGTATCCACTTTTCTGTGGCTCGTGTCTCACAGTCCTATTTCATGTTGTCATGCATTTCTGGGTGTCTTCTTTAGATAACATTGTTTTAATCAGTGTTCAGAAAAGATACCTTTCTGGCAATAAAACCCTTTTTAAATGAAACCTCTATTGGATATAGCATATTGCATCCTGTAGGAAGGAGGAGGTCAGCAGTGCCTACCAGTATCCTGACTATCCCAAGAAAGTCTCTCACTGCCACACCATGATTCTGTTTCTTTGTTCATTACACACTTCAGTAAGCATTTTAAGAGCAACATCTAAATGTTGAACGTGGTGCTGTGACCTTTTTGAAGGTGTGTAAACAGCACTTAGGTGAACACAACCCACATCATGAGTGTGACACAGGACCTGAGGAATGTGCCTCTGTGTGTGACTGAAAAGACCGTATTGTCTGTTCTGTGAAAATTCAGCTCTGGAACAGGCTTGTTTTTAAGGTTTGCAGTAAAAATAGCTGCATTTTGGCACAAATGCTTCCAGTCCTTGTAGCCAGAGGGTGTCTGCCCTCCACAGGTAACAGAGATCAGAGCCATGATCAAGCTGTGAGAATGGATCAAGCTTGCTGCTGTGCCCAGCTCTCAACATCTCCAGCCTTTGTGGAGAAGGTCCGCACAGCTCTGGAGCCGCATCTCAGTGTAACTCTCATACACTGTTCAGTTTATATATACTGTATAGTCTTGAGGTGACTGCCTGTTTCTTTACTTCCTAGTCAGGAATGGAAATGTGCTAATAAATGGATTTACATCAAACTAGAAGCCCCGAAGCAATGATTCCCACTGAAATCAGTGCCTACAGATAACTGCTTGGAGGGTGTTTGGGTTTTTATGTTTGGAGTAAGACAAAAAAGTGAATGTGGCGTAAAATGGCAGGAGCCTCAAAAAATGCTTTGATAGCTTTTCTTGCAGTGTTCTTGTGTATTGGGGCATTGGTTTTGGGGTGAGAGGGTTTTTTTTTTGAGAAAAATAGCTGAAAGTCATAAAATTCAGAGAACAGTATTCCCACTGGATCTTACCTCAAATGAAGAGAATGTCTCTTGCAGTCTTTGTGATTTATGAAAGTTTAAACATTTTCTGGTGGGAGTGCAGGTCACCATATGGTAACAAAAGCCCTTGCTAGTTATCTTTCCTGCAGACTTTCAGAAGTAATTGCTGGAATCCTAGAAGACCACAGAGTATTTAAGTATTGGGAGTGCATAACCTCTGAAGAGCCTTCCCAAATCTACATTTCATTGATTCATCATTCTATAAGGCATAAATTTTCTAATAGTGAGCCAGTCGCTCTAAGTCAAAACCACGGTCCCACCATTTCCATTTTTATCCACAGCACTTTAACATTTCCAACACCAAAGTATGCTATGCAGAGAATCCATAGTTTAAAAAAAATATCATAAAGAACGACTCAAAGTCACACCAAATAATGAAAATTTACTGTTCCTGAGATGCATTACACTTCCCAGGCAGTGTGGGATGTTTTTTTTGGGATTGGTGTTCAAAACCCAGCTCTCATAAATAGATCATTTGTTATGCAGCACTCGGAATCTGAACTCATGCGCCTTTGCAGCCATGGGGCTGACTCTCCCTCTGGCTGGGATAGGGTTGATGTGGCAGAATACTTTTGCAGAACCACAGACTGCAGGTTCTTCTAGCCCTGCTCGTGCTCAATACCAGGCTATAAAGCTGGACCCATGACATGAGCTGTAAAGGAATCCTCTCCCATTTTTTTGTGTTCTGGTAAATTGTACTTACAGGAAATTTGCAGCAACTTCTTTACTCCGGTGTTCTGCTGCATCCCCTTGCAGCTGGTGTAATGAAGACGATACATTCTGGGAGGTGTCTTGACTTGGAGGTGACAGCTCCATGTATTTGTCAATGGTTTAGTTAATAAGTTGGTGTTAGGCCATAGGTTGGACTTCATGATCTCCAAGGTCTTTCCCAACCTAGCCGATTCTGTGATTCTGTGGTTCTGTGAAAACAAAGTGGCAGCAGAGCTGCCCATGAAGCACGCTGTGTCCTTGTTCCACGTGACCATTGACACCACTGTTGGGACCGGTCCTGAGAAGCAAGGAAGAAGCTAACTGGCCTTGCTTTCTTGTTTCCAAAACAGCCCAAAGGAAGGAAGGCACTGCCTGGAGAGCTGGTGCAGCAGCAGAGTGACACCCTGCTGCCGTGGCGGCAGCACCAGAGCGCCAACGGGCTGCGGCGGCAGAAGCGGGACTGGGTCATCCCACCCATCAACGTGCCAGAAAACTCCAGAGGGCCCTTCCCGCAGCAGCTGGTTCGGGTGAGTTAAAACAAGAAAAAAGTGATAATAGTGCTAATAATAATGGTGATCTTGTAGTGGGTCTGGTGAAGCAGTAGGGGTGGGAAGCCTGGCTCAAAGCACAGGCTCTCTGCTTTCCCTCCCTCCTGCTGTAATAGTTGCCTTTTCCATGCTGCTCCAAAGCACCTCGCCCCAGTTTCGCTCCCCAGCTGACGGCAGCCTAATCGCCTCCTTCCAGCCGGTCCCTCCCGAGACACTGGCGCTGCTGCCAGGATGGCACTTTGCCCACACTCTCATCCAAAAAACGGCTGCAGGTGTAAAAGCCGGGCTCGATGGCACCCAGCGACGAGGGTGCTGCATCCTTCCCTGCCCTTCCCTCCCTCCTGCGCCGATCCCGGTACAGATGCGCGGCGGCCCGGGGGAGGTTGGCTGCCTGCCGTCGCTGCAGATGGATCCCGCAGCCTCCCTGTGTTGCTACTTTCTTTCTTCACAAGGATAATCTCTGAGATCAAGTTTACCCATGTGGTTTTTTGTGATGATTATGGGATGACAGGAAAAGAAAAGGAAGGGAAAAGGAGTGTTTTACAGAGACATTTGGTTGATTTATTGTTGCTGTTGATAAGTGTTAGTGAAATACAAATACGTGTTGCTATTCCTCTTGTGGGTGCTGGTTTCAGTTTTTTGGAGCAGTCGAATGATTAGCTGTAAAAAAAAAAATATAACTCCTTGGCAGACATTTGCAGCTCTTCCCTGAGAAGAAAATGGCAACAATTATAAAATTTCAGAAGTTATTTTGAGTAGCAGTGGTGTGTCATTGGCATCCCTTCTCAGGAAGTTCATTTAGTCTCCTTGAAGCAGTGCGTGGATTCTCGTGAGTTGCATCATTACCTGCTTCACGCTGATACTCTTGTGCACAGCCTGTGTCTGGGAGGAGAGAAGGGGCGTGGTTCCCAATTCACCAAGGATTGGGTAAATTTGGATTGTTGGTGTCATTTCTCTGTACAATCAGGGAAGTAAAATAAGGACTAAAAAAGTACAAGGTGGCAAATGTTTTTATGTCTGCCCTGGAAAAACAGGGAGGGAAGCCAAGGAGTCTTTATGTGGTCAGGAGTGCTGGGTATGGAGTGACCCATTAATGTGTTGTCTTACTAAGCTGAAGAAATGTCTGAAGAGGAGAATAACCTGATGTGTCAAAAATGCCTTTCTAAATTAATAATTTAGATTAAATTTTGAATTCCTGTGAAAAATAAGGGTAGTACTTGCAAAATGAACTTGTGCTCTCTTCCATTCCCTACTGATTTCTTTTGAGGTTTGACTAGACAGCGAGAGGACAACTTGGCACCAGCTTACCATGGCAAATTTGTTGATTTATAAGGACTGAAATCTCTGTGGCACTTTTTACCCTACAGTCTGGAGATTAAACAGAAGGACTCGACTATGCAAAATTCTAATATTAATGGAAATGACAAATAATAAATTTTATATAGGTGCAGAAGAATTTATATTCATCACTTAGACTCCCAGTAACCTTGGAAAGATAACCTGGCTTATGGAAATGCAGAACTCCCAGATTTTCAGCAATATATTCCATTGCAGTTTTTGAATACAGATGCTAGAGGAAACACTGAAAATGAAGTAAAAATGGAGTGGGAAATAAAAAAACCAAACTGGCTTACAAAGGGCTGTTTTCCTCTTCACCTGACATACAGGAAGCATTGTAATGACAGCGAAGATCATACAAAGAGTGCAACTTGATTAAGCGTGAGACCCCTGATGTTTCAGGCTTGGGTTGAGTTTCTGCTCCTCCGCAGCATCTGGCCCTTTTGCTGGCGCCTGAATGTGAAGCTTGGGTGATTCCTATCAGGAGTTAGAGCTCCCTCTGTTAGACTTTGCTCTTTAATTATCCAGAATAGGACAAATCAGCATCTTCAAAGACCAGCACTATCTGATTATTTCCATCCACATCATCTTCAGATTGCCCTGGAGCATTCTGCTGTCTCCTAGATCTAGGTAACAGTTTTGATTTGATTTCCCATGCTTTTGCTCACTGGGCACTGAATATTTTGTGTCCATCTGCTCACAAACTGGAACCAGAAGTGCACATGTGAAGTTGCAGCTCAGATCCCATTTGTACAGAAGCAGATCTGTCACTGTTTTCTCTGCTATTTTATATAAAACCTTCAAACCTACCACTGGTTCTTGGACACTGAACTTTTTTTGGTCCAGAAAGCCCTGCCTGAGCTTGCATTTGTAGGTATAACTAATGGAAACCAGTCCCTCCATAGTGCTGTCTTTGGTTCTGGCTTCCTCCAAGGAGAGGAAGGGATGGCACGAAAACTTTCAAAAAAACCCTACCAGAAGTACATTTTCATAGAACCACTTGCTGTTTGCGGTTTTATAGGTCAGACTAATTTGAAATGCATAGGCAAATCTTTTGGGTTCCCTCCTACTCCTGCTTCCTATTGTGAAGGTAAAAATTCCATTTTATGGAAGTTGATTAGTTACTTGTCAGTATTTTTAGCAAGGCTGTGCCTGAATGAAGTTTAAATCATAGCAAAGGTGAATGCAGCTTGATGGGAGCCACATACCTCGAAAGGCAGCCCTATCTGGTTCAGCTGGGATCAACTATAATTCTCTGCTCATTAAACCATTTCATTCTGATAAAATACGTTAAATGAAAAAGTTTTTAGAGAAAAAAAAGAAAAAAGGAACATTATCCCTGCCAAAAAAACCCCTTCTGTTAATTACAAGGCTTTTTCTTTCAGAGGAACATCCGTGTCTGTTCATATACATCAACCACACTAACTAGGAAATATGTTTCAGAAAAATAATAGCTGAAAAAATAATAATAGGAATTTCTAATTAGTTTTGGCTGCTGAAAAGATTTACTTACTCTTCGAAGAGTTTAAATAAACAGATGACATTTATAAGCTAAAAATAATTTGTTAGTATAAAAAAATGTTTTGTAAATTCTGCTTTTGTCTTTGAGCTGAGAAAACAGTTATCAAAATTTATTGATATATGCTTATTTATTTTGGAAACATTTATGAAAATCTTGGGTTTAATTTCCTTCTGCTTCACTTCCACCTTTGTACTAGGAATAATATTGTACATGCTGTGAAATATTTCACTGTAGTGAGGCTAATTTCATTACTAATTGTCAGGTACTCTCATTATTATAACTGAAGTCCATAAAAATGCCTATTAAAAATACAAAAACAATATGAAATCCCCCTCCTTCTCCAAGCAAATGACTCATGCAAGCACACTGATCAGCTAAGATAATATATTAAATAGTTGCACCCTTGCTGAGCACTGTCTGTTTTCTCACTGACTCATCTTTTTTAGCTACATGCGTAGCTAATTCTTAATTATCTATTATCTAATTATCTATTAGCTTATCTTGTATTTCATCCTCTTTTGAACTTCAAAAAGAATCTCAGTTTTGGATCCAGAAGCCAGTCTCCAGCTGCTTCTAATGGGAGTCTTGACTCAGTTTTCAAGGCAAGTCTTGGTCCATCTCAATGGGCTGCATGAAAATAATTCATTTAAAAAAACAAGTCTTGTGCAGAATTGGCCTTTGGTCATCTTTGATATGCTTAGATAGTGGGCTCCTCTATCACTGCAACTGTGTTCTCCTTTGTGAGGGCTCCAAACTCTCAGTTCACCTCCAGGACCTTTCCAAAGCTCTTAGAGGCTCCCATCTTGCACTTCATAGACCCTAAATTTTCCAGCTTGCGTTTATTAAACATGGAACTGAAAGATGTATTATTTTCCTGTTAGATCTCTTATAATAAACAACTTGTTCATTCTCATTACACCAGCATGAAAATCCCCTGAGGATGACCAAGACAGGATCTTGGTGCTCTCACAAACTGCCTTGATTGCATGCTACAGGCACAGCATGGGCTCCCGTATCCGCGCACTGGTGATCTCAGCCACAAGAATACTAGAAATAACCTGATGTGTGTAACAGGGAATAGGAAGGAAGGATGCATTTTATGTAAATTTAATCAGAAAGTCCTGAAGTGGCTTAGAAACTTGGCAGAATATAATGTACCTGAAGACTCTTGTGTTGCTGCTCAGCGGAGGTGTCATTGCGGGATCGTGTTTCCAGCGGCACGGGGCCCGTTAAGGGAGCAGAGATCTCCTCTTGATGCGCTGCAAAACCCTGTGCTGGACTCATGGGTGGGTTTAGCACATCTTAAGCTATCCTGTGACATTGAATATTTAATGTGAAAAAAAGTTGATAGCACACTCTCCAGCTGTTTGTGAGCCACAGCCCAGCCTGGTGCAGGAAAGGGGTGAGACCCAAAGTCTGAAATCCTGGTGCTGGAGACACACAAGCCACACTGAGCTGTGAAATCCCTGCCAGCTTGGACCATCAGCCCTCAATGCTGCCATCTCCTTTGCCTCTCACGGCTGTTTCAGCGTGTGCCTTTGCACTGTTTTAAATAGTTTTATTGTAGGAAATCCCTCTTGCCTCCTCTATCACAGCGTTGCTCACTGCTGTGAAATTGGCAGTGCAGAATCCATTAGCTCCCAGCTGCAAGACAGATGGCATCTGTCTGTGGTGAGAGAAGGTTTGTTGAGAAAAGGCCTTGCAAATGCGTCCCAAAGGACATCAGACCTTACTTTTCCTGAGAGAGACAGAGACAGCCTTGATTACAAATAGACCTAGATCTTCCTTGTTCTCCACAGGAACAGGTGTTTCTTTTGCTTTACCAACCACACACACACACTCAAAGAAAAAAAAGGCTGTTGCTGGCTCTCAGTGCACCTCACCTTTGTGATGCCCTGTGAGCATCATCAGCTGAAATTCAGGAATGAGGGGATTTGGTCTTTATTGTGACAGTCAGACCAAGATAAGAAGGAGCAAGCCCAGAGGGTGGAGAGGAAATGGGACGTTGTGGAGGTTGTGGTGCTCTAGAGAGGTCCAGGCTCTCTTTGAAAGCTGTTTCAAGGATGTAGATTGCAACAGCTCTTGGCTCTTGACTGCAGTTTCACACCACAAACCAGCCTGACACCGAAGAGAGAAAGATGAGCAGGAAGATGGTTCATTAAACGTTCGTGTTGCCACAGTCTTGGCTCTAGTATTGATCTCTCCTCTTTATGTGTGTGTGTGTGTTACCAAACTAGGACTCGCACATGACTGACGNCTCTAGTATTGATCTCTCCTCTTTGTGTGTGTGTGTGTGTGTTACCAAACCAGGACTTGCACATGACTCACAGAATGAGTGGAGAAAGGGAAATACCACACAGCGCTACTTTCTTGACATGTCCATTTGAAATTCCTTTAAAACCTGCAGTCTGAAGCAAGTTCCTAAACATATTCCACGCTATATGTGCTCCTCAAAGGACATCCCTTTGTTTTCATTCTCCCTGATGATGCCTTTCTCAGTTTCCAGCATTCACAGAAAGAGGAGGGCAGATCTTCATGCAAATCACACATCTCTGCCAGAGCTGGTGGGGCTACCCCAGCATGTGCCATTTGGGAATCTAGGTCGAAGGAAGCAGATGCCCAGTGCTTTACGGGCTTTCCATGCACGCGCACATCCAGCATTATGGATTGAAAAGTGCAGCCACAGCATAAATGCTCCATTTAAAATTCTCTTACAACAGCATTCAAGCCTATACTGTAATTATACATATTGTATTTCCTTGTATTCAGACCCATAGGGAATTTATATTGTCCTTGCTAAAGCCAGAGGGACTGAAGGAAAGCAGTCATTTAATGATTCAGCTGTCTTGGGCTCTATGATTTAATCAATCATATGAAAGAAATTTTTAGATTCTTTGTGTTTAGAGTTCTCTTGTCTGAGCAGAAAATGTTCCCTTTTTGAATTGCTTTAATAGCTGTATTTATGCAGCTGAAAGTTCCTTAAGAAATGAAAGTAAAATCAAATTGCTGAGAATGCCTAGATAATTTATCAGAGAATATTCAATTAGAATATATTAATATTTTAGATTTCCATCATTAATTTAATATTCAGAGATTTAATTTAGTCGTTGAATTGCTGTAGTGCTATGCGTGGGTAGATTGTTAGGCTGAGTGCTTAAAACACCTGCCACAAATGGGTGAATCTCACTTTGATTCCCAAGAGCACAAACGCCTTTCTACTGACATAAGTCTTGCAGCAAAAACTCAGACACTAAATCTTGCCTGTGCTCTGCATTTTTCCATAATTGCAGAAAGGAATAATACAATCTTCTAGCAGAAATAAATGCAAGAGCCTTATTTATTTATGCATTCAAATCCAGACTGAGGGGGAATTTGGTGCTCTGTGGTTCTGAGTTTGTCAGTGTATTACGGAAGAATTTCATTTTGCCAGACTGGCCTTGTCACTTACTCAAGGAGAACCGTCGTAAGTGAGGTTGGGATTTAAAGGTGATTGACACTTTGCAGACAGATATCAAGGACTCCTATTGCCCAGTTCAGCTAAAAAAGCTGCCCTTGAGTTTTTGCCATTTTCCGGGATGCTTTGGGAATAGTAACATAAGTGGAAAAATGCCCCACTAAATCATAAAAAACCCACTAAATCATAAAATGCCTTGTGATTGGGAGTGATAAATCTCCTTTGAATACAGCATCCCAGTTGCATGACGGAAATGGAACCATTTTTAATTTCCCACACAACATAAAAACTGAGATTTTCAGAAGTTTAAAAAATCATTGCTACTATTTCTGATTAACTTCAAATCATTAATTTGTCGTACAGCGCATCAGACTGGGAGGAGATTGGAATAACAGACCTGTGGTCTGACCTTGTGGTTGATGTTTCAAACTGTTTTGCAGTCACTCAGCATCCCCTGAGGCAGTGGGGTGGGATATATGAGCAGGGATTTGGGACCCTACTACCAATGACTGCTGGTTAAATACAAATTGTAAGTGAGAGACGTGGAATGATAGAATTGTTTAGGTTGGGAAAGACCTTTAAGATCTTGAAGTCCAGCTGTGATCCATATAGCATTTGCTTAGGTATTTTTCTGTGCAGGATCTGACTTTTTCAGCCTGCTTGCATCACTGAGGACGGTCTTTCACAGATAGGAGGCCGAGGCAGGGAAGCTGAGTGGCTTTGAGACCACAGAGCTGTTGCCATGGCCGTGGGCAGCACTCTCCAGTTATCGGCATCGGGGCCTGTCCTTGGGTTGTTTGAAGAATCTCATAATGGACTCGGGTTTCAATGGAGTGGTCAGAAATCTTTTGCTGATGGTTATATTCAGTCACATTATTCCATGTCTGAGTTCACTGCTACACCTGTGCATGGGGTCTGTTAATGTACAGGTCTGCTTTCACAGCCATGCAAAGGTGCTTCTCTGCTCTCTGCTGGCTCTCCACCAGTTCCTCCACCACCACCACCCCCATCCAGCCCACACCTTTTATCTCCAGCTTCACATCACAAGCAAGAGATTCAGGAAGCACAGAAGGATAACTACCCCTTGAATTGTCATACCAGGCATACTGCAGAAGAGTTCATCAGTCACTCCAAAGAGTATTTAGCTATAATACCCCATTGCACATATTGCAACATATCATTACCTCCCATCCTCTCCAGAAAGTGAGATAACTGTAATAGCCACTCAGGCTGGCTGTCATTACGTGAACAGGCAAAGGCAGGAAGGCATAGTCAGAGCTAATGCACACAGCTCATGAAAGCTATTGAAAATCTGTAAAGACAGTGTACACAAAAACAGTGGGTTAATTTGCTTAGAAAAGAGCTTTGGTTTTGCTCATGCCTTTTCCAAAGGAAAACAGTAATAATGAAAAAAGATGAGACAGGAGCAGACAAAGAACTCACAGTCTGCCTCTTTGCTGCAGGAGTTCATTCTTTAACACTCATCACCCACATTAGGTGAGTGTGGGACTTGGCTTCCTTGATGAGTTGAAATGGAGTCCCGAAGACAGAGTGGTGCTGTGTGGGTGTGCATTTGGATTTGCAGAATGATGGTGCAGATATAACCTTGACAGCTAGGCTGTTGCTGAAATTCACTGTAGCAGGCTGGGATGAGATAGGAAAAAAAAAATCTACACTTTTTATTTCCTTACTATTGCATATGTTCTTGATAGTCTGCACCAATGAAGAATTAAATACAGCACCCTGGAATTTCAGATGTCAGCTTTTAAGATTTTAGAGAATTTACTCTCAGGCTAATTTTAAGCTCTCACTGCTGTGGTTAATTGTTTTATTTATAACAGCTGAGATTCTCAGTGATAAAGGTGTCACCATCCAAATCCTTTCTCAGCTGTCTCTAATGCAGGCTGATGGAAGATGTAAGCCATGGCTACATGATGGAGCAGTAAAGAGTGGATATGCAGTAGTTTACTAGTTTCATTAAAGGCCCCATTTCTTTGCAGTTTGTCCTTTCCCATAATGCTTACCATATTTTTAATAATTACCATATTTATAATAACATTCATATTTATTGCTAATTTCCTTAATTTAAAGGACATTTTCCTCCTATCCGAACAGTTAGACAACTTAAAAAGCAAACAAACAAAACCTTGGATTATATTAAGGGAAACATTTTGCCCAAGGCAATTTGGATATCTGCAGATGGTGGTACTGAACATTTTGGCCCTTGTTCAGCAGAGATTTTAAGTATGTGCCTAAATTTGAGCCTTTAAGTAACTCCGGTGGCTCTTCAGAATTTATTTGGTGACTGGTAACTAAGGACATTAATAATGCCTTACTGGATTAATGTATCCAGCACGGTGCAGTACTAACCTCTTTGGCCATGCTTATAGTTCTTATTAGACTCCCAATTTTAATTACACTTCTCTGAGTGTACTGGTAGTGTGCAGAGAGCACACTTTCAGATGTGCACACACATCAGCCTTTGCATGTGTCTTTTTTTACCTAGTAGACAACAGAACCTGCCCTGAAAAGCTACCCAGTAGACCTTGGCTGCATATTTTTGGCACTGGGTAAAGAGAGCTGAATTCTTTCCCCTCCATGAACCAACTCCTGCATCCCCTAAGAGCCCCTGCAGCTGCTGAGCAGATGAGCTCACCTGGGAGAAGGGACAGGGCCTGGCCACAGGTGAGGGAGGTTTCGTTTTTCTCTCCATGGACAAATGAGGTGGGTTTGACTGCAGCTGACCCTGAGTGTCAGAGAGAAGGCTCTAGGGAGAGCAGGAGCTGTTCATGCCTCATGAAGGATGAGGGAGATGTGCTGGTGAAGGACCTGAAGGTGAGTGACTCTCGGAGCGTGGTGCAGGGCTCGGCTAGAAGCGGCTGGAGGGGACAGCCAAGGACTTGGCCAAAGCTCAAGTGTCCTGCGTGGAAGAGAGCAAGCCAGCAAAAGAGTGAAGAAAGGGTTTGGTGTGGCTTGAGGTGCTGTTTCATGGTGCTGGAGGGTTCACCCGCCCTGCCACAGCTGTTGTGGGGTTGTGCCTCGTGCCCGCTCTGCTCCTGCGCATCAGGAGGCAAGTGGGGAGGTGGCAGCAGGGGGATGATGGCCCAGCACAGGCTGTTATTCCAGCAAGATCGTGTCTTAGAAAAGTTTCACCTAATGTGGCTCTGCCTCAGGTCTGTGCACAGTTTCTGGGATGTGTGTATATATAGATATATAAATACAGCCAAAAAAACAAGTCGTGCCACGGACTCACCCTCCTCATAACAAACCACCTGGCCATGCAAAGTTTTACCCGAGTAATTCCCCTTTAGGAATCAGGTTTTGGAAACCAGGACTTGTCCTCTGTGACTCAAGCTGTAAACTCCTAAACCTAAGAGTTTCTCGTGGAAATACTAACAGACCCCTAAATGCCATAGTGCTGGTGGCATCACCGGGACAGCCGCCTTCCTGACTCTTCCTTCCACTTGTGATCTCTGCTCATTTTAATCAAAACATTGTGACCTGAGGAGGGATTTGCATCTGTGCTTGTGTTTGTAGCCCTTTTGGGCTGTTTTGCAGTTGACTTATTTGTTTGATTTGTGCTTCGAGGCTTTGTGAGCTGTAACATTTATTTAGGCAAAGAAGCTAATTTTCTGTTGTTAAAAAGGGGAGTTTATAAGGAGGAAGAAGAGCTATGTGGGCTTGTTGTTTCTGTCTAAAAAATGAAAGGCATGCATTGTGTTGTGAAAAGATTGGACATGGAGCCCGTGGTTTGAACCTTTAGGGGAACTTAAGAGTCCATGTGCCCCTGTGCTAGGTAAACTCCTCTGTGGAAAAGGCAGAGCTGCAGTGCCCCCATTACTGCAGGACTATGAAAAATTCAGTGGGAATGGCCAATTTTCCATATTTCCAAGTCACTGAAAAAAGACGCATCAGCTAAAAAAGGCAGAGTTTCTGACCACACTGTGACTTATTTGGAGTTATTTCTGAAGTAACATCACTGGAAGGGAGCATAATAGTAGAGAGAGGAAAGGAACTAAGATTAAGGATCTGCTCTAAAAAGTGTAGCTAGTTAATCCAAGCCCTCGGAAGGGATTTGTGTGAGTTGAAAAACAAAAATAAATGTTTGGCCAGCTTACATTTTCAGTGGTGTGGTTTGCAGTGAAGTGATTACACAATTTACTTACCAGTAAATGGCATTCAACTGCCTCTAACAAAAAGAAATTACAGTAGAAGAATCAGACATCATCAGAGCATAAATCTTTTATGGAAGATTATAGCAGTTATTTATTATTTGAAAGCAAAGAATTGAGAAGCAAGGTGGCAGTTTTCTTTCAGTCATGGGAAATGCACCCTGTAATGTCTCCATGGAAAAAAGGAAAATGCTGCACCAAAGTGTTCCCATTCAGCTCAATGGCAAAAGCACTATTCGTTAGCATCTGTTTTTGCAGGGAAACTCCTGTTAGGAGAGGAATTTAAATATCGGAGGAAGCATTTCGAACAACTGTCTGGGTTTACCGAATATTTTTCAGACAGTGTTATGTTTATGGCACAGGTTTTTGTATGCTAAAGGAAAAGGCAATTCAGAATTTATGAAACAGCTGCTGTGTCTTTTGAGCACCTAAGGGACAGAATGACAAAACATATATGTATTTCTGAAGTCACTGGAAAAAAACAACCCAACAACTTTCCGTACTTCCTTTTGAACCATAACTCGTGATGTGGGCAAGCATTAAAACATTTTCTTTTAATTTTTTAATTAGACATGAATACAAAATTTAACGTTCAGGTATAACATGCTATTAGGAAATCAGGTCTTTTTCTCCTCCTTCTGTATCCATTCAGTTGTTAAATGTCCCCCTCCCTTCCTTTTTCTTTAACCTCTTGTTCTTAATGAGACTTCCTCCTTCTCCCCATGAATCTTTATGTAGGCAACCTTAGCTCTTGATTAATCAGTAATTAGGGAAGGAGTCATACTGATTTCAAGTCTTTAGTATCATGCTCTCCAGCTGAAATTCAAAACTGAAATCTGAAGGAAAGCCATAGTGTCAATATTCTGCTATGTCTAACCATATGATGACAAAAATCACATCGGAGTCAGACCATGCATATCTATTTATATAGGCACAAATCTGTCCTGCTTGATACCGAGTGTAACACAATCATAATTCTCTCCCACGGCTGCTTTCTCACACATTCCCTGCTATTGCCTGCCTTTGTCACCATCAGCATTCAATATTTCGCCTTAAAGTTTACTACACCCTCTGTCATCTCATCTGACACGTACTGTTTCACTTCACTCCGTGTTTGCTGAGCAGTTAGGGCTCAATTCAAAGTTTAATGAGCCCTCATTAACCTCCATGAGCTTTGGATCAAACCCTTGTAGTCTAATATGGAAATAATGCCGGGGTATTATGGAGTTAAAAGCTGCCATACAGTGGTCTGAGGATAAAGTCACCGCGGGCGGGCGGCTTAATGGGGTATTAATTGGATAGAGGGTATTCATAAGTACTGAGCACTGAGTGTGGATGTTGTTGAAAGAAGGGAGTAAATGCTGAATGGTATGGTCCTAAACTAAGGAAAACTTGAGGTTCCCTTTGCATCTGTGCTGTAACTCTGCATCAGGCATTTGGGGAGTTAATGCTGATGGGGGAGAGTTTTCTGGCCCTGGTTGATGGGTGCTGTCACTCACAGGTCATCTTCTCTCTCATCATCCTGCTCTGAAGCCCTGCCTGCCTTGGCTCCATCGAAATCATTCTTCCAGAAACTAAGTATTAGCAAAAAGGTGATGTCATTGGAAAGGAGATGCTAATTCCACACCACAGCTTTTTAATTTCCTTTTTTTTTCCCTTCTGTGGGATAAGGCGCTTTCAGCATTCAATCAACCTAAAATGTTGTGTTGCCTGAGCTCTTGGTGCCAATCATCCCCCCAGCAAGGCTGGCTCTCTGTTCCCATGGACTACTTGGAATATTCCCTTGGAGCTCTGCTGATAGAAGACCTCCACCAAGTCACGTCAAAGCAGCCCGTATTCAATATTTTAGTCTGTTTCCTTTTTGTACCCAAAATACTGTTAATTCTTGGAGAAGCTCCATTTCTTCCTCAGGCAGTGTGCAGAGGATGATCAGGCACAGCGAAGAATTCGTCCTTGTTGATAGAGATTCCCTCAAGGTCTGAGGGACACCTGGGTGCCTTAGCAGATCCTGCCACATGCCCAGGGTCACCATGGCAGGGACACCAGGCTGCTGCTGCCCCTTCTGAGCTGATACTGCCTGTGTAGTGTGGAGGGTCTGGGAGCTGTGACATCATCTTTTCACCAGAGACGTGGGACCGATTCCTTTCATTTATTTATCTTAGGTATTCTCTGTGCTTCTTGCCTTTTTTGAAGAGCTGTTCCTTTCCTTCTGTGAAGCCACAGATGGAACACATCCTGTCTTCCTCCATGCAGCCGAGTGCTTTTCTCTTTGGGCTGGTGACAAGTCACTTTTTCCTCCCTATAGCTAAGAAGAAAAAGAACAATCACATATGTAATCATTACAGAAATGTTTTTCTGGAAACTCCCAATCCATGATAGCTCCAGAAGACATATCCCCATTCTCTCTTATTTTTAAACAAAAGGCTGTGTAATATCTGTCTCTGTACTGCCTGTGCCACCCTGCAGTTCCTGCCTATCCTAATCCCATATGGGAACGAGGCTTGAACATGTATGCTAGGAAGGGTTAGGAAATTCTCCTTGATTTAGTGCTCTCCTTTTTGTTCTTCAGTTGATTAAGCAGCTGCTAAAATAAGCCTTCCATTGGAGGAGTTCCATAATGCCCTCCCCTCCAGGGCAATGCTGCAGCCTATATACCTCCCTTCTTTGTGTCTTCACATTTCCAGTTCTTGTCTCGTGTTCCACCTTTTTGGGTCTTGCTTTCACATTTTTATTTTTGCTTTTTTATTTTTGCTGTAGTGTGTTCCCAGGGAGATCTTTCCATGTGTTTCCTTTATCTCAGGTGGTCCCTGCACTGCTGCTCAGCCATTGGGGATCAGGAGTCAGTCACAATCCCTGAAAACTGTGAGGTTGGCTGAAGTCTTGTCCGTCTCTAGTTCTTGTACCTTCAGTTCCAAACCTTTCTTCTCAGTTAGAAATTTTTTTTTTTAAATAAAAAAATCCACAGACTTGTGTTGTCTCCAGAAATCGAGAATGTAAATACAGAGCAATCTGTGGTGAAACCTGGAGCATTCCCACCGATGTCTCCCCATGGATTTATGTACCAGTTAAATGTCACCACTCCAGTTTTCTTGAAAGGCTGCTATGTTTTCCTACAGGACAGTGTGGGTGGAAGTGTGGACATTTCACAACCAAGGGCGTTGCTTTAAGGGCTGAATCAAAGTGTGGGAGATTTCATTAATCTTTTCCATTCAGTTTTTCTGATTGAGCTTTTTTTATTTATAATTATATGTCTGTCTGATTGAGAAAACTGTTTATCCATTCAATTTGATGATGAATGATCAAGAAGAAAGGATGGACAGGATGCTTTTAAAGCCTTTCAGCTCCATAGTTGTAGCCACTTATACTGATAGCTTGCACTGGAAAATGGAATGTGAATCAGAGAAAACATGGGAAATAATAGGAGGAAAATTCAGAATCCATTTCTGATGAGTTATATTAAACCCAAAGATCTTCCACTTCATAGAGAAATTATTTAAGTTTTATGCAGCTTTTGAGATTATGACAAGCTGAACAACTTGTTCTGGCTTGGTGCTCAAGCACCATATGGTACTACTTCAGCAATTTGATGTGATATTATGAATAAGAGTGCATGAGTAGTGAAATGTTTGGGGTTTTGATATCATATTGGCCTTCTGCAATAGACATTAAAAATGAATTCTGTTTGGAGTAAGGGAAGGGAAAAAAAACCCTCAGACCTGCAAGTTTCAATAGTATAATTGCAGCAAGCAAATTGAAAATGAATCTGTGGTGATTACGAAACCAGTTGTTGACAGGATCTCTTGGACAGGTGGAGATAACCCGTGTTCTACATGCCCTGTTCTCCTTTTAGGTTTTCTCTGGTGCAATGCTTGTATTATTTTTAAGGAAAAGTCTTCATATGCTGTTTTCTGTGTTCAGAGCTAGTGGTTTGCAAATAATAATTGTTATGCAAGTGGAAATTGACTCTGTGTGTAAAAATAAAATCTTGGGCTAAGCTTGTAATCTCAGACAAGTGTATGAAAGCAACGGTCAGCAAAGACAATGATAAAATCTCAATGACCCTGTCTGAAAAAGGACCATCACTGTTGCATTACTTTTCCTCTAGTTATAAGAAGTTGCTTCCTTACATTTTGTTGCTAAAAACAGTTCATGGATGGCAGGATGTGACTGCCAAATTTTGGAGGATGAAGTAATGTGGAGATGGAAGGTCTGGTACGATTCTCTCTTAGTGTGTTACTGTGTACTGAATTCTAAAGATAAAACAAATCCCACCCCTAAAAATGTATATGTATATTTATATATATGTGATAGATTTGAACTAATGGTGTGTGTGAATAATACATCTGGTGTGCCTAGAGAGGATGGGACTTGTCTACCAGTAATATTTCATGGGAGGAATCTCTGGGAGGCAGAGGGTGGCACAGGCTCTGTCTGAGGAGTCTCTGGAATAACTAGTGGGACTGAACACCTGCCTGGAGAATTTGGCTCCGTTTCTTACTCTGAATTACAGCTGCATTAGTAGAGTTTTAAGGGACAAATGGTGCTTTGAACACAAACTTTTTTCATACGGAAAAATGTCTGATTTTTATAGTGATTTGGGGATTTGTCTTGTCTGGATGTTTCGATAAATTTGTTTTTCAAATGGCTTTCGGTTCAGAATGGAGCTTTAGTTTGTAGTGTGGATACTGCCTCCATTCCACAGAGCTGACTGGTTTTCACTAGCTGTTTTGCATTGGTTTTTTACCCTGAGAATTTCTTTCTTCTTGTTCTTAATATATTCCCAGTTGGAATTTAGTTTCTGAAAAAAAAATTCTTCATCACTGCAGTGATTTTTAGCGGTTGTATCCTTTTATGCATCATTCTCACACAGTGTGAACATTTTAACCTTTTCTTAATTATTCGCATTTCCATTCCTGCTGTTCATTAATCTGTGCTGGGCAAGGACCATGATGTGTTGCCCAAGGATGCAGCCGTGGAGCTGCTCAGCTCCTGCTCTGTGGAAACCTCAGCCTACAGAGATTTTCATGGAGCATCTACCATTTTGCTTTTGAAGTCTGAACTTAGGACTGATTTATTCATTTTGTAATGGATAGGTTGGCTCGCTGTCCTGCTGAGTTATCTGCTTTAGTTAGATACATGAAAATGTTGTATAAATCCAAGCTCCTGTTAACTGCACTCGGATGGTAAACGGTGCGTAGCGTATTCTTACCACAAGTACACAAAGCCAATTATTCCTGACACCTGGTAAAGTCTAAAACAAGAAACTGATAGAAATTAAGCAGTAAATTACCCAACAAGGTTAAGGCCCAGCCTCTCTTCCTCTGGCTCCAGTTCTCACTGACAAATGGAATTGTGGCTGAATCTACAGCTTTAGCTACCTGGATTTTCTCCTTAGATATTTAGTAGTACGTGCTCTCAGGCTTCTGTTCACAAGTGAATTCAGGCACAAATGCTGCGGATGCCGGGGGAGCCTAAATGACTCTGCAAAAGTCAGAAAGGAAATCCAGGGTATATTTGAGAACTGAGCAGACTCTCCCAAATCCCCCAAGTAATCCCTCCACCTTAGGGTTTTTGCATTTGCTCTGGAGTTAAGATGTTGCTTGTGGTAACTTGAGCTGATAGATATTCCTACAAAATCTAGTTTTAAAAATAACATCCAGCCAAACTGAAACTTATTTGGAGTGTTCACATTCCATGATATTATCAGTAGTATTATACTTATCATGATCAACAACAGCCCTAATTTTCAAAATGTGACTCTATTTTGGCAAAATTAGGATTCTAATATTTATGTAGGTTTTGTTCTTCAATAATTTTCTGCAGATAAAGAAAAAATCCCACTTTCTAAATAGCTTTTATTTAGAATACAGTTCAGTGGTGCTTCTGGAATATTGGTTTGTAATTCTCATATTCATTCAACCCCGGGTTTCCAAGCTATATGTAGTGAAAATATAACCACTTTCCTCCTGGTTAGAGTACAGTACTTAGTGTTTTTTAAGTCTAGTATTGGGCAAACTGTGCTGGGTTTTATGTTGATGATAAAGCTTTAATTGCACTTCTGAAATCCTCATCATGTGTAAAACAGTACCACTAAACTAAATGGGAATAGCATCCCATAAAAACCAGGCAGCCTGGAGTATGATTAAGAGACAGTAATTTTTCCTTATTCGGACCAGCATGGTTTCAGTTTTCATGCTTTGCTTTCCAACACTTCACCACTGCTCAGACACATGTATTCCCTACCACCGTCCAAAGATTTCCGTACGGCCTCCTAAATTTGTCCTGCTCCCTCCTGCATGGAAACAGCGAAAACTCTACAAGAATCCAAACAGTCTTGAATTTCCCCAAGATTCCTCTGCAGCCAAGCCATGTCTGAACAGCTTGTTGGCTTCGCGGCTCTGCTGTGTTTTGAGCGTGTTGCCGTGTGCGGATGGCAGGAGGTGACGAGAAGGTGGCACCACGTGTCCCTTTGAGAGAGGAGCTGTTTGACCCTTGGCTCCTTGTTTCCATGACTGATGTGGGGAGCTGTTGTACACGCAGAATGATATCAGCTGCGTGGCAGCAAAGCAAAACCGTCTTGAGAATTCTCAGTAAGTGGAAAATGGGAAGAGAAAAAATGTGAATATTGCAAAAAATCCGCTTTCTTCGGCGGGTGCTAAAGCTGCACCTGCCAGCGAGCGTTAATAGGGCTTAGTTCACTTGATTGAGCATTACTCAGGGGAGATTTTGGGCCGAGTTTCCATCCTTGCCACAGTTTCTTTCTTCACTGTAATTCATAATTAGCAACTGTACCTGTTTACATAATGAAGTGTCAGAGAGCTTTTATCAGTGTGTTGCCATATGAAATGTCACAGTTTTCTCTTGATCAGATTAGAAATGTCTGACCAGAAAGTCCCCGGCATTTCAGGGCATCGCATGTGACTCATGAAAGGGAGCAGTTAATGATGGTGCCAGTGAAAAAGTCAGTCTGAGCACATTTCTACAGTGTAATTTCCCAATGCTCAAATATTTGAAAGTAAAAAAAAATTACTACTTTTGTGCACGCAGTGCGTAAGTTTAAACTTGTGTTCTCAAATGAGATGTTTTAGTTCTGTTGCTCAGTCATGTTTAGAATTAAAAAACTAGCCCAGGCTCCAGCCCTGTTAGATCTCTAACCTGTTTATAATAAATGTGGAGATGCCAGGGGATTACCATCCCCAGATGTGGAGCACAGCATGTGGTACCTATGTAGCAAAATCGCGACTTGCACTGGGGTTCTGGTTATAGGTTTGCATAGGTATGTAAGTATAGATTCCTGTAACACTGGTTGGAGAAAGATGTAGGGCTGCCATCATGAAGTATATTTAGGTGTGTTTTTTCTTTCTTTTTGTCAAGAGCCTGTCTCTGTTGTCATGTGATTGGAGATTAATTTCAGTGAATATTAGTATTTAAAAGGATTTTCCCCTCATCTTTCCTTTAATCCCTTTTTGCTGAATGTATGCTTCATTTCATTCTGTTCTATGCTGAGATTTGTTGAAAGGGATGGAGAGGAGTTTGTATTTCCCTTTTTGGCAGCCTGAGCTCTGTGTGGTTTGTGTGAATTCTTCTTTCAGGAGAGAACATTTAAAGGCAAGAACTCCTCTTTGTGCCTGTGGAAGGGTAAAATCAAGCTTCTCCTACAGCGCGTTTCAAAGCGTTTCACTGGGAAACAAGAGCATTTTGCATTCACATATCCTAACCAGGATTCGTTTTGAAGAGGCTTGAAGGCAGTGACAAATAGAGGGATTTTATAATGTGTAACTCGGCTGAACTGCCAGGGTTCTGCAGAGAGGCATCCTTTGTGCAAAGCTAAAAATGTCATAGGCTAGAATGAAGTAATAGCATAAAGTAAATTTTTGAGATTTTCCTTTAAAAATATGCTTCAAGTATTCACAATAGAGCTGTGCTTTTAAATCAGTCAGACCTATCCCCTACAGATTAATTAGTAGGGCAATGCTTGATTTTGAAAAGGAGAAGATGGTAAAGGTGGCTGCATTGAAAAACTTGTCAAATGTCCTGAAAATGAGTGGAGAGAATCAGCAGCAAGAACAGTCTGCAAGGGAGCAGAAGGATGGTCCGGAGATACGACCTGGCTCTGGACAAGGTGGCATCACCCTGTTGCTTTCGCACAGGTTCTCTTTGGCACACAGCCTCTGCTCAGCCCCTCCATATCCACTTTGTGGCTCTCAAATCAGTGACTGCTTTGCTTTCAGTCTGGGGATTGTAGCATCCCTAGGCCATCACAGCAGAGCTGTAAGGGCGAGACACCAAATCCTCCCTGTGCTCCAACCTCTGCCATCCTGAGAAAACAGGTCATGGTCTGATCCCAAAATATGTTACTGTTGAACTTTACAGTTAGACTAGAAGCAAGAAACAATGTCAAACCAAATAGCTCAGCTTTGTGAAGGGTTTAGCATGCTCTTACAGTGACCTCATGTGGAACAGAGCAGACACCTTGGTGCCCTGTGCCGGGGCAGTGACACTTTTCGTAAAGCCCACAGCCCCTCACCTCACCTCCTGCACGGCTCTGCCAAAGACTCCAACATGTTTCCTTACTCTTCTCAGGGCAGATGTGGATTTCTTTCTAGCTGAATGAACTCTCACCTTTAGAAAAGGCTTCTCTGATTGGTGTTTTGGAGCCACAGGCTGCTTAGCATGTGCACGTGTGCAAGGCCAGAGCCGGCACTTGCCTTCAGCAGTTCAACTACCCAACCTTGTTCTTTGCATAATGGTTTTAATAAATGTTATATCAGTTTTAATATCATGAGTATTTCATTTACAAGGTGATGATGTGTTCGTAGAGCATGCAATGCATTTCATTTAGCAGTTACATGCACTGAGGGATGCATTGAATAAAATATTACTTTAAAATTAGATGATTTCTTTAATTCTATATACAGGCTCTCCGGGTTAATACATACTGCATGTAACTCAAGCGGTGATGTAGCTTCTGTAACCTAGTTCTTCATGCATTGTAATTCTTTCCATTGTGTTGTCCAGTGAATTTTATGAGTATTATTTGTTAATATGTTCATTTTATTTGAATAAGAAAGCAACTCATTCCAGTGCAGTAACTGATCATGCTGTGAAATTAGATTTTGAGAGCAGGCTGTAAAGGGAAATAGTCTGTTTGCTCTTTTAGGGAACTGTTGCCCCTGCGGTGTTGGCTTCGCCTTTGTGAGAGTGTCTGTAGTGCTGGAGCCATTCCTCGGGAGATGGTGCAGCAGCAGCTCCTCAAAAGCAATTCCCAGCCATGGCTGGGAACGTGTGGTCTGAGGAGAAACAGGAACCCCTGTGCAGGAACCCCATCATTCAGCAGAGCCACTGCCCCAAGAGTGAGGCGTGGGGATACCTCAGATCACCCAAGACAGATCAGTTCTTCGAGCAGTGCTGGCCAGAGGCAGGGCAGGGGCAGGCACAGGTTCCCCTCTCCATATGAGGTGCTGAGGACGTGTTCTCCTGCTGCCAGAGGCTACAAGGACTCTTCCAGAGGGGCTCCAGCCTTCCCACAGCGTGGCATACATCACTCCAGTAGGCTTGCACATTGAGGATGCACTCAACAGTATTAGATTGTCAGCCAGCTGAGGGCTTCCCTTTTCTCTTCTACCTTCTGCCTTGTTTGAGAGTGTAGAAAGACAAATTAAGGCATTCAGCCTCCGTGCTACATGAGTCATTTGTCTTGAGTCACTTATGGAGGAAAAAACTTATCCTGGGCTTTTTTGGGCTGTGCTGCTGAAGGAGTCCACAAGACCTCTCAAGGACCTCCAGGCAGTTTCTAAGCCCTTGAAAGTTTCATTGCAGTGTTGTTTGATACGTTATCCAACAGAATAAAATATTTCCAGTTAATGTTTTAAACATGTGCAGCTCTAACCAGCTAGTGCAGAGAGGCCAGCAGTGAGCAGAGATGAGAGCCTGCATTTCAGCCTGCTCCTGCATCACACTTACCAGTAAGGAACCGCTGGAAATTGCAGTTCCCTTGTTTGCTGCTTTCACGGAGGATGAGAAGAAAAAAGGGGAGGGAAGTAAAAGCTTTTTGGGAGCTGGAGCCACCTGCCTCGTGCATATTTCTGTGTACAAAAGGGAAAGAGATGATTCAGCTGCCATGCCATGAATATTTTGCTGGCATGAAGTCGAGATGATCAGAAGTGTGAATTCATCCTGCAGGTTCTATTTCATCAGTTTCACGTTCAGAAAATGACCTTCTCTCCATAAAATCCTGATTATTGTGCAGAGAAATGAGACCCAAGGCCAGCATGGACCCTGGGAGGCAAACAACTGTGGGTGGGGTAGGGCAATTAGTTCTGAAGTCAAGGTCTGAGTCCCTCTCCTGTCTCTGGCTGAGTCTGTGCTAGAGCCAGAACTGAAACTGGGAGGGAGGTTCTCAGGGCTGTGGTCTGGCTGAGTTGAGTGTCCATCTAAGCCTCACAGATTTTCGCGTTTTTGTTATAATGCACTGGGGGAATCCAGCAGGACTCCACAAGCTGAAGCCATCCCCACTGTGTCCTGGAACTCCTTCTGTGCCCCAGCAGGTGCCTAAAGGCTCATCTTGGCAAGGTGACGACATCTCAGATTTCAAATACAGAACTTCATCTGAATAATAGTAGATTGACATGAGCAGCTGATGCTTCTTCGTGTCCTTGTAGCGCGATTTCTGCTGCAGTGTGAATGTGCACATGAACGGCCGCAGGTGTTCAGCAAGTGCCAAGCAGATCCTCGGTTTCTTTGTAAATCAGCCTTGGCTGATGGAGAGAAGGGAGCGAGGAGGGCATTTAACCCAGTAGCTGGAAAGTTGACCTCAGTGAAGCTGTAGAGAAGTTGCATCTTCCAATAATTACATTAATTATATTCTGAGGGATTTCTCATTTTCCTTGTATTTAAATGAGGTAGAACTTGACTTTTCTTCCCCCATTCCATTTTCACCCTTTTTTTCCAGGCAGGACTGCTTATCTAATCAGCCACTAGTGTTTTCTCTGACAGTCTCGCAGCTGTAGTGACACTCAGTCTCAGTCACATCAAACAAGCAAATGACTTTCATTCACAGCACCTTTTGTCTGATCAAATAGGTAATTACTACATGAAATTAAAGGCTTTAACAAAAAAGTTCTTTATTGTTCCTGACTGACAGAAGCAATACAAAGAGAAAGTGCTGTGATTCAAATGCCATGGTGACACCAGCCCCATCGTGGAAGCAATCAAAGGCATTACTTATACACTCAAGTGAGAATACAAACCAGGCAGAGGCAGACTGACAGACTGCCTTTAATCTTTCTACCCCTCCACAACTCTTTCCTTTTTTTTTTTGAAAGGAGAATATCATTTTATGCAAATAGTAAATATGACAGGAAGATCCAGATATTTGAAATATATTTGGAGGATCAGCGCAGTTCCCACCATCAGTAAGTAGGGTACTGTCTTTGCTTGCCGAGTGACATCAGGCTAATTCATGCTGTGGCTTTTGGGACTAGTGATCTAGATTCCCTTGAAGCAGAAAACAAAACAAAGGCACTTCTTTGAAAATGGAGAATTTCAATATTTATCCTCAGCATCTCCTGTTAGAGCCAGCATTTCATCCTCTGTTCTCCTGCTTTGTCCTTTAATCACTTCCTCTCTCCGCTGGTGAGCATCATTCTCTGCACTTTGCCTTTTACCTCTGGGAGAGGTAGATTTACCACCAAGGTGCTTTCAGTCCAGTTTTCACAAAGGACTGATGACAGAAAATGGGATGGATACAGTTTCTCAGAAAGCTTTTCTTTAGTGAGGGCCACAGGGTTACTGCAGTGAGCAGAACTCATCGGGGAGCCCGGTTCTGAGCATCAGCCTGTGCAAGGGAGGTAAAGAGAAAGGTAAACATCGAGTAAATATGCCTGTTTGTCTATCAGTTATTAGTGGCACAGAGCTGCCAGGAACGGAGTCAAGGTCGTGTTTGAGCGGGTATCTGTGACAGGAGATTGCAGGTCTGAATTATGCCAGCAGGGAGATACAGTATATTTGCTCTCACCTTCCCCAGGTCATAGGCCAAGTGGGTAAACTTTTAGAGTAATCTGCTTGTTTTTCACCTTAGTGCATTCCAGGGAAACTTAAATTTAGGGAGCTGGTTTTATGTTGGAGTAGGTGATGTGCTGAGGTCAGTACCCCACGCGGATGTTCCCATGGGGGCATCCTGGGGGTTCTGTGCAGCTGCTCTGGTACCTGTGCTGAGTCAGACTGTAATCACGGAGCTGCTCCATTGACATTAGTCACGGGGCTGTGTATTAAGCTGACACACTCCCTGAACCCAGACATTTACAAATATGTAAGGAATACTAATAGCAGCGTGCTGCAAGAGTGTAATCTCTCCCTGCTCTATGTGCCAAGGCAGAAGATGTGCTTTGTACCCGTGCTGGATACACCTGATCAGGTTCTAGAGGTGAGGTGACAGCACAGCTGAAGTTTCTCGGCAGCAATCACAGATATTGGAAAGAACAGATTTCCCCTTATCTGCAGGAGTAGCATGGAGCGAGCTGAAAGCCAGCCCTGTGCAGTATCTGCAGGAATTGCTGGCCACAGACCACTTTGGATCAAACTGTGGGTCATAAATCCAGCTGGTTTACAGACTCATTTGCCATTCTCCAAGCCTGCATCTTCCATGCCCTCCGCTCTTCACCGCGGTGTCCCCACTGAGCGCAGTTGAGTGGAGTTTTATTAGAAGCAGGGCTGCTTGTGGAAGATCAAACGGCAATTGTAGCCAAAAATAGGATTTTTCCTCATCTGCCTCTAGCTAGGAATAGGAGACAAATCCTTTCTCTGCGGCCTGTGCTGTACACGAGGTTATTCATTAGGACTAGTCGAGAGCTAAATTAGAACACAGCTGCCACTCGTTGGGTAGTTCATCATGCAGAGCAGACCACTTTGTGGCTCCCACCACTGCGGGGGAGTCAAATGAACCTCTAGAGGCTGTTTTTAACCTACACATCACAAACGGTTTGAGCACAGATTGCTTGAGGGGTGGAGAGCAATCTCCTTGCTCCTGGGGCTGCTCTACCCCAGGAATCCAGCAGCCTGCTCCTGCTGTTCCCAGCAGTCCTGCAGAGCAGCCCCGTCTCACTGGGTGAGAGCAGGGTTTAGCAGCAGAGGCAAAGTGGGATGTCATTATATGGTTATATAGGGTTTCTTAAGCTTTTGAGAGTCAATTCAACCGTCTTGAAAGAACATATGCAAAATATGTGCTTGGCATTGAAATACCTCCAAAGTCTGGAAAGAATTGCAGTCTGTGGATGAGGCTATCTCTATTCTTGCACAAGGTTTATTGTTACTGAGGTTTAGCAGCTTGGGGTATTTCTACCTGTAAACTGAAGCTGCTGCTTTTGCAGATTGACAAAGGCAGCGCCGCTGTTTGCAGGTCTGTAGGAGAATGTAGGTTAAAAAGCTTAAGGAAAAGATGTCTGGCACACTTCTGAAAGGGTATTAGAGGAAAAAAAATGGTAAGTACACGAAGCAGAAAACTACAAAAAAATGACTTTATAATGTCCATTTAATGATGGTTTGGGAGTGGAATGAATAGATCAGAGGCCATAGGGAATACAGACAGCAACACACTCAGAAGTGGCAGAGCTCCTGTTTGCATAGTTGCTGGTGTCAGAGCCCAGCCCGTTACCAGCAAATGTGCACTCCAGCAAGGGAAAGTTTGATTTCTAACCTTAAAGATACGATCTGTTTTCTTGGATTTGTTTCAAACTCTGCAGTGCCAGCTGCATAAAATACCACTAAGCTTTTGCACAGAGACATTTATAATCACTTTACCCTGTAGCAGAAAAAAACGGCTCCATTTAGACACTCATTCTGAGTTCACACACACATTAAGGACAAACTTTAGATCTTAATGAGGTGTGGGAGGGTTTTTTTCCCCCTTTAGTTCTGTTTTCTGTTCTCTTATAGATCATACTATATTCGAGAGCATTAGGAAGAGAGATGCTGAATCTTTAATGTGATGTGAAACAAAAGGAAAAGTCTGAACTGCAACAGAGATGAACTTCAGAATTGTAATCTCTTTAAATCCTGATCCGGCGCTCACTGAAGTCAATGGAAAGGCTTCGATTGATTTCAGCTTCTAAAGCTCAGTGGGTTATGTTGGTTTTTGTCTTGTTAGTTTAACAACTTCCACTTCCTTCTTTGGAATTCTCTTCTGGTACATTTATAAATATAAAAGCCTTCCAAAAGCCACTTAAACAATACAGTCAAATTCTGGTGGTTGTGCTTAGTGCTGGCTGGAGGTAGTGGCTTACAAAGAAAGGGTTAAATGGAGACCTTGTCTGCCTTTCCGAAGTCCCTCCTGGATCATTTTATCCCACTACTCAGTTTTCCATCCATCTTTGGGGGTGTGGCTGTGGCAAGAGCACTCCCAGTCTCAGCACAGGTGGTTCAGAAATCTCCACAGGACGTGCCATGGTCATTGTGCACAGCCCCTTCTGAAGGCTGAACCTGTTCCCTGCGTCCTGATCCAGCCACCTTTTCCCAGGAACAGGCTGTTGTTGCATCTCTGCATCCTTGATTCCACTCCAGCAAGAGTTTCCTGAGCTTTCTGAATTTATGTTTGCTTCATAATGGGAAGATAACAAACCACTTCAAATTATTTTAGTTTGGGGAAGCCAAGCTGCTTGCCAGTATTCATTTTTTCAATCAAAAAGTCAAGTCGTTCAGGGATTTTTTTCTTAGATTGAATTTTCTTGTCTCTCTGGCAAGAAGTGACTAAAGAGCTCAATACTGTGGATGCTTTCCTATAAGGAAAATGCTGTAACTGTGGAATGTTTTCGTTTCACTAAACCTCACCTTTCAGCAGAGAGACCAGTTGTGAAAAGTATGTTCATATTTTTGTCTTAAAGTGCAGATCTGATCAATTCTATTAGACTATCTGGAGCATGAACATAAATATTAACAAAAGGCTCTGTATAATTCAATATTTACTTGTCAGCCTGTGCCCCCTTGCCCAGCATTCATAGCTAGATACCAAAAGTTTAGGGTTTTTTTTCCTTCTAGAATTTTTTACTTCAGACCCAAGAAGCTTGCTTTGATTATTAAAAAATACATATCTCAAACCTTTATTTGCATCTGAGCATTTTGGCTATTTCTTTGTGTGTCTGGTTGGCTTTGATTCTTGTTAAGTGTTTGCAAGTAAGACGGGAATAAAGAATGTGAACAAAAGGCTTTTAAGGATATATCCTGCTGGAAAGCAACCTAGAAGTCATGACCATAAAGAAAAAACCTAGTGCAGTAGCTTTTATGTGTGCTGCCTTTTGCTTCTGCAGATCTTCTTATCTTAAATGTGGTTTTTCATTGTGCTTCATGACAGATTTTACCATTGATGGTAGAAATAGAAAAGTTACAGACCTGACACTTGTGTGCAAAAGTTAAGATCTGAATGAAAAGGGTGTTCTCCCCTAACGCTGTACCATGACAATCTTACTAGGTATGACTATATCTAGTTTATTTAGCAATGAGCCTTTTCAAATAAAAACAATTCTTTCTGATATTCGTAAGACAATTCATATCAAATAATATCCAGGTAGAACCGTCTGAAAATTGCTACTGATTTCAGTGGTCTTAGAGCAGTTGTAGAATTGGAAAATCGTTGGAATTTGCTATTAAGGTTGTATAAAAACTATGTTCTTATTGAACATAAGGGAACATTTGGTAAAATAAATAGGTTATGAAGATGTTAGTGTGCTGTGGAATGCTAAATAGTAGACATTAACTTCTCAGCTACCATGTGAACTTGTATTTTTTGTTCTGGTGTACCCCCACATACAGGGGGGTGTAACTGGCGGATGAACTTGGTTGCCTGAGCATGAAATGAAGTGTTGTTGTTTGTGATGCACACCAGTAGAGTGAAAGGTCACAGAGAGCAAATGGAGAGCAGGGAAAACCACATGGCCGCTTTTTATTCCTGCACAGGTTTAAGTGCGCAAAGCACGAGGCTATAAAAATGTATCATCTTAATCTCCGTGAATGTAATCTCGACTCTGCCACTTATTTCCGTTTGGTTTTTCATGCAGAAGACTTCAACCTCTTGGTCAGTTTCCCCCATGGAAGGAGAATTCATCCTATCAGAAAATAATTGTAGATTTGGCTAAAGAATAAATCTCTTAAGCATTTTCTTTTTCTTCCCAAAAAAATTCCTGCTAATTCCTGTAAGGAGAGTAGTAAACCAGAGCCAGCTCAGGGCTTCCCAAGACTGTGGGTGACTTCAGTTGGCTGGTTGCTCCCACCACAGCGGAGAGGATGGAGCTGGGATGAGCATGGAGAGCCTGGGAGGTGTTGAGCTGTGTCCCTGCAGGGAGAGATGGATGTGCGTGGAAGTGGTTGTCCTGGGCTTTGGCACTACCATTTTGCAATTCTATTTTTTCGGTCTCTGTTATGGTAGCAGTGACAGCAGCCAGGCTGGTTTTCCAGGGCTTAGAAATCCCTGAATGAGGCCAGAGGGAGCGGAGTTGATTTTGTCACAGCCTCCCAAACCACTTCCCCACAGCCTTTGCTCAGAGCCAGCCCTGTGTAAAACTGTCGCAGGAATTTCATCTCCTCACTTATAATGCAAATACAGAGCAGCTCAGCTGCCCAAAGTGGATCTTTTTTAGATTGCCCAGGTGTTCCAGAGAGGGAAACATGGACTCTTATATGCACTTGGCATTACCATCAGTTCCAGCAAACCTGGCCTGTGTGGGATCTGTACCAAGTGCTGTGTTTTGCAGTGTTGTGGGCAGTGCTCAGATGTCCAGCTTGGAGCTGAGCCTTGCACGATCCCAGCACCACAGAGAGGGGTTCAGCTGAACAGGCAGTTCCAGAAAGGGACCCAGGAACACCAAGGTCAGCTCAGACCTGAGCTCTGAAACATCAAGAGCTCAGTGGTAATCCTGGAGCAACATCCTCAGTTTAGACCTGGGCAGAGAAGCTGTTTCTCTGTCAAAGAAAGACAAGTGGGATAAAAAAGTGTTACCTCCTGAGAGAGAGGAAAGCTTGCTGGGGTTGTGCTGTGGCCACCAAGTCCCCCACAGTGCTGGTCTGGGGATGCTGGAGTTGCACTTATGGGTAATCAGTCCTTGTATCCTGGGAAATGATCTCCTGCCTGACTAATTATTCAGACGTGAAATGGCTGAATTAAATAAGGATTTGAACATGCTGCTTCTCCAGTTTCGTGAGAGGAGGATTGTTCCTCTGTGCCTGCTTGTTGGGGGAAGTGGCAGTCGTGGTTTTGGGGTGACCTCCTGGCCATGGGACATTTCTGTCCAAGTGAGAATCTTGGGGAAAGGGTCACAGTCTGCTTCTTGCAAGGCACACGAAAAGCAAAACCCTGTAACTCTGAATGTGGGCTGTAGTCGCTCAAATCTTGTTTAGAAAGGGCATAATATCTTTGCCAAACACATTTGCAGTGTGGAAGCTGCTCATAATTACGACCTTCATGAATTTATAACACTGTATGCTCCAGCAATGGAAAAGGCTCCTACACTTGAGTGATGAGATTTTGATAAAATAGGATTTAAATATTCTATTAGCAGAAATGTTATATTAAATGATGAGGAGGCATTCAAATACTGCCTGACTTTCACCACGTGACTGTGAACTACATTATGCCTGGGTCAATTAGGCTATTTTAAACCCGTGGCTTTCTTGCATTAATCCTTTTCACGGAAAGCCAGTGTTCCCTCTGAATTTCACCATTTCTCTCCTCTGGCCTCCCCCTAATACACAGCACTGTCTCCTGCTACCACATCCAGCAGGCTCTGCTGTTTTCCCTTCTTCTCTCCTATGATATGAGCTACAATGCATGAGCACTGGGAATGGGGTTAACCTTGATCCAGTTTGAAATAGGTTCCTCCAGGTAGACTCCCAGCTCCCGCTTGGATCTCCCTCCTCACTCCAGCTGCCCCAAAATGAAGTTGTGTCACATTTATCATAACCCATCCCCAGCTCACATGTAGCAGTGCAGGGCCCCAGGGAGCTTGGACACAGGATGGTGCTCTTGGGGGTGTGCAGAGGTGCTGGCACAGCTGAACACCTGGGCAGATTGCGGGGGGAGCGGCTTTGTCCACATCTTGTAGCAGGCTGGTCATTTCTCACAGGGGAGGGGGTGGCTGTTCTGGGTATTTTCTGTGTTGTGTCTAAAAGCTTATCAGAGATCAAATGGGAGCGTGTGGTGAGATGGGGTGGGAATTTACTGCACCCTCATTATTTGCACACAGACACTCCTCAAGGAGTATTTCACTGGGAAAGTGGAATAAGCTGTCGCTTGCAGTGACAGTTCTAATGCAAACATCACCCCTGGGAGACATAGCAGGAAATAGCCATGGAGGGAGTCGGACGTGCCCGTGGATTGGCTCAGGGTGGAGGACAGCTTTGCCCCACAATTTATGGCTGATCAGTAGATTGTTGCATTTGAGTTGACTAACAGCTCTCTGTGTACTTTTTTCCCCCCCTAGTGTTAATGGTCTTTTTCTTTCCTTTTTGTACTCCAGTGGTTTCTAAAGCAAAGCTGGCACAGCTGTAAGTCACAGGCGTGCTGCAGTAATTGACATGCTATTGTCAATCTCTCTGCTCTCTCATGACCAAGAGTTGACCCAGTCCCTCTCATATACCAGGTGTTTTCAGGGATTCAGTATTAAGACACAATCGCTTTAGTGGATCTAAGAGATAAATCCTGTAATATTAAACTCTTAGTCAAATATTTTTAAATGTGCTGAGGCCACGTAATTCTTTCTTTTTTTTTTTCCATTTTTCAACAAGAAAAAAAAAACCTGCAGGACCTAAAAGATCACTCAGTGATCCTCTTCTCAGTGATGTTGTATGGCACAGTTGGCGAGTGTACAAAGGCATTGGATCAGAACCAAGTCAGAATTAAATTTAGGCTCAAGAAACTTTGTTCTCCGATTTGATTCTCAAAGCTGCTAATCCTAAATTATCATGAGAAAACATGTTAAAAAAAGACACATAAAGACATCAGAGCAGCTGAGCTTTCAAATGGAAAGTCAAGTCAGACCTGCTGTCTGCACCCTCTTTACTCACTGGGAATGGGATGTTGTAATTGCCTCATGATCAGGCGTAATTGTGTTTACCTACACGTGCAATGATGTTCCCCATTTACAGAAGTCTTAAGAAAGCTTTTTCTGTGAGCCATTGCAAGCAGACAAACAGAAAATAGAATAAATCATCCCACAAAAATCAATTATTGGGGCAACAGTTATTTCTGACTGGTTTTTCACACTGGCTGTGGTTTGTGGTGTTTTTCAGTGTGAATACCAAAGACTGTAACCATCCCACAGAACTTGAGTCTGGAGACCAATACTGAAAAGCAGAGTTGTGGCTCACCGGTGAGATCCAGAGAAACAGCAAGGAGGAAAGTGCAAATAACAAAAAGGGGGAGAAAAAGCATGAAAAAATTAGGAAACATTTTCATTATTCTTTCACCTTTCTTATTGACGTCTCAAGTAATTGTCTGGGACGGGCTTTCTGTAGCTCCCACTTAAGAAATAGTTAAAGGTCGTGCGGTTTGGCCAGGCAAGATTAGCCATCCTTACAGGCTAATGAAATCAATGTTCAGACAACATCACGGCCTGCATTTAGATGTAGCGTATTTCAAATACATGTTTTAGAACAGCCACACTGCACGGAGTGCAAATTGATGATGAAAACTTTTCAAAGGTTGTTCCATTCTTACAGGAATGAAAAGAACGTTGAGTTCTCCAGTTTGTAGAGCAGCCTGTTTCATTTGAGCAGCCTGTTTGCTTGTCTGTCACTGCTTCTAGTCTAAACTTCCAAATCCCATGTGGGACAAAAATAATAATTAAGTAAATAAATTATATACCCAAGCAACAACAACAAAGCCCTCTTAAATTACTAATCCTGGACTCTGTATTTGTGTGAGTGGTCATGAACAAACAGCAGCACTAAATACTAGGTTTCGTCCCCATTAACATCTCAACGTGTAATTATTATTGTTTGTGTTGCAGCAAACAACAAATGTCAGCCCCATTGCTAAAAATAAGAAGGTTACCAGTAGGTCTCCTGAAAGTTCAACATTTCATTAAATGCTTTTATGTTAGGTGTGTAACTATGCTAGTGATAATATAGTGTAATGGTAATATAATAGAAGCTACAAATAACATTTTATAACTGTTTTGTTCTCTCTACTACAAGTCTAAATGGTTTCCCTTACAAGCCAAGCAGAAGGTGTTTTATAACAGTGTCTTAAAACCTCCTAATTAGCAGCGGTTTTAAGATACACACTTCTTGGCAATCTTTTGGGGATCGATCGAGAATAACTGTAGCAGACTTTAAATCTTCTGCCTGGAAAGATTATCCTAATTCTTTTTCTAATTCCCTTGTCCCAAGGCACCATGACTGGAGATTTCCGAACAAAACAGTGTTGTGCTGGCTCTGCTGGCATGTAGGTCAGGCACTCCAGAACCACCATATAGCCTGTGCTCTGCTCTGAGGGGGAAATTTCATCAAACCTGTTTTCTTATCACACCCCAGAAGCTGTTGAACCTCCACATTTAACCACACAACTAAAAGAATCTTTACAATGTGTGGTACCCCAGTTCTTTGGCAATACTTTTTTCCCTCCAGAAGAAAAATCTCCCTGTATATTCACATTCCATGGGGTCTTTTGGTTCTCCGATTTATCCTGTGTCCTCAAAATAAATCATTAAGATGATCACATGGATTTAGAGAGGCAGCAGAGCTATAGATGGAACTCATTTTAGGATGACATTTTAGTCATTGTTTGCTAAGGCACTGTTTTGCCATGATTTAGTACTCGTGTGTATCAGTTATAGGAAGTGTCATATTTGATGTCCTCAGTGTTTCTTTTCCTCCTTTCTGTGCTGATTGGTATAATTTATATGAATGCTTTAACACCCCCCTATGTGTAGTCTACTTGCAATGTACATATAATTACCAGCCATCTTCCAGCTTTTTTTGGCTATGTGGAAGTATTTTTAAATCTATTTCTGTCCTGCCAGTGGATATATACCCACACACATGCACACACATTTTGGGAGCGTGGTTATTTGGGCTTTCTAACATACTGTGCCTCCCTGATAAGGCCTTCTCAAGAAGTGAACAAAATGTCTTGCAGATAACAGTATTCTGCAGCACAATGTACAGAAGGGAAAGTTGTTTTTTATTCTTGCTAGGCTGGCAGGCTGTCTCAAAGGAGACAGGCTAATTTGAATGGGGTTCAGGTTGCTGTAGCCTAAGTTTTTCTGTAGTTTCTGAAATTATGTTTTTAAGCTTACTGGCAGCTACAAGTTCTCATCCTGATGTGCAGGTGAGCCATCCGTAGTAAAGAACAAACGCTCAGGATTCCGACAACTCCGTCACTTAAGGATGCAGAGATGGAGGAGTATCTGCAAATGCATCACACTGTGCAGTGAATCAGTCCTCTAAAGCAAGCAGCAAAATGTAAATAAAATACTTAATTTTTTACAGGGCCTCAAAGACTCCCATTGGCTTTGGTAGATTTGGTATTGGTACATGTTAACAGTGTCATTGGGAGCTTGTGTGCTACAGGCTGTGCTTCTAAAACTCAGGGTCTGCTTGTGAAAATCGGATTCACAACATGCAGGCAGTCAAATCTCTTCAGCTTCCTCCTACTTAAAAAGGAAAAAAAAAGGCTTAAAAATGAAGGAATTGGTGTCCTTCAGAATCTTCTTTCAGCAGTAGTTTATAGAGGATCAATATACAAATGTTGGAGCTCTATTTCTGTGTTTCAGGGCTACTCATTTCCTCAGCTGATAGTACATCAGCCTTTAATCCCCCCAAGTGGCTTTCACTGCTGCATAAACTGCCAAATTTGCATTTGTTTTGAAGAGTTTGTTTGCGCACAGAGGTTTCAAAAGCTCGGAAATCAAAATGTAGCCACTGGTCTCTAGATATTATGAATCCTGTAGTTTGTTATTCCACTATGGAGACTAATAAGAAGCTGATTTTGTTTGCAGTGTAGTGAGCAGTTCCCATAAAGACCCCGAGCTCCGAGGAGCAATGCCACAGCCAGCACATCCGCGTTGCCTGGCAGGGCTCTCCAGGAGAGAGAGCAGTCCGAGCCTCTGAGCTGCTCCAGTGGGCTCTCCCCCTCCCTGCTGTTATTTTCCTTCTTTTAAAAAGGCATTTGCAAGCAACATCTGTCCTCCGAGCACGGCTGAGAAACGCGCACCTGTATGGAAACAGGAGACAGATGAGTGGTCATGTCTCGCTTCTTCTGCATAAAGACGCAAAACAAATGTTGGCCATCAGGACCATCAAGTGGCTGTGGACGCTCCCTGGAGTACACGTTCTCTAAAACCACGCAAAATCTGCTTGGCAGTTTGTGAAATATGTCATCTGCTTTCCATATGTTTCCTTTCCAAATTCACGGCGATGTCAGAAAATATAAAGTTGCTTCTCCGCGCAAAGGGCCCAGGTCCCCTGATGAAATTCCCTTCCCAACACGGCTTAAATTTGCACTTTTCCCCAGAAGTCTTGGGTTTTAAATGGCTGTGGGGCTGTGGACTATTGTTTTACTGCACGTTGTACATTGCTGCTGCGGAGAGAATGTGTTGTACATCTTGGTGCAGTCTGATTTTCATCCCATGCTTGATTTTTTTGTGACAAAAACAAAACACGTTAGGAGGGGAACTCTGTGTTCTCCCTGTGAAGCTCTCCCTGCTCCATTTTGTCTTCCCATGTTGTGTTCTCTCTACTGAACTGGGGTCACTGGTGACTTGACACACCTCAGACACACTTACTTGGGTTGTTCTGGCCTTTCTGTTCATCTGCTGCAGGCACAGACTGTCAGCAGTTCTGGGTGGCAAAGGATGCAAATCCATTGGAGTTAGAGAAGAGGAAGGAATAAAATGCAAGGTCTGTTTGCTAGTCAGATATACCAAGTTGTATTACCTGGTTCAGGATTACCTTATAAAAAACTTGGAGGATTTATAATAGTATATATAGAACCTTGAAAATGTGTTCAAGCAACAGCCTGATGTAGCTCTGGCCTGTGCACGTGGGTTTGTGCTCCTGCTTGCAGACATGGCTGGGAAGGTGCCTTGGATAACTGAATGATCCCTGTAATAGTTTCTGTTGGATAAAATGCTGTGTGGGGTGGGCAGAGGCTGAGGATGTGAGATAATGTGACATTATTTTCCTACTTTTTAATGGGAAAGTTGTCAGTGTTGCTTTAAATCCTCGTTAGAATTCAAAGAGCCGTAACATCGCCAACACTGTTTCAGGATTAGAATTTGTTAATTAATTTAATCCTCTCCCCCTCTTCATCTTCACGGATTCTGCAGCGACAGATGGTAAATCCTTAAGACTCAGTAGGAATAAAGGGTTAAAATCCAAAGGCCTGGATTAGATGGGATTGCAGAAAGTGCATTAACAATTCTCAGTGTCTGTCTTATGATTTGCCAACTTCTTGGGGACAGGGTGCTGAAGTGCAGAGCAGGCAGAGTCCCTGGCTATTAGCACTATTTAGTTACAGTAGATAAGATTTGGGGCTGTGTTTCCTGAGCATGTCACTGTAATAACTTACTTGTTTGTTACAACTGTTTTCCAAAATCACAGGATTGTTCCCTAATGTGTTGGTGAATAATGTTTTTATTATTCCTGTCTGCAGTAAAGGGCATCTCAGTGCCTCCAAAATCACTCACGTAATAAAACCGCTGCCATTTTATCATTTTAATAGAATAACAATTTTGTATAATGTTGCAAATATTACCCTCCAATATACGATGGTGACAGTAACAGCAGAAGACAGGCACTTTTATAGCACAAAATTACTACCTTGTTTAGGTTATCAGATAAAAATTTTACCATCACATTAAAATGGAAGTGAAATGAAGGCCAATAAAACACAGAAGGGCCCTGTCCAAGCAGGAGCCCTGGGAGGTTGGCTGCTGGCCACAGGGGCTGCCAACCTGCCTGGAGGGCACTTGGCCAAGGAAGCCACGCTGAGAGGTCGCCAGCTGATTTTACATGGAGAAATTCGGCTGCCCAAAATGCTGCTGCCAACCGAGGATCTTCTCTTGGAAGATTTTTAAGGTGTAGCAGTAAAAGGGAGGAATACAGAGGAAGCCTCGAGCTCTCTCCTATTGCGTCGTTGGGAATAAGTGTGAAAAATAAGGAGGATCAGGTCTTTTGAAAATGTTCTTCCTATGTAGGAGTCAAACCCTTGGGGGGATCAATACAGCTCTCACTGATTTGAATCAATACTAGCGCAACCTGTTAAAAAGAGGAATATGCCACGAAACCACTGGGCTATAGGAGAGCAAGCCAGCCGTGGCACATCCCTGTAACACATCCCTGCCTCCTGCAGTGCCCTGGGCTTTATCACTTGGCCCTGGCTCTGCCAGGAACGGCAAAAAACTCAGGAGGAGGTTGTCCCCTCGATCCCTTGTCTCCAGCACTGCTGAGAGGGGATGAGCAGGATTCTGCTCCGTGAATGAGCACCAGCACTGCAGCCTGCTTATCTAAAATCAGATTTGTGGCTGCTTCTAGAAGGTCAGTGCAAATTAAATTGTTACTTGGTGTCCAAGAGATTCAAAACCCGTTTCGGTCTCGTTATTCTCTTACTGTGTGTTTTTTCACTGTTTCATTATTTGCATCTTTGGTATCTGCTTTTGATACCTCCTGTTAGATTTGTCTGATGCTCATTAATATCTTCCCAACTGGCTTGTACAGGTATTATACCCCAGTCTGCAGACACAGTGAGATCTTTCTTCTTTATCACGCGGCTGCAACTGATTTCTTTCCCATCTCTTCTTCCTAATTTTTCCCTGCCACAGTATCACACAGATGGATAACCAGGTTCAGCATTGGGCTCGTGTTAGGGTTTTGCTCCTTCTTTTCTTGCCCTTGGGGAATGTCATGCAATGCCCATTCACCCGGAGCAAAGCCCTTCTGGTTTGAAATGCTGGATTCTACAGTTTAATTCTTACTGTGTCACCTAAATCCTAAAACATTTCAAGTCTGAAAAACAGTTTATTTCTTTGGCTGATATCCCCCAGTGCTTGGGATATCACAGTGAGCTCATCAGTCTGTTGAGAATAGTATTTGTGTCTTTAATCTGTGTTGGCATCAGTAGTATTGCGGGTAACATTCTAAGCTGGAGCTTTATTAGTAGTTCTCAAAAGAGCAGGACAGGTGAGTTTTCTTTGCTGAAAGGCACTGGTAAGTTCAAGCTAAAGGTTTCAAAGTACAATGTGATACCCTGTGCTAGCAATGTTTGGCTTATCTCCCAGCGCATCCCAATCAATGCAGTATGAGGTCTACCCAGCATTGGTGAGAGCTGCATGTATAATATATATGCAGATATACTCTGAATAAATCAGTGTAAACAATGCTGAAACAGTGGGACAATCCATTACCAGAAATAAATTGGCAGGGACCTGCTGCAGAGCTCCCGCGTTGCCAGCTCTGCCTGGATCAAAGAGCCGTGCCCTGCCTCCTCCGGGAGAGCTTGCAGAAGGTGTAGAGCAAGGCGGTAGCTCTGGGATGTGGTCAGTGGATGCAGCTTTGGAATAAGGAAGCTCCTTTATCTGGTCAGAGCCTGTTGTACCCTCACAGGAGGCAGAGCTCGCTGCAGCACAGCCGGGAGTACGTCAGCACAGGTGAGGCAGCCGTGGTACTGTGAGCAGCCTGGCCAGCTCAGGCCAGTGCCCTGCAGAGCAGCAGCCCAGCTCCAGCAGCCACACAGCTCCGTTAGCCTGGCGCTGTGCCCTGGCAAACACCCCCAAACCCTCAGCAGGACCAATTAGCCAGGGCAGGCTCAGCCACGCGGCCTCCGGCGCTGGCACTGCTCTCTGAGCCCTGCAGACACTGCAGCCCCTGGGCCGTGCTGAGTGGCCAAGCTCTGCCCCCATATACCTGATCTCTCGGTGCTTCCGTGGATGCAGCCTTTCCTGAACATTAGCTCCCTTTTTTTCCTGTTTTGCTCTCATACCAAGCAATCCTGCAAGAGCAGGGAGCGGCCACCTCTGGCCATGCCCCAGTGGAAATTCCCCATCCTCAAATGTCCCAGCTGCCAGAGTAAGACACAATTTGCCTATCCCAGCACAAATGGAACAATATGGTCTCTTATTTCTACCCTCTCTTTCCATGGCTTTGCTCTGCTAATTTCTTAAATTAGGAACTTTTCACATGAAAGGTTTCTTTCTGACTTCCGTCGGCATTTGTCAGATTCTTAGGGCAGAGGGCAAAACTCAGAACCTGCGTTGGGGAGTGCAGTTCCATTGATGTCAGCAGAAATTTGCCTGCTTACATCAGTCCGGAATTTAGCCCATAGTGGTTCTTTTGTAGCATCAGAAAGCTCTGTGTGCACCTGAGCTGAATGTCCACGCTGTAAGATCAGAGTGTGGCTGGGACAATTGGCATGTGGGTAATTGGTACGTTTCTGTAAGAGAAAATGGTTCATGATCCTTATAAAGGAAAATAAAATAAAGTAATGTTATTCCCCACTGACATATTAAGTGAATTGATAGTGTTTGAAAAGGCAGGTATTAAATCTGGAAGCAGCATGAGTGTTATGAAGTAGCTAGCAGTTTTATCCCAGCAATTTTAAATTCCTATCATTCAGCTCTCGCTGATTTGAAAGTCACACATTTATTTTAGATTGTAGCCATGAATTTCTTGGGAATTACCTGACATGAAAGCATGGAAGAGTCACTTGATAGGAACTGACAAGACAATATCAAAGAAAACATCTTGATACGCGTAATCCGGTTGTAAGTGACTTTATAAAAAGTTTTTTCATCCAGACCTGTTATTCATTAGGAGCATCTTGGTATTAGGAAAGCCATTAACTTGGATACAAACTCCAGGCATCCTGTAGGGCAATAATCTAAAGCATCCCTGGAGATCTGATTTCAGACTCCAAATGGATTAGGGCTTTTTTTCTCCTTGTGTACATCGTTTACTCGTGAACATGAATAGTCTGGCTCTTTCTTTCCTCGCTGTGCTGTTAATGTGGAAAATGCTACATAAACATTCAGCATGTCAGGATAAGAAACTGTTACTGGGAGAGCCTGGGACTACTCTGGTAGGTGTATTAGAAGATAGGACTGAAGATTTTTGCCTTTGGACCATATCTGTCCTGTTCTGCTGTGTTTGTTTAATGCTGCCAGCTTTCACGATCACTAAAATTTTGCCAGCTGATCTGTGCTTTGAATTAGTTCAGACTGAAGGTGCGAGAGATGAAGCAAACAAGAAGCCCAGATGCTTTTGGCACGATCTGACACCACCCCTGGCCTGATGGAGATGACCAGATGTTGCAGGACACGGGAGATTGCTGCTTTGCCTGTGCCCGTCCCGCTGCCCTGACGCGATGTCAGAGCGCAGAGATGTTCTGGCTCGTGCTGCTGGGGAGCTGTCTCCTCCCATTACTCCACCAGATGATTTGGAAACCGTGACCCTTTTCCCATGTGTGTGATATCCAGACCATCAAACACACAGGCTGTCACAGCCAGCTGTTGCCCCGAGGAAAGGACAGCATGGTACCAGAGGAGGGGGCACACGCTGCCCAAGCACCTGCAGATTCTTCTGAGGATGCAGGATCTTCTCCTGGGCTTCTTAGCACTCCCTGATGGGACAGCAGTTCTGCTCCAGGTCAGATAGTGATTAATAAAGAGTTCATTCCCCCATGTTCTTAGTTAAAATAAGCCGTCAAGCTCAGTTCTGTCTCCGGGCTTGCTCTCTGGTAGGAAGCTGGGAGGAGCAGGATAGGGAAGGATGGATGTGTTTGCCTTCCCTCCCCTGAGAAGAGAAAAAAGAAATCTGTGTTGGGCTTTTCTTTTGTGTTGGCTTTAACTTTATGGTCGGCATCTGTCGCTGACGAGCAGTGGGAGCTCTGAAGTGCTGACCAGCTCTTTCCACAACCCTTTAAATAACCAGAAAGACACACAAAGTAATAAAAAGAGAAGAGGAGATGAGAATCCATATTAAAGGCATTAATAACTTGAACAGAAGTCTCTATTTAAATAATGTTTTGAAACATACTGTCAAATATTTTTCTATTGTATGGGCTTTGCAATGCAGCCTTTTTTCCCCCTAAAGACCTGAGGAGTGAAGTGTGCCAAGTCGCACAAGGAAAGTTCTGCATTCAGTAATTTTTTATTAAAATTCTCATAAGGTAGTGGTGCTCTTCTGTCACGACTGTCAGTGGAAAGAAACATCAAGACCCTTGTACAAGGAAGGATTTAATTGCTAGCATCACACGTGTTTATTCTCTTGCAAAACTTCCAGTGGATGTTTCTTTGTCGGGACTAAATGGAAATAGGACTGAAAAGTCAGTGATGTTCTCAGGAGAGATCCTGGATGTTTATGTAGTTTATACCCTTTTTTGAAAATTATACTGTATCTGCAAAAAGATACTGCTTAAAGAATTAGCAATCAGATGTTTCCAAGGCATCTTCTAACTTCCTGCTTGTAAACAGAATTCTTTATTAAGTGAACCATTTTTAACAGCATTTTCTAGGAAAACAAATTTGATTTGCTCTGTGCTCTGGGTATGTGGAATTTCACAGACCTCGCTGGGCAAATCAGTGTTTTGAAAGAATGTGCTTGTTAAAAGCAGGAGCCTGTGACTTCATAAGTGATAATTGTATATTCTCTGTACCATTCCAGTATCTGTGTGTGCCTGCACACCACGCCTGTCTCTGCGGTACCCAGGAACCTCATGAGAACCTAACATGGAAGTACACTTTCCTTAATCAAATCCAGCTACCAGTTTCCAAGGAAAACAAGCAATTTCCCCCCATGCTTACTGTCATACTTTCACACATCATATACACAAAAAGCCCTTTCTGCTAATTTAAGAATTATGACAGTTCACCCCTTCTTTCCTTCACACTACAGCAGCAATACATTTTGAGTCACATCAGGAGCATTCCCGCTGACCAAGATTATAGCTCAGCAGGAAAACAAGTCATTCCAAATTGTCTCCTGGCATAAACATTTTGGATCATTTTTATGTTACCACTGAAAGGGGAAAAATCTTGGGTTTCAGACTTTTTTGTGCTCTTGTCATGGGAAAAATGACAGGGCTTTTATTTCTACAATGAGCATTACTTTTGCTTCTTTTTACTGCTTTAGCAATAACAACTTTTAAGAAAAAAAAAAAAAAGCTGTGTTTTTACACATGTATCTGCAGATTAAAGGCTCCCTGGGTACCTATTGACACAATAGACTGTAACAGCTCCTCTGGAGCCGTGTCAAACTGTTACAATCAACCCTGTCAGTGATCCACAGATAATAGGACATTAAGAGGGGCTTGAACCATATCTTTCAATCCCAGCTGTGGGTGTCTGAAGGGATGTGGAGGTTGCAGCTCTTCAGCCCATGCTCCAGTCACACACTTGAGGTGAGCACTGAAGTGACGCTTGGTTGGGAACAACATGAAGGGAAGGATGAACAGCATCTCCCCTGGTTGAACATTGTGGTTTGACATGGCAGCATGGCTGGAAAAAGGGCTTCCATCAGCTACTGCTGTGCTCTGCCCCTGTTCTTCCCCACAGAGGAAGGGTTTGTCTGGAAAGCCTTGGGACTGGGGCCTGTGGCAGACAGTCTTCTGTGTGGTTTTCTACCAAAAGAGCTGTCAATCAGGGCTCTGGTAGCTGGATATTTGTTGCATGTTTGTACTCTTCTCTCGTTGGTGCTGGAATTGTCATCCATCCATATATATATATATACATATATATATAGGCAGATTCTGGTACTTACTCTGATACACTTTGAGAAAAACATCCCACTGAATGTTGATGGAAGAGGGAACTAGGCAGGATGAAGTATTTAAACCCAAAATCTTCCTTTAATACTGCCCTAAATTTTATCAAGTACCATGTGGTCAAGAAAGCCACTGCAGCCTCCACTGCCGTCCCAGCATGGCACAAGTGACCTCAAGTGGGATTTACCTGTTTACCTTCTAAGGCTCTTGAATGCATAAAAGCTGGAGAAGGGTAATGCTGGAGTTGACCACAATATGGTACTGCTGGTCCTTACAAGCTATTTAAAATGCCATCTCAATTTAGCTTCTTAAATAAGAAAAAAAACCCTTATATCTTCCATTGACTCAACAGTTAATTACAGCGGCTCTGGGAAGAACCAAATATTATGAACGTCAGTAAAGTTATGACCCTCCAGTATTCAGGCCTGATTTTTTCCCTTAAAAATTTAAAAGAAGAAATCCTTTTGTACCTCATAGGCCTTAAGGTTTGTAGGTTTTAATGGCTGTCTGGCTGTCACATAAATATATAGCTTTAAAGACAACGAAATGTTCTAGGCAGTAAAAGAGGCTACTTTAAACAAATTGCTTGTGTCATGATTTCGTATTCATCCCTCAGAGAAGATGGTTAGGTCCTGTGAAGACAAAAGGACAAATGTTACATTTGTAGTGTGGAATTAAACACTGACATTTCCAGGAAAAAAGGAGAAAAAACCTCTTCCTTCTTAGAAAAAATAGATTTGAGTGGAAAGTAAAACTAAATTAGTGTATGTATCTAAACATGCACAGAATCGCCGGGATTTTTTTTCCTATGTAAGTTAATGAACGTCTTCCAGAACTGTCAGTAGAGCTGATACATCTGTCTGTATGTCTCTGGTACCCTCAGCTGGCCACGCTTGCTGCTGTCAGTTCTCCTTATTTCTGGTAGCTTTGCTGAATTTTTGACCATTTGAGGTGTTTGACATTTGTTTCGGGCAGAACAGTTTCAAAAAGTTCCAGCTGAAACAGTTCTTTCATCGCATGCAATTAGGGTGAGACTCAAATGCGTTTTCTCATTTTGGTACTTGCTTGTTTTCGGTTACAGGCTGTTTCAGAGCCCTTTGAAGTTGATGGAAATGTGTCCATTAACTTCAGTAGACTCTAGCTTGTCCCTAATCGATAGTAATTTGATTAAAATAGCTCTGAATGTTCTGGATCCCAGTGGATGTTGCAGTTGTTCTTTAGGCTGCAATAGCCCCCAGCTCTTCTGTGCACTGTCAGTTCTGTTTGCCGGGGTAAGGGAAAGCACAAGGAGACTTGGGAATCTCACGTTTCTCAGCTTGCCAAGGGCATCTTTTCCTCCTTGTAGCTACCTGAATGAATGCTCAGAGCCTCCCATGGCTGCTTACCCCAGACCTGTGCATCAGTCTCTTTTCTCAACTCCTGTGTCTTTTAAGCTCAATATTGAAGGGAGAGAGAGGAGAAACAGCGACAGAGCTCTGCACTGAAATTGAAGTTCTGACACAGATGCAGAGTTTTCCAAATCAAAGAGAATTGATGAGCCTTGCACTGGCAGGTGCCCCAGCTTAATCACAACCTGAATAAACCTGAAATTAAGATTAGAGTCCATCACTGCTGCCAGGTGTAGCCACTGCCGAGTTCTGCCTCCTGTGCTGTGGTGGAGAGCCCTGGCACGGAGGGGCTGGAGCACCACTCCTCAGTGGGGAAGGCACATCTTGGAGTCCTGGGGACTCGGGATCAAAGAGGCACGGAGATGACGAGTGTGGCATGTCACCGTGCACCCCCTGCTAGGTGATTCAGGTCACAGCGGGGACAACCCCACAGGCCACCTCTTAATTAGAGGCAAAATGCCATCCCCGAGTCGTGGCCTCGAACCAAAAGGGATGAGCTAAGGGGGGGTGTCAACCTCCAGATAAAGAGATGGGCAAGAGCACAAATGCCTGGGAACAGGGCCATGGAGGAAATGAATAAGCTGCCCTTCCAAAGCAACTCTTTCTTTGTTAGTCTTATTAAAAAATATATTAAAAGTAAGCCGTAACTAGTATGCTCAACACAACATTTTAAAAATTCACGTAGTTTTCAGCCATACCCTGCTAAGCACAAACTATGATTCATTTGGAATTTGCTAATTAATACTGGCATGGCGTTGTCCCCTGCTGTTGCCCAAGTTCTTGCTTGAGAGAACTTTTTCTTTTTAAAGAAAAAAGAAAATATTTTATCCTGGAACAGTAAGGTGCCTCTTCAGATGTGAAGTCTGCCGAGATAGAAAAGAAAAGGGGGAGAAAAGGGGGATTTTCCCTTTGCTTTTACTGAGTTACTTTATCATCAGTAGCACAACCAAGTCTTTAGTAAGGTGATGACCAGAAATACATTGCAAGAAATGCTAGCTCTTTTCTCATCCAGATCTTTAAGTACTAAAAGCTGGGGAAGAGTGAATCGTCATTTAAACTCTGGGTTTTGCAGCGGGAGAAATTATTTTGCCTCTTTTCTCTCTATGAACTAATGGATGTGGAATCTTTCAAAAAGTAAACCAACCAACTCCTCTTAATAAAGCTCTGCATATAGATATTTAGCAGCTAAGCACTAAATCCATGGAATAGGGGGAAAGTGCAGAAGTAGTGGATTAATATAAAAAGGATGCTTTTTCCCCTTCAAAGCCTCCTTAAGTGCTGACTGATGGAATAAACCCTGAAAACTTTCTCTGTGCTAATTGTCATGTTCCTTGGCTTGCATCCTATTTGCTGTCCGTCATCCTCTGCAGTTTAAGAAGTTTCACACAAGAGCTTTCTTCTTGTGTTTACAGGCATGCCATGTAGCGTATTCAAACCCAGGGATAGTTCAGAGGGTCAGGAAATCTTCCTCCTGCTTCTTATTAAAAAGAAATAAAAAAGCCCTGAAGATTTAGAATTTGAAGGAACATCATTTCCTCACATACATCCAGCTCCTCAAAGGCACAAGAGCCAACTTTGAGCTTTCCTAGAAATAAACATGAAGCAATATCCCACTCTAATCACCACAGAAGTACTGGGTCAGCCTGGCAGCCACTGGAAATGGGTGTAAAGCTCAACTAAGAGAAGCTGTGCTGGTTGACTCCAGCTGAGAGCAAGGCACAGCTTATAAAGCAGCTGCATGATTTGGGTATGTGGCAGAATGTTTTCATTTCCTCTGATTAAAAAAAAAAGGGGAAAAAAAAGATACTGTATGAAATAGTACTAATAATCTGTTCCTTTTTAGTATCACCTTTGGAGTGTGCACAGAATTGATGGAGGGAGATGACCTGTGATTCCATCCCAATTAAATGCCCAGAGTCAGCAGTTCACAATTCTTTCGCTGGTGGATTATTTTCAACCTTTCTGGTTCCCACAGGACCTATTCCCTGCGTCATTACCAACTTTTTTAAATTGAAAGTATTATGAAGGCAATTTCCTGCTACCAGCAACTTTCACATCCCTTTCTCAGGGCCCTGCAGCCTGAGAACAACTGCTACAACTAAATCTATCAGCAGCCAGGTATTGGATGGAGTGACCTGAATCACCAAAAATCAAAATGCTCAAAAAATGTGCCATAAGAAATGGGTTTTGCTTACTCACTGCTGATGGTTTTAAAGGTTGTTGGGGACCACTGTGTTTCAGGTCCACTCCTGCTGTCACCAGCTTCCAGCAAGGCTTTGGGAAGGTGTGTGTGCTGGGTGGGATGGCTCTGTAAGACCCAGAGAACATATTTCTGACTCACAACTGAACTACAAAGTCTGACATGACTGTGAATGTAGTGAAGAGATCAAAAAGCAGGAGAAAACACTGAGATGTTGTAAGAGCTCAGATTTCATTGGTGCTTCAAAAAGAGAAACTGGAGCAGGGCTTCCCAGCCCTGTTCCTGGAGGGCTGCTCTTGGGAGCGAGGCGCAGGGTGGGTCCTGCTCAGCAAAGCCATCTGCAGTGCAACACCTTTTCTTTCAGTTGATGTTAAGGAAAAGTCTTTCCCAGGGCTCACGTAGACGCTACAGCATCCTGTGGCTGCACTGCAGGAGCCCATGGTCAGATGTTCTGCATATCCATAGTAAGATGTGCAGGAAAACAAAGTAGGAATAATTTGATTTAGATTTCAGGTGTCTTGACAGGAAACGCAGTTGAACTGGAGATCTGGTCCTGATTTCCCAGTGCTGAATATCTTGAAATGTGTCATTGATGCTGTCAAATGCACCGAGGAGACAACATCTCTTCCAATCTGTTTTACTTGCTGGAGTAGTGTGCGTGTGTTGTAGCTGTGCTTGACTGAGAGCAAAAGTGGCAGAAGCAGAACAATCTGGGGTGGGTAGTAGCCCTCTAAATAAGCCCAGTGTGCAGATTTCTGCATTTCCTACCTGATTTGGCTGTTCCCAGCTAGTCCTGATCCTCAGTATTGGCAGAGATATCTCTATTACGCATCTTGGAAAACAAGCAGCGGGTCGGATGGGTTCTCCGTGCTCACAGTCGTTCTCTATTTCATTCCTCTGGCTGCAGTTGATAGACCCAGCGGTGTAGAACAAATATTGCTGCTGTAATTACCTGCTGCCTGTTAGATCCACAGGTAACGCGGGGTCAGGGGGGCTTTGGTGGCAACCAGAAGAGCACAGAACAGAGCAATAGGTATGTGATGGACAGACACTGCCATTTCCTCACATGGGCCCCCTCGTTGGGAACAGTGATGTGCTTATTGGGCATCGCTGGCTAGGGGAATGCAGTTTGTTGTCCTTGCCAGCTGCATTTACAGTATTTTGCTAATCTATTCTTTTCGACACCACAAATGGTGTATTTCGTTGTGCTGCTTTATTGATCGAAGGAAAGATTCGATTTGACAGCAATTTCAGAAAAACCTTCAAGTTGTCCAAGATGCAGTAGAATTATTAACCACCCTAAGCTGACATATGGTAATTTAGCGTTTAATGTTTGCCCTGACACGCTGAGGAGTCACCGTACCAAGTTACCAGCTGAGGCCCACAAGTTTTTGAGTACATAAAGAATAGCTGAAATAGTCTTCTGGAGCCATGTTTGAACACCCAGCCCTTTATTCACTGGGTGTTAAACTTCCTTTGGCAGGGAGGTGGGGGCTGGATCCCCCCTGCACTACCCACTACAGTTGGCATAAATTAATAGGATTTTTCAGCTTTTTGCAGCTGTATTTGTACAACTTCATCTTGAAATAATTTTAATTTGTGTGCCTAGGCTTATAATTTTTTCAAGCGCGTTACACAGTTGGCTGTACATAATTATGTCTTACAGCCATAAGCACTGGCAATCTGCTTACCTAAACTATTCTGCTCTAAACTTGTCATTTCACTGATGGTGAATTCATGTAATGCATGTAATTCATCAGATCAAAAATTAAATTATCAATTAATAATACTGAAAAAAAAAAACCAAGAAATTCCATATGTCTATCAGAGTATCTGCAATTAAAGGGGAGTTCAGAACAAGCATCCCAGACCAGGCTGGACTCTAAAATCCTTGATTACTTGAATGCAGGTGTTGTCGTTGGGGTTTTTGGAGGGTGAAAAGCTTGTGTTTGTGATCTTTAAGGGTTGTTACTGGCTTTGGAGACCTGAATCCCAAACCAGGATGTGCCATAGATGGAAGTGAGATATGAAAAGGCTCTGTAACATGTCAGAAATTACTGGTTTGTTTGGTTTTTTTTTTTTCATCTATGCCATCATGTCCTTGAGCTGGCCTGTCTGCTTCTTGCATTAAAAGTGTGTGGATGGGAAACACATCAATAAGTCACATGAATAAGTCTAACATGAATTCAAGTCAGAGCAAGCAGGGATCTCAGATCAAACCCACACAGAAATAGAGTTAATGAAAGCAAAAAATTTGCCAAAAATCCAGCCCTGTGAATTCATTCCAAATGAGTAGAGTTCAGCCAGGTTTGAAATTTCCTCGAAGGCAATCTCCCATCCCTGATGCACGAGGCACATCTGCACAAACGATGGGTGTTGGAGTTGAGGACACCCATGCCAGAGGGAAAGGTACCCTTGAAACTCAGGGTGTGGGTGCAGAAGCTGCAGCTGCTGGGGGACCCTCAGCGTGGGCAGGGGCTGTGGGAAGGTGATGGGAGGGCACAGGAGAGCTGGGTGGGAGAGGGGATGCTGGCATGTAGCTGGTGTGTCCTGCATGCAGCTGTGCACCTGCACACCAGCTGTTGTGGAAGGAAACGTGTGCATCCATGGGCAGAATTTGGCCATCAGGGAAAAGTTATGAGGGATTCAGTATTTTGTCTGTGTTACAAAAGAGGATGAGTCCTAGGACCAAAGACATCTCACACTGTTCCCTGGGCAGTAAATCACAGAATCATAGAATATCTCAGGTTGGACAAGACCCCTCAGGATCATCAAATCTAGACCTGCACTGATGTCTTTTAGCTTTGCTCCCATAGTGCACACAGAACTTCACTCGCTGCCTCCTCACGTTGGTGTTTCCTTTTACTGACCATTGAAGTAACTTCTGTATAAGCTGTGCCATGTAATCTACCCTAAAGAACAAACAAATGGGTTTGCTTTTCCTATAATTAAACTTTTTAGAGAGACTTTGAGAGCTGCAGAGCTTTTAATCCTGCTCTGCAAGCATCCCAAAGTAGCATCACAAACATGAGCCTCAGCAGATTTTGTTCTCCAAAATAGACACACTGGAGGGTTTTATTGTTGTTTCCCATTGTTAGCTGTTTGCAGGCAGGTCCAAAAGCTTTATTTTATGCTGAGAGCAGCACTCACAATCATGCCACAGCATCACTTCTCCATGATCAGTAATATCTGTAGGCTTTGTGCCATTGGAAGTTCAGTGCATGATTCTGGGAAAGCCAGAGCTCACTACAAAAGCAAAGGTCACACACGAAGACCAATTATATCCCTTGAGTCTGGGAAAAACTCCCTTCCCGAGGGCACAAGTGTGTTTGTTCTCCACTGGATGCTTGTTCCCTGTGTCCGAGCTCACTATGCTACGTAGAGGAATGCTGCCTGTGGTAAATTGCTGTGTGTCATGTGAAGATCATTCTTCACTTGTTCTTCTGCTGTGCAGCTAAATTTTTAAACGTCATGGGTGGATTTTCAGCTGAAATAAATTAGCATGCCTCTGTTTGAAGCCACTGAGTCTACACTGATTTATACCAGCTGAGGGCCTCAATCATTAGTTACAGCGATCAGGTTACTCCTGTGTAGGTCAATATTTGCTACCCTTATTTATCTTCTGCACTGAGCACTCAAGTTTCCTGTTCAGTTTTACCCAGAAAGGTGCTGGAGTCTCTTTTCCAGGCTGGCTTTGTGGCAGACATGATATAATGACGTAAGGCTTCAGGAGAGATACACTTCAAAAAGAAATGAGGACAAATTCCCACTGCTATAAATCACAGATCTTGACTTTAGAAAGAAATGAACGTCTTCATTTAGGCGTAGCCATCACAGGCAGCAGTGGGGTCAGCTGCAAGAAGGTGCTGCAGGATGGTACCCTCTGCAAAGAAACAGTGGGTAGCCCTTCTTAAATAGATTATGAAGGATGATCTTCTCTTGCCTGTCACAACTCCTCTGTCACAGGAGTAAGAACAGTGTGTTTTGAGCTCTCAGAGGTGCTTCCTCTCACCTTCTGTCATGGAGCATCCTCTTCAGCAGAGGAGGGTTTGTGCGTCTGGTTCAAATCGCAGTCAGGCAGTATCAGCCCCTTGCATCTTGCACAGATGAACCAGCCTCGGTTCTTCAGGGCCAAAATTCACCTGATAGCAGCACATCAGCTCCACTGGGATGCCTTCAGTCACTGCAGTGAAGAATCTGCTCTCTTGTAAGAGAGATAAGGGAAAGAGTAGTAAAAATTAGCTTTGTTGCTTCTGCTGTCAAGGTTCTTGCAGTGATAAGATGCTGGTTGTGTGGAGGTGTTCTGTAATCTTCTTTTCCCATCAGAGCTGCTCTCCTCCCTCCCTCTTGCCTTGCTACAGTCTGAGGCATTTCCACAATGGAGTTCTCAGGCTGCAGAAGGCCCGAAGATAGGCACTTACTGCTTTAGAAATGACTGTGCCATATCAATTACCGTGAGACGTGGAAGATCCATTAGCATTGTCCAGTTCCTGATACGGGCACCTTGGCTTCTTGACCTTCATAATAGTGAGTAATGAAAATTACTTAATTGTTTAATCACAAAGACCGTGCAACAAATTGCAGATTACTGAGTTTTTCACTGGTAAAGCCGGAGACCTGACAGGAGCTGCTGGCAGTCCCAAGTCACCACTCAGAAACTTTGACCAGCTGCAGAGTCACACAGAGCAGACTGGCTCCGTGAGCCCTGCAGACCTCAGACTTGTTGTGTCAGGACAACTCAAGCTAAAACATAATATTTTTGCCATTTCAGCAGGTAGGAAAGCAGAGTTAAGCTGCAGCAGATCCTTGGCCTGGATGCGCTGCTGCACACCACGTACTCTGTGCTTGTAGTGTGTCATCTCATCATGTAGGAAATTTGGTTTCCTAGGCAAAAGGATTGTTATTTTGCTTTTATCCCAAGCAGAATAATGGTAGTTTTGAATTAGACCGTGAGTCTGACAGGTTCAATTTCATCTTGTACTTACGTGTGGGGTCACACACAGTTACTGGCCGGAGTTGCAGGCAGAAATTCTCTCCCGCTGCATTACCAGCTCCTTATTGAGCCTGATTTATATGCTGTTCTCCATCTGCTCAGTGTTACATTTTCATCCAGGTAGAGGAGAAAAATCCTAGTAAACAATTCAAAACACTTGGAAGCGAGAGAAGGAGTGAAAACTATCAAAGCTACCCGTGGGCATAGGGAAGGCTCCAGAGGAGTGTGTCCACATGGATGTAATTGGCCTGAAGGGAGCCGCAGGGTTGGAGAGGAGCCCTTGGACAGAGGGAGCCGTGTGGAAGCCAAATGACCTGTGAAATGCTGGAAGCTGTCAGCAGCTGAACATTTGGTGCAGCACCTTAGCCAAGCGCTCGCAGGGTGTGTGCAGAGGAAGCAAATCCTCCTGGTAAGGAGCAGGAGAGCTGGATGGGAATGGCTGGACGGGAACGGGCTCCTCTGCAAGTGCCACAGAACAAGCCAGGCACACAGGAGAGGTTCTTCTCTTTTGGGTTCAAACATCTCATAGCTTCATTTCTTTAACGCAGGCTGCATCGTCAGTTACATTAATGGCTTAAAATGACAGCTTTAATCTCTCTGGAGCACTACTTGTACTCTGTCTTATCATCAAAATAAATACATTAGAAATCACTTTGCATGGATTTCAGCTGGAGCAGAGGAAGATTTAACCTGACATGGGAGAGATCCAGTCATTGGGGCAAAGGGAACGTTTTATAGTTTGGCTTTGGATTTGTATTTTAAAGAAGAGGAAGAAACTTAAGCTTTCAGCAGTGAATCTCAACCATGTGAAAATTTGATCTCTAGTCTAGGTGTAGTCCTTGGTTCTCTCTTTCTCGCGGTGGAAAGAGAAAACCACTTCTTCCAGGAAATGCGATATATACATAAGCCTTCAGGAGGATGGATTTCACCCTTGCTTCTCTTCTGTTTATCCGAGACCAGATACAAAGCCTTTAGAAAATCCTGAGATGAAACCCGTCCCAGTTGAGGAAAGAAAGAAATCCCCGAGTACAAATGGGCGATTCCATCCGTTCTTTCTTTGCCAGTAGCGGTCTTTCCCTACTTAACCTTGTTTGCAAATGCCACCACCATGGACATTTGGCTCAGACAATGGTCATTTTGTCCAGGGCTGGATGAACACTTCAGGGCAGGCTGCTGTCACACCCAGGGCTGGAGTTAGTGAAAATGCTGGTTTTATACAAACTGCCCGTGCCAGGTCCAAGCATCCTCTTTGTGAGGCACAAAGGAGAGTTTTCCCTGAAGACAGAAGTGGTTTAGAGGATCTTCTGGGTTTGTTTTTTTTTTTTCATTTCCTTCGAGGACATAGCTTGGGATCTTTGGCAAGTGTGATAAAAGGAGACAGAAGTTAATAAATGTTACCTTCACCTGGTTGGGTCTCCAAATCTGTCTTAATTTTTCTCTGCTTGACTTTTGCATCTTTTTGTTGAAACCATATGTGATTCTTTCAGCAACATGCAGTAATTTGTTTGGAAATACAAGGCTAGAGATATGTCTCTTTACTGGCTTCTAAAACAACTGTGAAATAAGAGTTAAGAACTTTTATACAAATGAGTCCTAAACATATTGCTAATTCAGTTAAAAATAAATAAGTAAGTCCTTAGCAAAGATTTCAATAAGCAGTAAGAGTAGTTGAATTAAAATATTTCCACTAAAATTAATGAGCCAATCCTGGAATGCTTAGACTGACTCTTAAGTGTGCTCTTTTAAAGGCTTTGAATATGTTTGCCTGTCTGAATTTCTGTGGAGCATTTTGAATGCATGACAGATTATAATCTTCAATTATTTTAATTTGGTTTTCTTAATGGGCAAAATAGCTAAGAGCTTAATAATAAAAGACACTTACTGCTTATCATTTACATTATTTTATGTGTTCATTAATAATTATAATGGGTTTTATAAAACAAAAAAATCAAGTCTGAGTATCCCCAGGTCATGTTAGTGCAAATGTTGCATATTATTCTGTGGGAGATTTGGGAAACTAAGTGTTTTTTGAAGGGCATTTTTGACTCCATATGTTGTAGAGCAAGACAAAGAACTTCAGAGGAAATTTATTTTCTGGTTCGTTCTGTGGAAGGAAAATGTAACATAGAATAAATATCCTGCTTTGCTTTCTCCGGATACATCTCCAGGCACAGTGCAGGGATGGGCAGAACCCAGACCATGGACACCTTGTGAAATTCTCTAAGTATAGTTTATTAGGTACAGGAACACTGTTGTTAGAGTCACATCTTCTCTTCTCTAGGCTCAGTTGTCCTTGTTCGTTCAGCTTTTCCTTACACACCCCATTTCCTGTGCCTCCAGGCATTTTCTTTACTGCTCTCTAAACAGTCTCCATTGGAACGCTTCTTTTCCTCGCAATGTCGTGCTCCAAAAACTGTATAATTTATAGTCTCACCGGTGCCCTCCAATCTGCTGACCACACAGCTTTCCATGCTCTGTACCACCCCTGCTCCTGGCTTTGGAGCATTGCAGGGATCTCTGGTGGTTCCTGTCACTGCCAGGATGAGAGAGAGGGCTTGTGAATCCAAACTCCTGCAGCAGGAAAGGGAAGTGCTGAGAGCACAAGGGTGTGGATGAACAGGGGAAAAACAGTGATAAAATCTGGTACCTTGGAGGAGCTCATCACCTGACATTCTGCTCACCAGTAAAGCTTGTGGGAGTGGTTTAGCTCCCCTTTAGTAAATCCTGACGGAGATGCACGAACCATAAGAAGTTATCTGTAAAAGCAGGATGCAATCCTGTGCCACAAACACTGCTTTCCTGTCTAAATGTGACATTGCTGCAGAGGAGAAGGCCAGCTTGGAAGGACTTAGCCCTGTATTGTCTCAAGAGTTGCAATGTTCCTTTTCAAACATTTTAGTTGTTAGATCAGAACCTGCCATGGAAAATACCCATCTGTGAAATTGCACCATTTCTCCTCTTTCTGGGATTGCTTTATAAAAACAAGGGCTGAGTCAGAGTCCTGATGTTCTGGTTCTGAGTTGCAAACATTGCTGTGTTTTGGATGATGCCTCAGTGATTTGAGCTCCAACCAGTCACTGCTGGGCTGCAAGGCCACCCTGTCCTTGCTGGCCACAGCCAAGCAGAGGGGTGGCAACGCCAGTGCGGTGCCTGGCTCTGCTGCAGGTCCCCTCTGGGGCTTTGGTGGCTGATCCCACAGTTTCCAGATGGTCCATTTGTATCTGTCAGAGTTGGTGAGGGTTCCTGCATGGAAAATGCTACCTGTGTTCATGAGGTAGGATAGGAACAAGGGATTGCATCTTCCAACGTAAATTGCCTTTTGATCTGGGACATTTTCCCTCACCAGTCTATCAATCCACTCCAAGCTCCATCCCAGAGGGGTTTTTTAGAGCATAAAAGCTGCTTTGCAAGCAAATTCCTATTATGACAGTCATCAGCCATCATCATTCATCCTGCTCACATCATCATATGCAGAGTTGTATCATGCCAGGCACTGGAGAAGCTCAAAGCTCCAAGGGTTCTCAGAGTAAAAAATGTATAAATGCAGCTAAGGAAAACCATCCCTCTGCCATCTGTTCTGTAACCCAGAGCCCTGCATACCTCTTGACTGCATTATAAAAGGAGAGATAAATGAAAGGGAAATTCATGTGTATGTTCTCCAGTCAGAAGATTATCATATGGGTCTGTTACCATCTTCTCACTTCCCAGGCTAAATGAAGGAAAAAGTATAACTCCCTTCTGAACCAGTAAATTCCCCCAACCAGTAATTTTTACTCATGATCTAGTGAGCTCCTTGGGAATAGAGAGGGGTTTATTATTATTATTATTATTATTATGGTAAACTGCTCCAGGAACAGTTTCAACAAAAGAAGTAAACCTTCCATTGTGTTCAGATAATGTTCTTAACTTCTCAACAAGATTTACTGAATTACACCCTGGGAATTAGGCAAATGAAACCTTTGGTCAAAATGTTACAGGATTACTGAAAAATCTTTTATTTTAAAATCTCATTAAGAGTGCTAAAATTATATGTTGCAATATGAAAAGCATGTGTGTGATAAATATCTCCCTGCTAGTAAAATGTACTATGCTTCATTTTCAGTGGTCTTTGCAACTTTCTGTGACAAGTGCTACTTCTTGCATGATTTTTTTCTGAACGCTTCACACCCTTGTATTTTTACTGGAATGGATTTAAGTACAGGTAGCAGGCAAACCCTTGTGCTATGATTGCAATTAACAGCAAATAACGAGTCGTTGCTGAATATTTGCAATATATTTCCCCCATCTTTATTTTGCTCAGTGCAGTATAATTAGCTCATGGATTTCTCTCAGTATAATTGGGAGAGTCGTGTGGGTCTTATGATATATTTCATCTCCTAGATCTGCAATGATTTACAGACAGACAGCTTAGACCCTATTAATGCTAATAAAAGTGCTGCAAGGACATCCTATAGCGTGCACTTTATTAAACTGTACCTAGCTTTCTTCGAGAGCTTCTGTTTATCTGCATTTCCCAAAAATAAAATATAGCGCCTTTAGCACTGAATATTTAAATCCAGTCTCCTTTTCCCTGTTCCTGCCTCTCTCTATGCATTTCTAATGCTTCTATCACAATGGGATCTGGGTACTCTATGCAACAGGAAATAGAGCAGAAAAATGTCCACTAACAGGCTCTCCCCTTCTGTGATTCGGGTTAAAACTGCTCCTATTTTGGTTCACTGGAGTGACTGTGTAGCTCTTTGGTATTTGTGCTCAAGCACAGCCATAGCTGAGCCAGGCTGGGGCTGGGGAGAGGTGCAGATGCCTTGGTTGGGTTGTTATGGGGTTTTTCCACCTTTGTTAAGGGAAAATTTACATTACAGGTTGTTTGGAGCTGTGCAGACACAGACTGATAAAGGCACACAGCTGTGTGTCCCACATTACCCTTTTTAATTTGTGAGGTGGGAACCCCACCCTGGCTCAAAGCTGGAGGTCGAGCAGTGTCTTCCTGTTTTCACTTACCTTAAGCCTGGCTCCAGATGTGGATGTAGTGGGTTGGAGCTCGAACTCCCTGACTTGAGCTGTGCATTTGCACGGACATTGCCACCAGTTTGATTTCCAGCCCTTCCCTCTGGCAGGGCAGAGCCGACCTTCTGGAAAGGGGGGCTGTGGTCTTCAGCTGTTGAGCTGGTGGGTCAGCTGCTGTCACCGAAACCACAGTTGTGCAAGGAAGGCTTGATTTTAGTATACCCTTCCTCACCCACAGATTTGCTAACGAAAGTTGGATTTGTGGCTGTCTACTTGGGTCTCTCTTCCAAGTACCCACCAGCCCCACGTAAACCTGGAAGAATCATCCTGTGCAGCGTGAGGGCACTTTCAGTGTCCCCAGGCCCTCTTTTAAGTGACTATACCAGTGTAAGTCCAATCAGTTTTCCTCAATACTAGCAGTGTAACAAGCAGTGAATCCTTTGGAGAGAAGACAAATGGAATTGTCTCTATTCCCTGACCTGCAGCTCCAGCGGCGCAGGTGCCACGCGGATCAATCCTGGCGGCGTCTGTAATAACTGACATGATTAGCCATTAGCAGGAGCAGACAGTTTGGTGGGGGAAGCACAAAGAAAACAGTGTACAAACTTGGTAATGATCTGGACAAAGCTATCAAAGGAGATTCTGAGGGCCAGGGATCTGATATTGCCCTGCACCGACACATTCGGCGTCTTGTCAGCCTCCTGTGTCAGGAGAGGAAGGAATAGCAGTAGGTCACGTATGGGAGGAGTGTGGAGCAGCCCCCGGCCCCATCTCAATTCCTTTGTCTAGCAAGCAAAGCCTCCTCTTCCCTCGGGAAATGACCTTCTCTCCCCAAATCGAGGCTGTTTGGGGGACACAGGACCCCACTAAGTTTGCTCAGGCCCCTCCAAGGGTGCAGCCGCCGTAGAAGAGATGCCAGCGTGCACTCAGCTACGAGGGCTCTATTATCTTCCCACTTCTTCGTTGTATTCATAGACCTGTTAGGGAAAAATTTATGCACATCGCTTTTTACAGTGCTAAGACACTTTGTGGTGGTGCTGGGGGTGGTAATTTATTTGTACCTTGCACTTTCTTTTGGGAATAGTCATGCTGTTGCAAGAACTTCTTTCAGAATTTGATCAGAAAATTAAATTTGTGTTTAAAGAGATAGTCAGGGTTGCTAGGACAACATATTAACCTCCCTTCTTTTTATCCTCGGCTCTGTATCCAAGGTTCATGGAACTTGCTGTGCTGTGCTCGGCTTGCAGTGTTGTTCTCAAGGTGCAGGAGGGAAGGGTTTTCAGAAACAGTGTCCAAAATATGCTTTTCCTCAACAAATAATCACATGAAATGGTAACATCCCACTGGGCATTCCCAGCCTGGCCTTGTCAAGCCAGCAGGGTTGGACAAAGAGGAGCAAACAGCCCCGTTCTTTGAATTTCATGGGAGTATTTGTGTGCACAGTCACCAGGACTGAGAATACGATGGGGGAGCTTGCAGACAGCATTTTCAGAAGTGATTAATGGCCGGGAGACTCTGGGTACAGCTGAAAAATTTGGACGCTTTAAGGAGACTGGGGTTTCAGTAATATGTAAACAGCAGGTTTTGTGCATTTTAGGCTCTTCCACATTTCAGTCGAAAAGTCACAATTTCAATGATTTTTCATTAATTAAAGAGGAGTAAAATAGCTGAAACTATGTGGAATATACTTTCCATGGCTTTTTGCCAAATCTTTGGCGTTCAGCTCCCGTGTCAGGATTGATAGTGGTATTACATCTCTGCAGCCTTCAGGCTCAGATCTTTAAAGTTGCTTAAACATCCGTATGGCTTTTGTCCAGAACTTATGGGTTCTTGTCTCTGTTATTTCCTCCAGATCCGTTCCGATAAGGACAAAGAGATCCACATCAGATACAGCATCACCGGAGTGGGAGCCGACCAGCCTCCCATGGAGGTCTTCAACATTGACCCTGTGTCTGGCAGGATGTACGTGACACGCCCGATGGACAGGGAAGAAAGAGCTTCCTACCATGTGAGCATCAAACATCCTGACTTTCAGCTGGGCTCACCAGCTCAAAGCAGAATTGTTGGGTTCAAGAAGGGACGTGCTAAATCAGCCAAACCAATGCAAAGTGCTGGTTGGTGGCAGCTGAGCGTGAGCCAGCGTGTGCCCAGGTGGCCAACAAGGACAAGGGCATCTGGCCTGTGTCAGCAATAGTGTGGCCAGCAGGACCAGGGCAGTGATTGTCCCCCTGTGCTGGGCACTGGTGAGGCCACACCTCAAATCCTGGGGTCAGTTTTGGCCCCCTGACCACAAGAAGAACACTGAGCATGTCCAGGGAAGGGCAGCAGAGCTGGGGAAGGGTAGAGAGAGTGAGTTTGATGAGGAGCAGCTGAAGGGCTGGGAGGGCTCAGCCTGGAGAAAAGGAGGCTCAGGGGAGACCTCATCATTCTCTATGACCACCTGGAAGGAGGTTGTAGCCACCTAGGGGTTGGTCTCTTCTGCCAGGTAACAAGTGACAGAACAAGAGGAAATGGCCTCAAGTTGTGCCAGGAGAGGTTTAGGTTGGAGATCAGGAAAAATTTCATCACCAAAAGGGTTGTCCAGCCCTGGCACAGGCTGCCCGGGACAGTGGTGAAGTCACCATCCCTGGAGAGAGTTAAAAGCCGTGTAGATGTGGCACTTGGGGGCATGGTTGAGTGATGGGCTTGGCAGTGCTGAGGGAACAGTTGGTCTTGATCTGAGAGGGCTTTTCCAACCTAAACAATTCTGTGATTCTATAAAAGTGGGGATAAACTGATGCCTTTTTCAGACACAAAGTTAGAGTCATTTCTTTAAAATGGTGCAACTTCACAGTGCTTGTTAAATCCATGCAAATTTATGTGTAGACTGAACCACCCAAAACCATGAGAAGCCAGTCACTACATTAGCATGTCTTGGGAAATTACTAATTTAAGAATCATTACTGCATCTAAACATGCAATAATTGCTATAGTCATTTTTCACTTTAATTCACCAGGAGATGATGTTCAGGCAGTATGATGGGGGTGTGTCAGATAGGTTTTTAAATACGCAGGTAGGCTAATATTAAATATCAGGGAATTAATTAAGATTAATTACACTCAAAAGTGATGATGCCTCATGTTATCCCAGTTCATAAAATGCTCTACATTCAGGATGCTCACAGTGTAATTGGTTGCTATGTTTTGATATAAATCCCAGCTCCTCTATTGCACAATGTAATTGCAGAGCAGATCCAGTCCCACAAATTGCTAAAAGAATAGGTTGCCCCTTGCGTGATAGCCCGGCAAAATTTCAAACGTTTTCTGCATCTGCTCTTTAGTTGTCTCCTGGAGTGGTTGTGAAAGGTTGTTTCATGGATTGCTATCAGCCTTAGCCCCATCTCCTGGCATGGTAATAGCCCTTCCCAGGGATGCTCTAATGTCAGCGGAGCACACGGGTCACTTCCACTGACACCACATCCCGAACTGCGCCGTCGGAGATGCACATTCTGTCAGCTTTATCAGGTATCCAGTTAACCATGTTGACACAGCTTCTGGGCTGGGGTGGAAGGATAAAGAAAATAGATTACCTCTTTAGTTGGGTGGAAAAAGAGATTTCCCCTGGGTAAAAGGAGATCTGAAGAAAAATTATTTTATCCTCTGTGAACAAGAACAATTATTTTGTTTGTTGTGCCTAGGAAAATATGAAGAGAGGTTGTTTTGGAGAGGAAGTATTTGAGATAAAGTGTGTGTCATCTCAGCATTGTTGATATTGTTTCAGCGGTGCCAGGTTATTATAACGGTCTAGTCAATAATAAAAAAAGTTAAGACTTTTGATGGAGCCGCTGTGATGTCTGCGATGAGACACTCTCAGTCAAAAACATGAGATGAAACAGATTTTGTCCATCCTAACAAACCCTGTGCCCCTTAAAAACGAACTGAACCTACCAGTCACAGTGAATTCAGTAAATTGAATTCTTGCCTTGTCAAAGGTGACAGGATGAGTCTGCATTATACGTACCACAGGATTTCTAGCCCTTTCTGTTCCTCACAGAAAGCTTGAACTAGTGGCATCCATACGTAAATAAGCATATTCATACTCTGAAGGTTACAGGAAGATGTATTTTACAGAGAGGATAACTGATAAGTATGTATGAGACCTTATAGACAGGAATGTGAATGATAGAAAAATCTTTGTTAGCAGAACAGTAGAAGGTGATGGAAAACATTTTAAGTTGTGGCTGTAAATGACCTTTAGATCCTTCAGCCTCAGTAGCAGCAGATTGATGGTTTCTTGAACCATCAGTTGTTCATTTACTAACCCTTTGCAAAGCGTTTATAAATACACCATGCACAAAGCAGTAACCCAAACACTGGAGCAGAAACTTAACAGTAGGAATGAACAGTGCTGGAAACTGGAAAAAATTTGGCCAGTTTCCAGAAAGAAGATGAAGTCCAAAGTCTTGGCTGGTGGAGGGTTTGAAGAAGTCAATGAACTTATTCCACTTTATAGAGCCAAGTGTCTAACTCCTAGGAAAGGCAGCATGGATCCAGGTTTGAAATGAGTGCTGTAAGAGCAGTGACTGAGGTGTAGGCTTGGATCTGAACTGGAGAGCTTGGCCACCTGTAAACTGGTTTGACATCTGCTGTAGTTTCCTTTAGCTTGGATTAGTAGCTTTGCTCTTCAGCTGGAGTAGAGAATATCAGTGGAGCTGCAAGGCACCACTGGTCCCTGTGACCCAGCAGGACATGAGCTCTGTGTCTGATGCAGCCTTGCTGCTCCTACACAGCTTCAGGTTTTCTGCAGCCCCAAACAGAACCAAGTCTTTTCAACATCTCTGTCACTGTCGAGTGTCGTCCTTGTTGCTTTTGTTCCCAGGTAATCTAAAAACTAATTATAAAGAAAGAACAATAATTTGCAAGTGTTTGTGAGGCAACATATCAGGAGTTCCGTTTCATTAACTCCCACATTTTCAACACATATTTTCTTATGCATAATTATCTGTATTGCTTCAGGACTACCATTTTTAAAATACTAGTGTTTTAACTCTCCCTGCATTCAGCAAGCCATTTGTCTGATGAAACCTGCCTCGTTCCCTAAGGTGAAACAGATTTTTTTCTAATTAGATCAGGAGTTCTGCAGCAGAACTTCCCCTGTTTTTGTGATCATTCTTGAACTTTTAGGGAGGATCATTCCAAGCTTGAGGTATGCAGAGGTGTATGCACCTCTGGGACTCACAGCCCCTGCCCAGGTGCTGTGTGTGCTGGCACTCCCAGTGATCACAAGTTCAGCTGCATTTTGCCCTCATCTGTTTTTGTCTGCACTCCAAACCAGAGTACAAACTCTCCAGGGACCTTGCAGACATCCTAGACGCAGAGTCAGCTGAAAATACGAGCAGAGAAAAGCGAAAGGGGCTCTGCAGCCACTTAACCAACACCATGCTGTGGTGTGGAACTGCACAGGTGGCATTGAGTGATGCCCTGGGAGTCACCCCAGCATCATTAGTGCCATGGGACACACAGCCGAGGGACACACAGCCATGGGACACACACAGCCATGGGACACACAGCCGTGGGACACACACAGCCACAGGTCACACAGCCACGGGTCACACAGCCACAGGACACACAGCCGTGGGACACAGACAGCCGTGGG
>VZTD01005790.1:161982-252964 GCA_013397725.1 Rhagologus leucostigma | reverse complement strand
GGGACACACAGCCGTGGGACACACACAGCCGTGGGACACACAGCCGTGGGACACACAGCCGCGGGACACACAGCCGTGGGACACACACAGCCGTGGGACACACAGCCGTGGGACACACAGCCATGGGACACACAGCCGTGGGGCACATTCCCCACATCTCTCTGCCATCTCACTTCAGTAGGCGTCTGCTGCCTCTCCCCTTGCAGTCAGCCCTTAAAATGTTCAGTGCATGCCAAATAAGTTTCAGCAGGTAGTAATATTTAATATGCATGAGTTCTCTTGGCCTTATTTAACTGCGCTCCCCAAGTCCCGTTCGTGCTGCTGACAGAATTAGTGGCTCTGAATGTCTTTTCTGATCCAGACACCGGTTTCATATTAAGCTGCAGTTAGGCCTGGCAAGTACAAGGGATAGAAAATTGGTAGGTTAGTTTTCCAAGACGTTTTTCAAGCTCTGTTTTCAAAAGACATCAGCATAAACATGTCAGTAAGTAATCATTGCTTATGATACTCAAGTAATACACATTATAGGGAAACTTTGAGGCAAGTCCTAATCCAGTTCCAGACACGTGTGCACTGTCAGCATCAGGCTGATGAAATACTCCCTCAGAAATGGCTGGAGCAGAACAGGTGAGTTATAGATTGACAAAGAGTTGTTTTAAATGCGAAGGAACAAAACAATTTTACTACAAATTAAGGGATGCAAGAGCTAATTCCAGTATTTTGAACCATGTTGAGTAATGCCAGCCATTTGTGTCAGAATGCTCTGAATTGAACTTTTAATCACAATTAAGAGCACACAAATTAGGCATGACATTGTATGCTTACTGCTTAAAGGCTCTGTCACTGATTGATAATGTATATTTGTATTAGTAGTATTAGTGCCTAAGTAATATTCATATTTAACACAATTCACTGTGTTGACTTTGACTAACTACCTTCAGATACCACCAGCCTCCAGTGTAATCAATAATCATGATACCAAATCATTTGTATGCCAACAGCTACATTTACACTGGAACCTGTCAGTAGGAAAACCTCAGAGACCTGTGGTAGCTGCTGCTGAATATGATAGCAATAATTGTCATACTTTTAAACAATATTTGTTAAAGAAAATCGAGCCAGCTCCTTGGCTGGTACAGCAGAGTGATGCATCAGCTAGAGATTAGTTGGCTACATGTATTAATTTTTCAGAATCCTTTGCAAGGTATTTCATTTGATTTTATTCCTTCTTCACTCCTGTCATGTTCTCCCTCTTGGGGAAAATGTAAATATTTCAAACTAACTTTATAAATGTTTCTTATCTGTCTCTTCAGCCACCCACCAGCTCCCATTTGAATCCTTGTGCATGCCCCATGTCTGGCACGTGTCCTGTGGCCCAGGTGATGCTCACTGACCTTTCACTGGTGTGTTTTCCAGCTCAGAATGATGTGTGTGTCTGATGGAGCTCAAACATCACCTTTTGTTCCTTGCCCAGTGCTACACAGCACTCCCATGCATCTTCTTTTCATCCCCTCCCTCACTCTACCACCAATATAGAGGTGGCAGAGGCAGCTTGGTCACAGGTGGGATCAGATGGCACCCTGAGCCACTGAGCACCACATGGATTCAGACAGTGCCTCGCAGAAATGAGCCCCATCTCAGCGGCTGAAGAATGACTCCAGAACAAAGTGTGTTGTCCAGCTTGAGGATGCCTCATGAATACCAAAAGTAGGACAAGAGAACGAGGGAGAAGATGAATTAAGGAAGGGAAATGTAGTATAGATCTGCCTTGGAGATCCAGCTAGTTTCCCAGCAGACAGATTGCCCCCCTGGAGTCCCTCCTTCCTTGGCTCTCTCTGCTGAGGATGGTCTCTAATGAGGAATTGTCTCTTAACAAAGAATGTTTTTTAACAAAGAGAGCTCCCATTGAGCTGAGTTGAAATTCAACCTTCTGGCTCAGGACTCCCTTCTCCCTCTGCCACGGCTGGCACTGACCACAGAGAAGCAATGTGTTGTGGAAGATACGGAGGCGTTGGCTCATGAGAGTTGTTCAAATTAATGCAAACGAGCACAAAAGGAAAAAAGTAGAAATGCTTACTGAAGCCAGGCCAAAGAAAAGGAGCAGGAGAGAGGGTGCCATCCTCCTGGAACCCCAGATGCTGTGAGTCAGGACACCAGTGACCACACCAGTGTGCCCAGCACTGCCCTGCCTCCCACAGCTCAGCCTAGTGCTGGTGCTGGGCTCAGGACAGGGGTGGCACTTGAGCATGTCACCACAGGTTTGATGAGATTCCTGCAGTCTTGCTTATTGAATTTTTTTTGCCTTGAGTGCAGGCAGTAACATGCTGATGGGTACATGTGCTCAGTGAGTGCAACAAGCAGATAGATGTGCATTGCTGAGAAATCCCTTACTCCTGGAGATTTCAAACAAAAGCTATCAAATGTAATTAAAAATTTGCAGGGGGAGAGTCAGATCTGAGGGGGGAGATACCAGCTTTGCACTCTGCTTTATCTCTGAATGGAACCATTTCCGCTGCTGGAAATGCTGTAAGAGAGAGCCCAGTGCTGCCTCAGTTTGAAGATAATAACTTTAATTTTAGCTCCGAATTACTTTTTTTCAAAGACAGTCTGACCTCTGGCTGTAAAGTTATTGAATTGCTCCATCTGACGTGATAAAGGATAGCTCAACAGGTGGGAGCCAAAGCAGTTCCTATGCAGGAAAGAAATGCAGATATTAAGAGCATTGCAAGTCATGAAATACAAATGGTACATCCTGTATTGAAAGCAAAGCTGGACTTCTTCAGGCTTTAAAGAAAATGTGCTGCTTAACTTCCTTTTTTAAAAAAAAATGTTTTTCTCCCAGCTCATTTCACATGGCAGTTTGTTCTCTTTGCTTGATTAAATGTTAATCCAGCCCATCTTAATGGTGTGCAGTTCTTTTTGTTAAGCTCTGGACTTCTGAGCACCATACATGAAGGGGAAGGTTGCATCAATCACCGGCACAGCGAGAGTGAAAGACAGGAACCAGTGCTAATGCAATTAGCACATTTATTTGTCATGCATCAGAGGAGCTGGAGACCTCCCTGGCATGTCAGCTCTGACTCCCAGCAGCAGCCCAGTGGTGTAGGGAACTGCTGGGAGGAACCAGAGGCCTCCATCCCTCTGGATGGCACAAGCTGATGTGTCTCCTGTCCTTCAGTCCCACCCTCCCAGCCAGTCCTGGCACAGGTTGCCCAGGGAAGCTGTGGCTGCCCCATCCCTGCAAGTGTTCAAGGGCAGGCTGGATGGAGCTTGGAACAACCTGGTCCAGTGGAAGGTTCCCTGCCTGTGACAGAGGGTTGGAACTAGATGAGCTTTTACGTCCTTTCCAACCCAGTCCATTGTGTGATTCTGTGAGTCTATGAAGCTGACGTCCTCTGAAGCCTTCGTTCCTCAGCCCACCAGCCCTGTGGGATGTCACGTGGCGATCCCGAGTGCCATTCCCAGCTCTCGTGGCAGGGTGGAGGTTCAGCAGTGCTCACAGGGGCTGAAATGAAGAGGGATGATGGCCAAAATCTGCAGCACTCACAGCCAGCCAATGCCTCCCCACTGGCAGCCGTGGTCGGGGGCCGTGCAGCTCTCCCCTCGCTGTCGGAGTTCTCCCGGAGCCGGCATCGGCAGCGCGTTCAGCCATTTAGAGTAGCCATCTGTTCCCTTTAATGAGAAAGCTATCCATTTTTTTCACCTGGTTACTGATTGTTCCAGACTATTGTTGATTGCTTTGTTTTATTAATTACTCATTTTGACATGCTGTATCTGTCTCTTTTGTTCAGAAAACAGATGCTCTTGTTTCTGGGCATTATTACTGATGGTTATTGCTAATAAGATAAAGCTGCAGTTCCAGTTTAACTGAGGGCTTAACACTGTGGCTCTGGTTATTGAAATGCCTCAGCACTGGGTATTTTGTTCAAGCTTGAGGAAATTTCATTCTTAGTGCCATGGGGGCTCCCATTATCTGGAGGAAAGGGACTTTTTAAATGTCTTTTAGTGTGCAGAGCAATGGGGTTGGTAGTTGTTGCTGTTCCTGGAGACCATGATTAAACAAAGAATAAACATTACTAAGATCATCCTGAAATCTCTTCACTTATTGATCCCTCTTATTATGGATGTGAAAGGCTGCAGGTTCCCATAAGAAACTTCTCACTCAAAATCATTTCCTCACTTTATTTAGAACTAAGCAAAATTTGCTTTTCAGATTGTCAGACAAGGTTCAATATGTCTTAAAAATTAAAATAGAGTGGTCTGTGAGCTATGAAGGAGATAGCATCGCTACACCACAGTTAAAGTGTTTCCACTGACGATCACTGTTTTAAAATATTATTTCATCATTATATTAAGCTCTGAAAAACTGTCTGTGAGTAGAGTGTAGATGGAAACCATGTCAGTGCTTTCTGCTGGAATTAGATACAGGCTCCATTCAATTTTGAGAAAGTATTTATGATGTAAAGTCAATCCTTGCAAAACAGTCTCTCATTCTGCAACAAATCCAATTGCTGATATTGTGCTTTCACTGTGCTTGTTCCCAGCTCCGGGCTCACGCGGTGGATATGAATGGAAACAAGGTGGAGAATCCTATTGACCTTTACATCTATGTGATTGATATGAACGACAACAGGCCGGAGTTCATCAACCAAGTCTATAATGGATCTGTTGATGAAGGCTCTAAGCCAGGTACAGTTGAAAACAAAGTCTCCCAAGTTTCACAGGTTTTCAGCCGTTCATCTGGTGTGGTGGCTTGGCCTCTGCTGGGAACGCAGGGGATGACGGAGAGGTTTGCTCTTGCTGCTCTTACTGGAAGACTGCTGGAGGTGAGAACAATCTGGTGTCTCTTTTTCTGGATGAAGAGAAAGCGCAGACTTGGGCTGGAGGGAACTTGGGTCCTGGTGGTCCCGTGCTGGCTGTGGAATTTGTAAAAGCAGCAGTTTTGTAGAGTAATGCTCTGCAGCGCCGTTCTCATACACCCATTGCACACATACAGGGCTGTTATTCTAATTACAGAGCACTGAAAGCCAGCCTGGCAGTGGCCTTTCGCTGACCCTGTGTCTCAAATGCTCAATATCCTCCTCCTTGATATTTAATTCAGTCATTTGCCAACTCAATATCTGGCATCCAGTCAGACTCCAAAGGCTCTGTCTCAAGAAAACACTTTCGTACTTGGGACCTGATGCAAACCTGCAGAAGTGGGAATATTCCCATTGAAGTCACAGGCTCATCTTCTGTCCTGACAGACTTTTCTAACAGAGGGTAAAATGGGGGAAAACCTGAAGGAGAATTTCAGAAAATTTGTGGGTGAAAAATTAGTGAGGATGTAAGCAGTATGGTGAAAAGTGATGATTTTTACATGAGCACGTTTATATGCTTGGAAAAAACAGAGCTGTAAAGGTCTTTAATGTTCTGTTTCTAACTCTATTGTTGATTTGTTATTTAAGTGTGGTGTAACCCTGCAGTTTCCAATATGGGAGCAGGATTGGTTTAGCTCATTGCTGAGCATAACTAAAATGAGTCTTTCCGTTCTTTGAAAATCAATTGTTCTGTATCACCAGTACAACTGGAAGTCTTCTGAAATCAGAGGGAGATTTTTCCTTGATTCTCTCCTCAGTTGTTTGCCAGCTGAGGGGTTAAATACCCCGTGACTTTGGTTTGTGTCAGCAAACATTTATCACTGCAGCTCCACTGCCGGAGGTGTGACAGGGAAGTCTCCGGTGGGCACTGTTTTTAACAAGGTGATTCACAGTCATGATTGATTGTCTTCCAGCACTGTGAGGGACGGGAAGCTGTGGGGGACACGTGGTGGGGCCAGAACGTGACATTATTTCTGAGCAAAGAATAGGTACAGCTCCCTTCCTGATTCCTTTGGGTGGTGATGTCCCAGCTTCAAAGTCCTGATCCCGGTCCTGCTTGGAGGAGGGAACGTGAGAAGTCTCTGAGCTGACGGCTCTAATGACATCTTCCCTGAGAATTTTTCCAGCTTTCATTTGAAGGCCACTTTGGGGCATATCAAGGTTTGAAGATTGATACAACATTTCCATAGCAAATCAAATTTCTTCCATCTTATTCGAGGACAGATCAATATTCAAAGTGTTCCCAAATGTTTTAACTAGCTCTGTTCATCTGTCAAAGAAGCAGTAAATTGCATCCTCTTCTTGTCTGAAATCCAGATAAGCCTTTGAGCTATTAAATCAGAACAGGATAATTTTTTCCTACAAAATACTTGTGCCTCTGCTTCTAGCAGTGATTTTTGGTATTCTCTATCCCAGGCTGGAGTGCTTGCCTTTAAGGCAGGAAGGTAGAAAGCAATCTGTTTTTATTCAAAAGCAATTACATTTGTCTTTGATGTATTTGTCGGGGTTTTTTTCTTTCTTTCCTGTTTAATCGGTATTCTTTTAAAGGTTTATATTAGTATTGAATTTCTCTTCCTTGCTTTTGTAGAGCCTCCTAGGAATTTGGGTATCGGAGGCCCTCATTCCATGTGCTTGGCAAGAAACATGATCTTGTGCCTTTGAGAAAGTGATAGAGAGGTCATGGAGTTAAAGGGAATATCTGCGTACTCCTCCTTTGCCTCAGAGTTGTGTGTCCCTCTTTTGTGCAGAGACAAGCGTAGACAATGTATTTAGCTAAGGGTAGATCTTGCAAAGATTTAGAAACTTTTTTATAGTTCAAGATGCCTCAGAATATTGTAACAACTAAGGAGGTACCACACCAACCATTGCAAGAGAAGAAATATGTGACCAGAATTCATGATTATTTCCGGCAGCGGTTGACAAATGAAAGACACTGCATATTCTTTGAGGTAACAGCAAAATGTGTTCAGTACTGATTTAACAGTGAGTTAGATATGTATATGCATCTATAAAAATATATCTGCATATGTGTGAATATCCATGCTTCAAGCAAACTAAAAAATCTTGTTATATGTTACAGGAGTTCAGCATTCATTTTTCTCTGCTCGGTGCTGCTGAACTATGCCTGAGGACTGGAAATGCTTCCCTGGATATCCTGTGCAATTGTTATTTCTCACATCTTCCATATGCCCATTTATAATGGCTGTGATTAAAAATGCAGGATTGCTTGATTACGACAGTATCTGCAGTGTTCTTAATAATTTTGCACACCTCTAATGAGGAAAGTATTAGAGTATCCCAAATAAATGCTGACTCTGAGGGCAGCTAGAATGAGCAGCCAATGGCTGTTTGAAGTCAGTCGGAATTTTGCCCAGATTTAATAAAAAAAAACAGATAAAAAAGGACATATGGAGCTCGAGCTCTACCCATGGAAATTTTGCAGAGCAAGACCATCAAAAATGTGCTGTTGAGCAGAGGCTGAGCAGGACACCGTGACCTTGAGCTGCGGGGAAAGCCCCGGTAAGGCTTCAGCAGGATCAATAGAGCAGATCTCGTTCTGCTGAGCAGGAAAGGACCCTGTGGTGCTGTCCCAGCACTCTGGGGTCCGGGGTGGAGCCAAGGCGGGGCTGTGTGTGCACAGCAGGCAGGGCTGTCCCTCCGCAGGATCCTGCGCCGCCAAGCGCAGCCTGGTCCCCGCTTGGGGCCGGGATGTGGTGACCTGGAGCAGAGTGTGGGGCCTCATCTCGGAGCCTGGCAGGGAGCTGCAGTTTGTGCCAGGCCAGGGCAGGGTACGGAGGGTGGCCAAGTAAGATGTGGCCTACTGACTCAACAGTGAACAAGCCAAAAGAGGGTAGAGTGAACCAAGGAAACGGGAATGCGGGAGGAGGCGTGCTCCAGCCTGCGGCACGGTGTGACACTGCCGGGCACTCAGCCTCCTGCAGAAGCCACTTTGCTTTAGCCTGCAATACAGATATACAGAATTGTCCAAGAGCTGGAAAAATTGGCAGCAGTGTGAAGAGACTCATTAGACAGTCTGATGGGGTTTAAATGATGGGGCTTCCCAGCCTACAGAGCACTCAGCCTGGGTTCCCAAGGAGCGTGCTCTCCGCGAATCACTTTGAAGCAACCCTTGACAGGAATAGAAAAGAAATCATTAAGTATTATTAATTATAGTAGGTTGTTGTTGCTGGTTAAGATTATAATAACTTAATTGAAATAGTGTCTTGAGCCGTAGCATAGTGTTCTTGAAATCAGGAGCTCACTCTTGGTGAAGTTCTCTGCGGTGAGAACTGGCCCCTGGACATCCCCAGATGTGCTGGCTGTTAAACTGAATTGCATCTCTTTCCTTTTCTGATACTCCCTGGAAAACAGTTTAATGCATTTCTAGCTTATCTAGCCTCAGGTCAAGTAGCTGGGCAATTGAAATGTGTAAATGCAGGCCCTTCCAAAAATGCAGAACAGGAGTAGTGATGCAGGATTTCCTCTTCCACAGGACCATCCTTCTTCGTCACTCTCCCGCTCCATGAGTTGTTTTGATTTAATGCGCCACTGTTTGAAAGTGTATCTTAAAAGACCATGTTTTACTCATGTTGAATAATGTTCTGCCTCTTTGAACTTTGCCTCTATGTGAAGAACACAGCCAAGTTTTAAAAATGCAGCTGCAAGCTGGAGCTGAAATTCCCTTGCTCCCTCTGGCAGCCTTAATCAGCAGAGCTCTCCCGGAGCTGCGCGCTGCCTTTCAAGCGCTGACAAAGCGGGACGGGTGGCAGAGCTCGGCTGCCCAGTGCCGCCTGCCCTGTGAGGATTGTGCTGCCTTTTCCAAGCCCACATCTCCGAGCTGCATCACACCAGCTCCTTACAGCAGGAAGGAACTGGGGCCTGGAGTGGGATTTTCCCCTCCGTACAGCACCAGTTGCTGCCTGCTGTGAGCACAGCCCCTGAACTTGTACTGCCGGGTGTGCGGGATCCCAGTGGTGTCCTTGGGGAGGGCTCTTTCAGGAGAAACTCTACAGTCTCCAAAAAAAAATTGCTCAATAAGATGGCACGAAAATGCTTAAATATAAAAGAAGAAAGGGAATTTAATCATGAAACAAGTGTGATGGAGAAAGATTATTTCCATCTCTGCAGAAGCTTAGTTTTGCTATAACCACCGCAAACCCTTCCTCGCGGAAGGACGTGGATGTCTTACTTAACTGAAGCGTTCAGTTCTGAAAAGGTCAACGTGAAATGCTCTGCAGCGACTTGGGTGCTTTGCTCTGGGTTGTATCTATTTTGTTTTAACAGAAAGATTGTCAAAAATTAACTCATCTCTCCAAAACAATTTGTTCCTGTCAGACTGGCCTTTTCCATTCCCATTCATCCTTTCCACTTCACTAACTCTCTGGATACGTCTCGGTCCCTTTCAAGTCAACAGCACAAGTCCAACTGACTTCTTTTAAACTCCAGTTTCATCCAGCCCCTTCATTCTCCTGGAGTTCAGTAGGATAGTTTATTTCTACCACCCTCCTTGGGAGTGGTGGGAAAGAGTGCTGAGTATAGAGAGCCCTCCAAAATAAAGGAATATTAGTATTTCTTACATGAGAAATGTTGTAATTTAAAATTTCTCCATCTCCTCCTGAGTCCATGGAACTCTGATAGAATAATTGTTGATAACATGCTACGTGAAAAATGAAATAGCTGGGAGCCAAATCTATATGTGGCAAATTGAGTTAAAGAAATCTCATAAAAAATAAGCAGTATATAAAAAAACCCAAGGATTTTAAAAGCTGATTATTCTACTGGTGTCCCAGTTTGTTTATTTTATTTCTATGCCAGCAGAGATTCCCTCAGAGATTAACGCCATGGACTAATGCACAGATGGGGCCAGAAACTCAAAAGTCATCTGAATATTAAGAATTTAAATCTTTAGCCTCAGTGATTTGAACAGAAAGCCAATTATGAGACTGAATTAGTTTTCAAATTAAACTGCAATTTAAGGCTTGTGAAATTAATCTTTTAAGGCATATAGTTGCATTCATATATATATTCATGGGGAGAATTTGGATTCTGCAGTTCTGGCTTGTTCCTCTTCTCCAGCCTGACAGTGCAATTCGTGAAGAGACGCCTGGTGTGCTGCAGGTTGTTTGTTCAGTGAAGGAACAGAGCAGGTGTTGCTGGGTGGCAGGGCCTGAGATCTGAACAGAAGATGTTTCATTTTTAAAAATTAATAGGACACGGAGTGAATTCCTCTTCCTGCCACTGCAACCCATTCCAAAAATGCCACAGTGCTGCTCACAGTCAAAACATTCAGTATGTTTTTTCCAGCTTGGAGGGAAGTTAATTTTAAAACTCTTCATTTAGGAAGGTCCCAGTTCAAGAGAGCACCTGAACAAGTTCATGAATGGGGCTGCCACACGTTCTGGTTTGTAGCACTAAAAGCTAAAAATAATGCAAATGCTGAATGTTCCAGAGAGATCATGCACAGGTAAAATATTCCAGAGGGCCGGAGTAGGACACAACAGATTCTTCCACTCATCCCAGAGCTCTTCACAGGTTGGATGCATTGCTTCTGGATCCATCCCAAGCTCGTATGTATTCATCGATGGCAGTGCCATCTTCTGTACCATGGGTAGGTGCTGCTCTTACCCTTGCACTTTATATGCTATTAAAAATGGCTTTGTCCAACCTGACTCTATTCTCTCACACATTACACACAGACTTAGGATACACAATATTCTTTTTCAAGTTCTTTTGCTCAGCTGAGCACTATTTTAAAATAAGAAATTGTTTTTCTGCAGACTCATGTGGTAGTGCTCTCCATTTTCTTTCGAGGTGAGTGGTTATGAAATCTGTGCTCTTAATTTCCTTTTCAGAAGCATCCAGTCCCAAGAGCAAGGAAGTGAATTATAGGACTGTAAGTGAGAAAAATTTCAAATCCCCAGACCGACGGGTTTTCCCTCTAAAAAAAAATGGCCAAGTTGATGTAAAGGAAAAAAATGTGGAAATCATGGTCAGAGATCACTGTAGGAGGGAATTACAACTGAACACCATAACAGCCTACTCTCTGCCTCCTTTTAACTACAAATAGCATAGTATGATATATAAAATAATGTTTATATTATATTACACCACTTTATATTATATTGTATTACCTTATAGTGTCAAAATTCAGGGATTGGATTGAAGCCTTGTGGAGGATGTGTTCAGTGTCAGGTTCTGTGCACCTGGGGCTGCTCGATGTCTGGAGTCACACATGCCTTCAGTTCAGCACGAAACCTGGCTGTGCTGTTCACGCAGTTCAGTGGGGATGTTCAGGATACTTTGTCCTGAGCAGTCATGCTTTCCCCCTTCTTTGAATTAGCCCTGGAAATCGAGAGGATTCAGGTGCAGGAACTCAGCTGAGCTGAACCTCTTGAATTTATGCAGCCAGAGCCGTGTGCTCAGAGGCTGGATGCGCTTTTGCCCATCCTGACTTTTGACTGGTGGGATTTCTCTTGGGTAAGGGGCTCTCAGTAGGCTGCAGGCTGCTGGAGGGGAGTGATCTTCAAATCTGGCAAGGGCCATGTGTGTGCTGCAGTTAGTGCATCTGCTTGTTGGCTGTCCGGAGGTATTTATTCCATTTTTAACAGTAAGGAGGTCTTATTTCCGTTCTGGGTGACAGCAGCCTCTTCAGCTCTCTCTGTTGTCTCTCCAGACCTGCTCGCTCTCTTTATTCTCATTAGGTTGGCTCTTGCCCTGTCTGAAGCTGAGAATCCAATGTCTCTGCTAATTAGGAAGTGGCATCCGTTATGAATTAGGTTAGCTGCTTGAAAGGTCAAAATTTGCCAATGATTACAAAAATTACGGTGAAGGAGAACGACAGTAGCTATCAGTTATGACGGAAGGAATATCATTCGGAAGGAAAGTGCTGCTTCTATTTAGTTTTTTTTTATCCAGAGCATGTGGGCTGCAGTTTAATTGAAGTATATTTGCAATTTATTACATCTGCAGTACTTTCACTCACTTCTGTCATCTTGATGTCTTGTCCGTGTTCCTGTTCACCTCTGTGACTCCACTCAGCACCATTGCTGGGTCAGCTACCCGAATTGATTTGAAAGCCTTAACAATGAATGTGTGAAATTGTTTCACATCACCAATCGAATACGTTAAATTTTTTTGACTTGAGAATGCAAGTTTGTTAGATGAAATGCTTTAGTCTTTGACACTACAGAAAGTTCCCTTGTACTCTGAGGACTTTTTCAGGATCCCGTCATATTTGTCATTGGAACTTGACGCCTTTACTTTTCTGGTGTCTTTCTGTCCCTGAGACCTCCTTGCAGTGAGTGAAATCCCCTAAAATGCCTGCCATGAGTAGGGGCATGAGATTCCCATCCTCTGTGGGGAAGGAAACTAATATCAGGAAACTCTTCCGAGTGGAAAATTTTGGTTTTAGGAAATGTTGTAAATTTTACACTCTTCTGCAGTATTTAATCTTCCCACAACAACTCTTACAGTCCTCTCTATCTAGCATCAGATACAGAGGATTCACTAAGTGAGCTTTCCAATTTGGGGGGAAAAAATGAGGAGTAAGGGGAAGTTTCCATTAGTACAAAGCCATTATTAACTTGGGTTAATGAAGATCTAATGTAATACGACCATCACCACATGTCTGCACATAATGATTCCATCCTTTTCTATGGGGGAATGATTAAATTAAGTGTCTTGTAGGTCAAAATTAGACTGAGAAGGTTAACCAACCTTTAATGATTCTGCAGCCATTTACCAGCCATTTAAAAACATAAACTGTAAGATAAAGCTGGGTAGAGAAACAGCATTATCAGTAAAAACTGGGTGAAGTTTTAGCGTTTTCTGTTTATATCATAGGAGAAGACAGAGGGTTATGTATTTTTGCAGTGACATGTGGGATAAAGGGCAAAGTGAAAGGAGTTTTTATTTTTTATTTGGCTTCCCGATAAGTGCCCATTAGCTCTTTATTTTAACATGCATTAAATCTAACTAATGGATATCAAACCAGCTTAGAAAAATGGCAATTATAAAGCAATTGTAACAAAGACTTTAGGAGCACAACTGTGCCAAAATATTGTTTGTGTGCCTTAAACTCTTGAAAGCTCCATCTTTATGGGGAAATGAAGTTGCATAGATGGGAGGGCAGAGATTGCAGACAACGTGAGGGGAATTAGCAGCGCTCAGGATGCTTTGAGATTGTCTGAGCTACAAAGAACTGAGCTGATTCTCAGATTCCAGAGTGATTTGGGGGGGGGACATTTGTTTATGACTGTGCTTATCTGTTACACGTGCTCAGGGCAGCTATGTCTCTTGTTTTGCTTTTCTTTTTCCTTAATGTGTACCGATGGAATGAGATATGGTGAACCTAGCAAAATCTCTTTGCAGTCTTTATAGGAGATACAATTCCTGTTTAAATTGACAAACAAAACTGAATATACAGGTATAAATTATCTCCCTTTGCTTCCATTCTCCCAGGTTCTGTAAGGCATTTTTTTTGCCTATCCTGTAAAAACTTTAATTAATCCAATGGGAATATTTTCCATAAAGGTTGCTTTCAAGCATTTCTCTCATGTGTCTCATCCATGGTTAGAAACAAAACCATCTCATTTGACAGAATAACATCTGGGAGGTTATGGTCTCTGGGAGAATGAAAGGGAATGCACTGGGAAGTTACAGATTCTGGAGGTCTTGCCTTTTATTGATAGATCTCCTTCGTCATGCCATCCATTAATTTTAACTCAGGTGATATATGAACTCTACACATTAGTTAATGAAGGCTAATGCACAGTAATCTTGTCATCACTAGCTGTGCATGGTAATTCAATCTGCTGCTCGGAAGAGCTGTTCAACATGCAGCAAATTTGATTTAATATTGACATGATGTACTAGGTTTGGTATTTTATTTAACATACCATGTGCCTTATTTGATGAGAAATGGTTTTATTTCAACAGGTTATGTACCTGAGTTAGGCCAGGTGTGTAGTTTAATGCAGTTATATCAGATATATATCTGTTATATCTGCACTGGGTATTCATCCTGTGATACACTGCACAGGCTGGGGCAAATTTCTGAGTTTGGCACTTTATGCGTTCATTTAATATTGTCTGTGTGCTTGAGAACAATCCCTGAAGAGCAGAAACCTAAAGGTAATGCTTTTCTCAGACACTGAAAGCATGAAGTCCTTCTTGCCCTGTTTACACTTGTTTAACTTACTCTTGTAGCTTCATCACCACCAGCAGGGTCTGATGCAGAATTGGCAGAGTGCAGTTTGGGGGTCCTGAGTGTGACTTGGAGGACTTTTCTCGGTGTTTCTGGTCTGTTGTAACTGCTTCTAGTCTCTGTTTGGGTAGGATATAGGGCTGTAAATATGGTGTGGTTAATACTTGGATTTCCAAAACACACACACACACCCCGTGGGCCAGATTGGGCAGTCAGTGCTTTGTCACTTAAAACCAAACAATACCAGCTTCAGTCCTCAAGCGCGTTAGAGCTGTGCTCTCTGCCACTGTATGTTTGCCTAAATTGTGTGGTATTAGGGGCTGGATATGGGGATATATTGCCTTTATTTTAATATAAAGTACATGAAGATGTATCTCCATGCAAAGGACATAGAAGCATGACATTATTTACTTTTATTGCAGGTAAATCATCACCAACCATCTGAGCATAGTGCAAGAGTTTATACAGAGCCCAGAGGATGTCAGACACTTTATCTGTGTATATCCGCATCGCTCTGTTGAATACTCTTGTGCACAGATCTATGTTTATGTCATTCACTGCAGCACACAGGTATCTGGAGGATACATCTTGCTTAAAGACAGGCTAAATGCAAAGCAAAGCGAGTGGAACACAGACAGTGGTGTAGGTTACCCCAGCCAATCCCTCGGGAGCTGTCCCTAGAGATGGTGCCCTCAGCACAGGGAACAGGAGATGCCGTCGGTCAACACTGCCAGGTGGGAAAAATGTGTACACAGGAAAGGGAGAGGAGATATCAGCCACTGTCCAGACTGTGGAGAGGGAGAAGCAATTTGCAGCCAGTTTACAGCAGACTGTGGTCAGACAGGCAGCCCCAGGGAGAGCCAGGAAGGAAGCGGCTGCTGCAACTCCATCATGTGCTTCAAAGTGCTGCAGCCACACAGGGCCCTTTGCAGAGGGCATTTTATTAAGTTACAAGATAGTAATTAATGCCAAGTTCCTCTCTTTATTTTCTCTGTGGTTGGGTTTCATAATCGAAATTAAAGATAGGAGATAGGGAGCAGACTGCCTCTTGAAATAGAGCTCTGTGGTGTTCAGTTCATGACTTTAGAGACATTTGTCCAGTCCCATCTCCCTTTATGGAGATGTAGGTCAAATGCTGTTGAAATAGTCCTTTTTCTCTAGAGCAGATGTGCTTAGTCCGGTGCTGCACCACAGGAAGGAAACCAAAAGGTCAGGGAAAGAGTGAAGGAGACCTTCTGTGCTCTCCATCCATGGTATAGCTGCTGTCCCCCACCCCCTCCCACCACAGCTGCAGCCTGCCAGGTTCCCCTGCCGAGTTGGGAACCCACCATCTCACACATGTGCCGGTTAATTTTGGAATCTGCAGTACAGTCTGAGACATCCCACATGAGGACGGACCAGAATTGTGGGGTGCCCTTGTCTGAACCTGGAAGTCCAAATGACTTTCAGAGCTGTTTTTTTGAGCTAGAAGTGCGTAATGAAATACCACCTGTTTTTTGGAATACATCCTGAGATTGCACATGTCCTAAAATAGATTCTGTTTTCCTCTTCCACTTCTGTTTTCATTAGCCCCAGGTTTTGACATTCTGTTCAGAGATATTTTCAGTATTGAATGCATTAAGATAACATAAATTCCAAATCAAACATCTCATTCAGCATATTTCCTATTTAAATTTCTCCCATACATTTTCCATGTAGTTATCTAAGGGTTGGTTTCATTATTTGTATCAGCTGTCTAGTGATAACTGGTTTTGCAAAAGAGCAAAAAACGAATGCTTGTAGAGAAAATAGAGAAAATTTGTTGCTTGCACAGCCTTGTTTCAATTCAGTGTTCCTTCCGTCTTCTGAAGTTTATTGATCGGGAGAATGTTAAAGTTGTTGAATAGTTTGTTTTCATTTCACAAATGTGAATCAGGATTATTGCAGAAAAACAGGAATGTATTCATCATTAAGATTTGCTTTACACATTCATTTATTTTTTAATCTATAATTCTTATTGAACTAAGAAAACTCACAGGAATATATGTATCACCACTGAGAACAAAAAGAGCCTGATTGAGGCAGATGGAAGATCAGCAAAGCGCTTCACACAAGTGCAAAAATACAAACTTCATGCTAATACTGGGAAACGTTGGTTTCCCAGAATTGGGAAAGGTCCTGGGGGGATCTCCTGCGTGATGAGTGGCTTAAAGACTCTTGGCTAAGGTACAAAATGCTGCAGCCATTTCTAGATCTGCCCATTTAGAGCATGGGGTATTTTTAAAGTCCTCTGCAAGCAGATGCAAGCTCTCCAGCTCTCTGGTTTTCCTGAACTGGGAGTGTGGTAGCTCCCAGCGTGACCAGGCTGGGGACCTGGGCGTCCCAGAGGAGACACAGCACGGTGCTGATGTGGCCACATGTCCTCAAGTTTGCCAGTGGCTCACGTCTAAGCCAGAGAGCAGAACAAACTCAGCTCTTTTTGTAAAGCCACGTGTGGCTCCATCTCGAGTCAGCTCAGGTTCTTGCTGGGGCCACTTTGCATCTCTCCAGCACAGCAACCTCATAAGTTGACCCATCTGCTCAGACTTCCCAAATGCGCAGTGTTTGAGCGGCACCTTCCCTCTTTTCATGGATGCTGTTGGGTTTGGTGATCACAGAACGAGGTTGTGTCTGGTTTCGCTGTCTCTCTTTGCCTCCCACTCCTCCTCTCAGGTCTCATATCATTAGATGCATCCACCGTTGCAGATTGCCTTGTGTGAGCAGTGTGTGCCTGCCCTGCTACTCATTGCCTCCTACCAATATAACAAGCGTAAAGCTGGGCCCTACGAACTCTGGGGGGTCACAGGACCATGCAGCTGCAGGAGTCCATCCAATCAAGTAACATCTTTTACCCTCATAATGATAATTTCCCACTTTAGCAGAACACCCTGCTGCCAAACTCCAGTGCTAATGAGCCTGTCAGTGCATCAGTGCGCTCCCGACAGTATCGAGAAAGTAGGGATTGTTTTTTGCAAGGCAAATGAAGACACTGATGATTAGCAAGAAACAAACCAACAATTCAATATATCACTGGCCACACATACCAAATCATTGATTTTCTGTCCTGCTGGGCAGCAGCTGTTGTATTTGCTCTGCAGAAATGGATTTTTTAATCCAAGAGGGACCAGAAAGGTGGATGTTTCTCCAAGAACTGGAAGCAGCAGGCAGTTGCTTCCTGCACTGGGCATGGGCACATTGATGGTGTCCTTCTGAAGCTGCTGAGAAGTCTGATGGGCTTTCCACTATTAAACTCTACTTCTGAATGTATGTGAATGCAGTGATTGGATGGAAGAAAAATCTCCTGTGAGAATCTGTGAAATTACAGGACATAAAATGCTGCCCTAAAACTTACAATCACTGAAAGAATTAGAAGTTAATCATAGATACCCTCACATGACTTCTCTCTATCTACCAGTTATGTGTAATCAGCATCCTTCCAGATCATCTATCTCAGCAGTGTTGCTATTTCCATAATCCTCGCCTTGCCCCCTGGCTGGCTGGATTGAAGTGGGATGTCTATTCCATAGCATTTCTGAACAAAATGCATGACCCCGGGTCAATGGGACCACAATCTGCTCTGCAATGAAATAACACTGATATTCCTCTTCGCTTGTTCCCAGGGACCTATGTGATGACAGTGACAGCGAACGACGCGGACGACGGCACCACGGCCAACGGGATGGTGAGGTACCGGATTGTCACCCAGACCCCACAGAGCCCCTCACAAAACATGTTCACTATTAACAGCGAGACAGGGGACATTGTCACCGTGGCTGCTGGACTCGACAGGGAGGTGAGTTTGAAACCGTCTTACCAGGTGTTGTTGAGGGTTGCTGACGTAAAAAGCCCGAACTCTGTCCTTAATCCCAAGCCTCTAAAATCTTGAGTTGAGGTGTGGAGATCATAGTCTGCTTCTGCAGCAACTGTGGGGCATCGTGGCTTTGATGTGATATTTTTGTCTTAATCCGTATCAGTCAATGAAACCCCGAGAGAATCTTCGAACTCCTGGAGCTGATATTTTCCTTTCGTAAGTTTGTAAAACTCAAAGATGTAGAAAATACTCCAGGAGGTGAAGGGGGATGAATAAATGGTCATTTGTCCTCCTTCTGTTGGGGGACAGTAAAGTGCCAGGCATCTATAGCCCTTTCTAGACTTGTCTTGCTTAGTTCTTTGCGTGTTATCCCTGGGAAAAGGAACACAACCTGCAGTCAGCACACTTTGTGTCCTTGTGTCATTTCCAAACTAGTAAAATGTCTTCCAGTGATTTTGGGTTTGTGTGATGTTCTGCCTTTAGTGCCTCTTCTTTCTGGCATTTTACAATGTGCAGCTTTTCCAAATGCAGAAGAAATTTCACTTTTACTGACAAAAAAATACTCTGCCAGTGTAAACTATAACGTGATTCTCAGAGCTCTGCCTCCTTTGGTTGTGGGTGTAGCTCAAGGACAAAGCATTTATACCTCATATATTAAACAAAAATCAATGCAGTGTGAGTGTTGGGATGGAGTGAGTGGGGAAGGAGGGGATGGGGCCAGTGGGTGTAAAGGGAGAGAACCCCAGAACTTCAGTTCTGTTTTTATTCCCCGTTGGACTGTGCAGGTCATGGAGTGTCACCTGCTCAATGCAACTCGGGGAGCTCGGTCAACTAAATGATAGGAAGGATCATTTGTTCATGGAGCAATGGGCCACAAAGAGTATGGAAAGAAGGATTTGCACAGTCTGAGGCTCAGATATTTATATTCAGACAGTCTCCAGGGGTAACAAGTCCAGTAAAGCCCATTTTGGGAGAGCCTAGTGTGCTGCGTTTCTGAGAGACAGCACCAGAAACCGGTTTTGTTCTTCTTTCTCTCCTTTCCTCCCCTGTGACAATGGCAGGGACGGAGCAAGCAGGAGTCCCCACATGTGGGCCTGGGACCTAAACTCTGAGGGGTGAAGCCTCCAGCACCTTGGAGATTTTTCCTGTGCCCCTCAGGCCAGCAGCAGCACACTTTCGGCCCCACCGCTGAGTGCTGTGCCAGGCTCCAGTCAGGAGACATTCCCTGCCAGGGATTGTGCCTGTTTCATTCCCAGGTCTGGGGCTGCTTTTTTGCTTCAGAGTAGCTCGGGGAGGAATCCCAAAGGCAGCTGCTGAGAGCAGATAAAAGCCCCGGCAGCAGCTCAGCAGCACGTGTGGAGCCCTGGGGCGGCCGCCGGGACACTCGGGATGGGATGGGAGTGCTGGCTGGGAATGCTGGCTGGGAATGCTGGCTGGGAGCAGCGCAGGGCTCGCCCTCGGCACTGTTTCGGGGCGAGCCGCCCCCAGGGGGAACACGCTGTGTGAAACAGCTTTCCGAGGAGAAGGTCAGGAGAACGGAGAGCTCTCCAGGTGTGAAGACAGGAAGCAGAGCTGGGGGAGCAGGAGGAGCTCCAGTGCCTGCTCCTTCCCACCTGACGTGGCAGACTCTGCAAGCACAACCTGGGGCAGATTTGACCTTTCCCTACTCCTTTTATTCCGAGAGCTGGGAAGTTGGCTGAATCTTAAGCAGGTAGATTATCCCGGGCAATGCTGGAGCCTGCGGCAGGCTTGCAGTGGAAGTGGAGAAACAAGTGCTGGAGAGATTGCTGGCAGTGCCCGGGGGGACAGTAGCAGAGTACTTGGAGGAGAAATTGGAATTCTGGCAGGAAAATGCTGATTTTATGGAAATTAAAGAACTATTATTGCCCCCCTGACATCAGTAGGGGCCAGCATTTTAATGTAGGGCTTTATGGGCAGAGAAAGTTCTTCGGTTTATATTAATTTCAGAAGCACAGATTGGGATAACTTGGTGGGAGAGAGGTTTTAATCAGCTGAAAAAGAGGTAGGTAATAATTAGGGGGAAAGGATAAGGCAGGATGGTTCTGTTTTTTCGTGTTTCTCTCATTGCATCTGAAGTATTTTAAAAAGTTGCAGGGGAACCATGTGCTTCGTGTGAGTTCCCCTGTGCACAGGGTCCAGGAAATCACAGCTGGCACATTGTATGTGGAAATCTGGTGTTGAGTGTCCCAAGCTGAGTATGAGGTTGGGCAAGGGACACTTGGATCGAGGCAGAACAACCAGCTCTGGGCATAATCCTGGGGCTGCCCTGAAGCTACGGGGCATGCTTATTCCCAGCTCTCTCTCCTACTTTCAGGATTACATCTGGAATTGGCAGAACTTTCTGGTTTATTAACATAAAGTTATATTGCGTCTAAATTGAAAATGGTGTTTAAGCACCCCAATTACTGTACCACAGATTGGGTTTTTGTTTTTGTTTGTTTTTCCTGAAAACTGGAGGAAGCTATTACAGGAGTGAATTTGGGGTTGCTGCTGACATTTCCTTGTCATTAGGAAAAGGAGACGAAGAGCAATATTTGGAATGCAGATTTGTGTAAATTAAAATGTTAACAAATCTGACCTATTCAGCTGAAACTACTATAACCAAGATAAATTCCCTGGATACCAGTTATTTCTCCAAATGCTTATTGACACATTTATCAGTGCCTGAGACATGATTAAGTTAAGCTGTGGTGATACAGAACCAGGTTTTCAGTCTCCATTGGACCCTTCTCCCTAGATTCTGCAATGCAAAGCAGGTGTAAAAATAACTTCCGGAGCTATTCCATATCTGAGAGACAGGTCCATGTTCCAGATCCAGCATTTGTCTTTTGGAAGGGAAAAAAGTCACTTCAGAACTGGTGTTCCTAGCTCAGCATTTCTGTTGCATGCTCATTTAATGAGATTTCCTGATGTTCTCAGCATCTCCACTTAAATATTGGTTCTTTGCTGTTTTCCCACATTACCTTCAATCCATGGAAGAATGAACTGGATGAAGTTTTAGCTTGTTTTGTGTCATGAGAAGTGTTTTGTTTGACCTGTGAGAAACCTTTTTTAAGACAAATTCATGTATTTTTGCTGCTGTTTCTAAACCCCCATTTCCACAAACCATGGAGGCAATTAAAAACTCAGCCTCTCAGATTGTGCTGGTCTCTCCTAAATGTGTCTGACACTGAAGATAGCTCAATCAAAAGCCAAAGTATTAAAATATTGATGGCTTTAAAGTTATCTTACCTGGTTCCCATTAATCTGGGTGTAAATATGGTGGCAATGCTCTGTGTCCACTCGCTCATTATGACTGCACTTAATTGAATGGATCCCCAAGGAAGATAAAGTTAATTGGACTGCACTTCATAAAAATTATTAAAGGAAGACAGTTTAGCAACAACCTGATGTGAGTCTGGATGTCTGAGGGTGAGAAATGCCAAGGGTGGAACAAAGGAACCCCTATCCCTTGAACTAAGAGGGAAAATGATAGGGATTTAGGGTCGTCAGAGGTTCAGAAGTACATTCAGAGAGCCAGGTTTTGATGAGAAGGTTAAAAGCAGATGCTTGCTGTAATGCAGGAAAACATCAGAGTGACATAGGAAATCTGTAGCTGATTTCATAAAATTAGGAGGAAAGGATCATGTGATGGTGGGAGCACAAAATGTGTGGATTATAGGCTGTGAATGCATGAGATGAACAGGTGGTGGCAAAGCTCAGGGGTAGGAAGGGACCATGGCAGCTGATTTAATTTATGGCAGGCTGCTGCAGAAGTGGGTGGTACTACAGGAGACACTGCCCGACTGACGGCTTCGTTTAGCAGCACATCTGAATTCCACATTTCATTGAGCTGGAGGTTTTTTTTCCACTGGGAAGAAAATTGCAAGAGGTAAGAAAGGGTCAGCTGTGTCTCAGATACAAGCAGAACATTCATATTTTTGTTTTCCGTCCTGAAAAGTAACATTTCTCTGTATAACCTTGCAAAAGCGACGGCTCTGTTCCGCCTGTTACTTCGTTCTTTCCACTCAGCCCAGTGTCCCAGGTGGGATCAAGCCCAGACTGTCAGTCTAATGGTGCTCCTGGTGCAGTAATTCAACCCCATCACCAATTTTGATTTCTCTGGTGGCAGAATATCTGTCTCAGTAGCACAGTAAACCTGCACTGAGGGTATAGTATAGGCAATATCATCCTCTGAAGAGCTTCCCCTAAATATTTTATGAACACCGACTTTGAGCAAGCAGGAGGGAAAAAAAAAAAAAGGAATGAGAGAAAAGGAGGTGGTTGATCCCAGGCTCTGCTGGCAGGCCAGTAAGTGTTGAGACATCTCAAATGTCATCCAGGTTTATTTGAGATAATAAGTATTTCAGCACTGCGGTGCTTGTAGTGTAATGTTGCTAAGTTTTTGAGATGTCCCTTAGAAAGGAGTCCCTTCCCAGCACATTCATCTGGTGTTGGAGAAATGAAGGCAGTCAGGAGCACTGAGTTGCTTCTTCCAAATTTCTGTATGTTTGTATTTCTTTTAAAAGTGATTGGATCTCTGCTGCTGCAAATGTTTTTAAAAATACATGAAATCCGATTCTATGATTACTGCACTTGGCTTTCCGAAAACGTGATGTTGCTGGTCCTTCTCAAGTGAGTGAAAGATAAAAGGGTGAGCCTGCCAACAACTGAGTTAGAGGGTTATTTTATTTATGAATGAAATGGCAGGATTTTTGTGGGGAAGAGGAGAAGTTCTTCTTATTAGTGGAGACAGTTGATTTATTTTCCAACACTCTGGTTTTGGTGCAACTAGACATTTCTGATAGTGCGGAATTTGAAATGTTATGTTTAAGGAAAAAAAAAACAAGACTGTTCACTGCTCCAAACACTGAGCAGGGATGGTTTTTACCATCTACAGTAACTATTTTGGGTGCATTTATCTCCAGGTCATGGCAATAGCTTTTCAAAACCTCCTTGTTCATTCAGATGCTGGCTGGGAGTAAACAAGGCATTGCCCTGGTACAGGAATGACTTTAGCCATTGAGACTGCTGTGAAACATTCCTATGGATAGACATCCACTGGTCTGAGATTCCCCAAATACAGTGAGTTCAGTCTGGGTTTGTTTCTTCCAGCCAGACAATCATCCAAGTGTAACCAACAGGTAACTCAGGCTGAGCCTGGCTTTCTGTAGCAGGAAACCTCTCTGACAGTGGAGTCCAGCAGCTTTCAATCCTTCATCCACCCCTGGAATACAGCAAAAGGAACTTAGTCTGTTCTAAATTACCACAGCCCATGTTAATTATTTCCCTCTCTGCATATCAATGTGATGTTCTGCAAAGCTGCCTCTCCTCCTCCGAGCAGGGCTGGAGGAACATCTGCTGCAGCGTGAGGCTGAAGGATCCCACACCATACGAGTGACAGATCAGTTCACCTGGGCAGATTGTCCCTCGTGTGTGTGTACTGACAGAATACAAAGAATGAGGGAAAGTGACATCTAAATGGCTTGACTGCATCCTGAGAGCTTCTGTTCCCATTTTCCTCGGTCAGATTAGCCTTCTCCGAGGAGCAGGGAGGAGTAATGCAGAATTGCTACAAGCTTGTCACCTTCTGACAAGCCCAACCCAGCATCCACCCTGTTTGCTATTTGTATCTATTACAGGAGTTATTTAAAGCGAGAGGGATTCTGCTTTTCGTGTTCTTTTCATTACTTTTTTCCGGAGAAGAACTAAAACAAGGTTGTTAGATGCTGCGGAGCCACGAGTATCTTGCTTTTCAAGATGAACTTCCCATATCACTGCATTAAGACATGTGCAGAAAAATGCCTTCACAGCTGAACTCGCAGGAGGAGAACCAGAGTGAGGAATTAGTAATTATTTTGCCAGCGAGGCACATCCATTTCTATGAATTTGGACCACAAGTCCTTGTATTTAGCTTCCAGACTTGCAGGCTCCCGAAGTGTTTTCCAGTGACTGAGATGATGAAGGACTGTAACAGATTTCCGGGGTTAAGTGGCTTTTCCACTTCTCGCAGCATTTAAATAGTGATTGGGTGTCCTTGTGGAACATGTCTTCAAGCCAGATATAAACTACTGGAGTCTTAGCAGGGATAAGCAGGTAAAATACTTCAGCATCCTCTGTCAGACTGTGTTTTACTTGTCCCTCCCAGCCTTGGCCCTAATGTGTTTCTGACACATTAGGAAGCAGTTCCCCTCTGCCACTGAGGAGCAGTTTGCCCCCGTGCTGTCACACCTCAGGCTCTGCCCTCGCTGTCTGCCTGGCAGCCACGTGCCATCCCAGGGATTTCTGGAGCACAAAGTCACTCTGAGGGATGAAATCCACTCTATGCACATCGTTTATCACTGAATACTACGTTATCCCTGATACCTTGTAATTTTTCAGGGCCATGTAACGAAAATGTAAATACTGAAGCTTTATGTATTAATATGCCTGAAATCATTACTTAAAGATAAAACTGGTTAAATTATTCAGTTATAAAATTATCCCATTTCCACAGCAGCATATCCTGTCAAAGGAAGAGCTGATTAGCCATAAGCTGAATTTAGCCAGCAGATTTATGCTGGATTCTCGTTTATGTTTCTACATTGTACATAGGACGGATTTGAGTTTGCTCCACCATTCCAGTGCATTTCATTTTCTCATTGCAGACAAGAATGACCTTTTTCAGCAAATTGTGGTGAGGAGCACTACCACTCATCAGTGAAGAAGATTTATTTTATCAACCCTGTTTAGTGCTTTGGAAGTGTGTTGTGCACTCAGTGGAGGGCCACTTGTAGTAATTTGAGATACCAGAAGTTAGCAGATGGGGAGGGCTCAAATCTGCTCTGAGCACTCTTGGTCCAGCACTGCTTAAGGGATCCCTCATAGCCTTTTGTTGCAGGGTGGGAAAGATGTGAGCAAATCCTTGTCATAGAAATCACACCATTTGTTTTAATTAAGAAGGGAATAATGCCAGTGGTTCTGAAGCCTTGTCACAATTCCCAGAAGGAATATGTCTCCCCATTTGAGCTCCTCAAATTGCAGTGCCTGTGTGTCTTTCTGGTGGGTGTTTCTGGAATGTTCTGTACCTGATTGCTGCAACCCTCTAAATGAGAGGCTGACAATCAGTTTTAGAGCTCCTGTGTATGGAAAGGGTTTTTTGATTACTTTTCTTTTAAAAAAGCCTGATAGCTAGATAGACTAGTAAAACTGATAGAGGAAGGGCTCTGAGCCATGGCCTTGGAAGAAAATAGCATGAGTAGAAAAAAAAAAAAGTGGATATGATAGGAGATGCTTTTAAAGAATAAAAGAGCTTTCCAAAGAAAGAGGCTGGTATATAGCTTGAAACCTGTGGGAGTCCTATGAGCAGACAGCAAAACAGCCGCGGTATTTATCTCCCAAAAAGGTACACTAGGAGGATGATCAGGACACAAGTGTAACAGGCTGGAGATCATCTGGCTGTACAAACTGAGAATATGTTGGCACAGTTTGGCTGAGAGTTTGTGTGAGCTCAGCCTGGCTGTGTGATCTGCTTGTACTCATCTCGGCCCTGTCCTGTCCTGTCCTAAGGCCTTTCATTCCCCATCGGATTACATTTTTAATGAAGAGCATCAGACAGAGCAGTAGGGCTGGTTTTATTGGTCTGGTTGTTGTGTGCAGTTTTTCAGCTCTGGTCCCGGTGCACTGTGTGTCCTTCCTGAAGATGTGCACAGGAGGATGCTCCAGCCTCAGAGCTGGGCTGTGAATGGAAACCTGCAGCCAGTTTACATCTCCCATGGAGCTGATTCCACCAAGAGTGAGTCCTGCCCTCTGGCTGAAACGGAGAGTTTCCTCCCACTCTATGGGGGAGATGACACTAGTGCACTGACACTGCTTACTGCCTGCCAGAGTAGCTCCCAATTTGGTTTTTTAATTCGTTCTTCCATTTGGCTTAGATCCTCTTTATACACGTGGCTTGCTTTCGGTATCGCCAGCATTTAGATGCTGGAGCCTCTGGAGAAGGTTCTACTGACTCGCATGTGGAACTGTAATGGCTTTTTATTCATATTTGGGTGAGCTATTGAAGAGATACTACCAAATTGAAAAGCTGCATGATTTGGGGTTGAACTGTTCAGATAAAACAAAGCTTTGAGTTTAATTGGATCCGATCATAGAATGTGAGCAAGAATAGGACTGATACCCCACCTAATCAGTTCCCTTCCTTTAAATATGGAAATCTTCAGAGCCTCTCCTATAAGAAAATTCCACATGTGCTAATAGTCTATAGATGCTTTTCTTTCTTCAGACACATTTTAATATGTTCAGAGAGTTCTGGTACAGTCTGGTTGCACTTGTTTCAAGTTGCTCATGAAATCCCACCTCTGACTACAGTGGGTTGGTTTATACATTATTCAGTAGTAAAATCCCAGCTGAATAGGAGGGAGGAAAAAAAAGTTAAGTATCGGAGTGGAAAGCTCACCAGGTCCTTAGCATAATCTCTCTGGTTCAGACCTGCATTTCTTTTTCTGTTTGAGCTTGTCTTACAGTGGAGAAGAGTGTATCATTCCAATTTTAGATAGAAGACTACCTGCTCAGCTCAGGCAGATGTAAAGTTTTTCTTTTGGTACATCACATACTTTCCAACAGCCCCTTCCCCTCTTTAAAGGGATTATTGTCTAAATCTGTACCAGGTCAAGTGAAATAATTAAACACAAGCTGGCTCCACTAATTAACTTATCCACAGACCATTGTCTGTTATTAGCATTTTAAAGAGAGGCTTTGTTAACTCCTTCGTCCTAGACCTAGCACTACTTCTTTAATAGCAGAATTCATTCCTATGAGCATCTTTGGCTACATTTTTTACTTAAATATTATCTTCAACACATTCGCCAGAGCATGAGTGAGTTTATGGGATGTTTCACCCTGCATCAGTGACTTTTCTTAACTGGGCATAAGAAGAAGGCAGCTTGAATGCAAAGGACTGTGACTGTCAGAAGACCAGATACAGAGTCTTGTATTCTGAAATATTCTTAAAATAGAAAGTTCTCAGTGTAAACAGCGGAGAGGCTGTTACATGCTTTGTAAAATACAATTTAAGTTGTGATGTATCTAGTGTTTTTATAGTACATCTCATCTGGAACAGTGTCAGGATCACGGAATTTGTATTTGCAGAGGATGTAATACTTCCAGAAATACAGAAATGTGTGCACAGGGACCAAAACGTGGGCGTTTGCTGTTCTGCACCACGAATACTGTCTATTTCCTTGAGCTCTGTACTAATTAGTATCCAGAAAGGCAGCAGAAGGTGGCTCTTTGAAGGGGAGGACTGTTCTTGATAGACACTTGCAAGCATCGCTAGGCTGGCTATAAATAATCACAGCATCAGGTACCAAGGTTTGGGCTATTCTCCATTCACTGCGGGCTGAGAGAGGGCTCGTGGATAAGGCCAGCAAGGTGTCACATGCAGGCAGGATGGAGCTGTGTGCTATTCTTCCCAGAACTGCACATTAAAGCATCTAGGAGCTTGTAGTAGCAGAGCTGAAGCAGTGAGGCAGTTTGTTCTTTTGTCATGGTAACCTCACCATTTTTCTTCCAATTTTTAGGCTAAATATTTTCCTTTCGTTGTCGTTCTGTTATTCCAGTTTTTAAAAAATTCGGAGGACTTTGTGTAAGAAATCCTCATTAAAAAGAGTACATGTCAGTACAATCATGTTTTATTCAAGCCATTCATTTTTTGCACTTAAAATGCTTTCTGTTCCAAATGCCTTTCTAGAAGAATAAATGTGGTTTTCAGTTAAAGTAAACAGGTCACATACTGAGTGACCTTAAATCTGATGGCTCAAATTGAGACGGGGAACTAATTGCATAAAAATGCAGTGACTCATGTTATCCAGATGTTCAGTAAGTTGGTCTTTCCAGTCTTATTTATACATCTGTCTGAAAAATAAATAGATCGCTATTTCATATTCATACCGACATGGAATTCACCTCAGTTAATGGGGAAGAATCTTGTTTTATTGGTTAAAGGTTTGGGCAGATGCCCAAAGAGAGGTAAACTGGCCAGACTGATTTCTGCTGCCTGAGGATGGCAATCAGGATTTGTAAGTCAACAGCAAGTGACTCTTGTAGGAGTGGAAAGCTTTTCTGCCAGGTATCTGCTGTTCTAAAGGAAGAGTTTGATGCCCCCCAAGCAAGCACATGTCAGATGAAATGCCTACTTAGGAAGCATTGTGGTCACCTTCTGAAGGTGAATTTCGGAGTGATCAGAGGAGCAGCATCCTCCTCTCTCGAACTCAGGGCAAACTGTGTGGTTTGGTTGCAGCAGAGCTGGCCCAGCCACAGAGATCTGCTGTGATTGAAATACCCTACCCTATATTGTGTGTATTTCACTCACGGGGGAGCCTGTGCTGATGTGAAGCAGTAGATGAGAGGATACTCCACGCATTATTCATTCTGGAAGTGGTTTGTTTTGGAGATGTGTATGTTTCTGCAATTATTTTAGCCATTAAACTTCGGCCCTGAAAATGCTTTCATCTTGGCTGATTCCATCTTTTTGTGGCCGTGGCAATGCAGAGGAGTGTGATGGGAGATGCATTACTAGATTTGTAAATGATGTGCAGTTCCCTCCCCCCGTATGTTTGATACCAGAAGACAATGTTTGACAGAGAAGGTAATGAACAGTATTTGCTGGTAAATCAGCAGCTAGATGTGGTTTGAAAGAAAGCATATTTGAGCATAAAGAGACAATCTGGAAGCGTTACCAGTGCTCTGCACTATCAGAAAATCTGCCCTACAGATGAGCAGCAGAGCAGCTTCCACCAGTGAGAGCTGGAGAGGCACTGGGTGCCTTCATGACTTCAGGCTATCAGCTTTTGGCAAAGCAGCTGAGCAAGATTCTCTAGAAAAAGAGCCTGCAGGGAAACCTGCAGGACATCGGATGGTTCTCTGGACAGGTAGCCCACCCCCAGCTCCTTTGGCCGTGGTCACATCTCTGAAAACCCCTAAAGGAGAAAGCAGGAGAATCTCTCAGCTCTGTCTATCAGATCAGAAATTGAAGCATCAGCAATCATTTATGTAAATTAACCTGATTAAGCAGAAAACGCCCCACAGCATTTTTCCCACCCCCAGATTAGGACAAAATATTGAATTTTTTTAATTATAATTACCAGTCAGAAAAAAAAAAAATCTGGAGAGATTCAGTATTTTTGTTTTAATGGCTGCAAAAATGTCACATTGATATTGGTCTTTTAAAATGATGTTTGACATTTTAGAAGATCAATTTTTGTCAAAGCTAGCTCAGACCATTAAAACCATTTTAAAAAGGACTCTTTTGCAATGTAAAAATAAATTCCAAGTGAGGGAGAGCTTTCAAGTGCCCGTCCTTGGGAGCAGTTTCAGTCTTAGCATCTTGTGATGAAAAACCACTTTGTCATAATATTCTCCACCAGTTTTCGTCCTCAGGCCCCTTCAGCTCTCTATATGGTCTCTGCCACTACTGTCATCCAACCATATCAAAATGGGTATTTAGGGTTGTTCTTCTGAAAACTAATTCCAGTGTTTGCAGGAAGAGCTGTTAATGTAACTCGGAGTGACCATTGCCTGCAGTATCAGCATCTTCAAAGGCTGACTGACACATTTGAGAAATGGATTTTGTGTTACTCTGCTGACCCCAGACGCTGTGCCAGGGCAGTTCAGAGAGGGGCACAGGCACAGTCCTTTCCATACAACTTCCATAGGGAATAAAGAAAGCTAAATTACAGACTTCATATCCAGATGTGCAGGGGAGCGTTCAAGGAAAATGCATCAAAATAACTTGCAAAAACTCATTTAAAGTTACATAAATTATTGTTTGCGTTTTCACATGCAGTTATTTTCAAGTCTAACCAGCTGTATCTGATTGAAATGGCCCTAAATAAATACATCATTACATAAACACAACCATTTGTTTGGGGATTTTTTCCCAATAAGGTCCGGGCCCTGTTTGCTTCGCAGTGTTGCACAGACTGTGAGAAGGAGGTGTCTGAATTTCAATGGGACATTTTGACACAGAAAATCCCATTCTTAGTATGTTTGGAGTTTCTAAGTCATATGGTGACAGCTACCTTAAAAGAAGACACAGTAAATAATATGGCACATATTTTGCAGAGAAATCAGAATGCAAGCAGAAAGTCCAAAGAGGTGATCACATTGCATTTCACGTTTTTCACCCCATTTCGGTACATCAAGCCAATGTCTGGTGCGTGCTGATGCACTGAGCAGGCATTCTGCTGACAGGCTTCCCAGCAGCATCTTGGGTTGCTGTTTGTTGGGAAGGGCCGGTGTTTGCTGTTCCAGGAGAGCCCTTTGTCACGATTAGAGGCGATAATGCCTCACTCCCTCCGCCCTAGTTATCATCTCAGAGATCCATTACCTGATAAAGGGTGAAGCTTACCAGAGCCAGGCTTTGGTTACTCACTGCTGCAAGTCCAGTCCACGAAGTTCGAAAGTCTTTAAGCACCACTGAAGTGCTCTCTAGCAGGTCCCCAGGTTCTATGAATGAGAAAATAAACCAAGTGACTCAAGGCGCAGAGATGCTCGTCTGTGCTGTCTCTGTTCCAAACCAGAATAAAACATGAAAGAATAATCTGACGGTTTTTATTGAAGAAATAATCAGAGAGTCACTTATCAGAATCTGGAAACCTGCTTTATCCTTTGTTGCATTATAAATAAGAATTATATTTGTTCTTGGGAAACAAGCCTGAAGTACACTGCAAGACATTATGATGAGTGACACACAGGGAGCAACTGAATAAATACTGCCTGTCTGCCCCATTAGGTGGTTTTGTTTCTTACATTTCTCTGATTCCTTTACCGGGAATGAGTTGTTTTAACATTTCAGAGGTGCAGTCAGAGGTGAGCCATGATTGGTTTGCTCGTGACTGGGCCTGAATTCCAAGCTGACAGAAGGCAGGCATGAGGATGCTGAGGGCCAGGCAAGGAGCATGGTGCTGGGGAGGAGGCAGGGGCTGGGGTCTCCAGGTGTGCCCCAGCTACTCACTGCCCAGGTGGGCTCTCCTGCTGCAGGGAGAGCACTGTTGGCCAGGGCAGCCCATGGTGGTGTGGAGGAAGCAAGAAGGAACAGGGAGATACAAGGGAAGGAAGAGACATTTGTGGGGATAGAAGATTAAGGAGGGCAGAAGAGAGGAGTTTCCTTTTTCCACTCTTGTAAACTCTTGCAAAGGCTGTTAGCTCTGGATTTGAAGGGTTATAGAGAATGCCATCGTAGATGGAACAACACACATAGTGCAGCATCCTCTCATGACCCAGGCATCTGTCAGAGCTGCAGGCACGAGCTCTTGGAGCTGTGCGTGCCGGTTATGTCTCGCGCTAGGTGATTAGATGTAAAATTACACAGTATCATCCGAACTTGGAACATAAAACCACTTCCATGCTCTGTCTTGACTGTTCATAATGTTTCTTGGCAGAAGTTGCTGCAGACACCAGCTTTCAATCCTTCCAAATTAAATGTCAGTTGATGGCAGCGCTGTCGTCAGCGGGAGCGTCCTGCTCATCCCACTTCCCCCGGCGCTGGGAGCGGCTCGGCACCTCCTCAGCTGGCTGATGAGCAGCTCAGCTGGGAGCAGTTTCGAAGGAGATCTTTGACTTTCTTTGGCTTCCCAGAGGAATTCATAATTATTTCCTCCTTTATCATGGAGTGCAGCTGGAGGCTTCAGCTCCATTAGAACTGCCCTGGTAATTTCACAGTATGAAATTTACAGCAAACTAGGGACATTAACGTTAAATAAATTTATGCAACAGCAACCCTCACCCAAGTCATTAAAAGTGTGTGCAGTTTCTAATGGATGCTTCAGCATGGCATTTGATAAGTTTGTTCATTTCTTTTCCCAGTCTGTTAAATATACGTACACACACACATTCTTCTGCCAGAGGTATCGGTGGAAGCTGGCTGTGGCCTCCGATGTCACCTCCTTGCAAATACTTTACCTCAGCGGAGTGAGGAGAGGCTGTCACCGAGAGCAGATTTGGGGGGAGGTGTGAGTGTGGGTCTCCAATAATCCAGTTGAACTATGTAGCGATTCTGAATCACGTCTATTTGAAAAGACAGGATATCATAAAGGCTGCTAATATGGTGGAAAATTGTATTAAGCTGAGACAAGACAAAGTTGATTATGTGCACGACTAGTGCAGATGTGCCTGGCACTGGTCATTTATGCATGTTGATTGATCTTAAACACAGCAGAGCAGGGGATGGGATGGGGTTTCTATGGTTATTGATTTTGTTTCAGCTCCTTGGGCTGTCATCAGAGGCTTTCAGATCCAACTGCCTTGACCGATACAAGCCCTGATCAGAAAGCCTGATAAGAAAGCAGGCACGGGGCTGATGTCTGGCCAGAGAAAACGTGCTGGGTACGTCCTTTGAGAAGCAGATATTGAGGAACACCCCCGCTCTTCAGCTCCGTGGAGCTGGAGTGTGGAATTCACTGGGAGGCTGCAGTTGGGCTTTTGGGCTGCCTTGCTGGATGTTCCCAGTGTGGGCTGTGCAGGAACAGCCTGGAGAGCTCACGAGGGTCAGTTTGCTGCGTGATCTGCTTCGCTTCAGTTTGCTGAAGGAGGAGACTTGGTTTCCTAATTGTTTAATTTTGGCTTCTATAAACCTGCTGGAGCAGAACTGTTGTTTTTCCACCTCTCCCACGTTCCAAGCAGTGAAGCTGGAAGCAGGAGGTTTTCATCCTGTTCTTTGGTTGTTTTCTCATTCTTCGGGAGTCTTTATTAGGACAGTTTTCTTTAGTCCTGCTCTGCCTGCAGCCACTGACCTCTGCCACCAAGCAGCCTGGCTTCCAAGGGCTCTGTGACTCTGCTGGCATGAGTCATTTAATGGCTTCCAACTGAAAGAGAGCAGGTTTGGATTAGATATTAGGAAAAAATTCTTTACTGTGAAGGTGGTGAGGCCCTGGCACAGGGTGCCCAGAGAAGCTGTGGCTGCCCCATCCCTGGAAGTGTCCAAGGCTGGGTTGGACAGGGCTTGGAGCAACCTGGGATAGCAGAAGGTGTCCCTGCCTGTGGCAGGGGGCAGAACGAGATGTTTCTTCCAGCCCAGGCTGTTCCATGATTCTCTGATCATTGGCATGGAGCTTGAAACATGATGTGGGAGTCAAAAATGGAGCTGGTTTTCTAACAAACAAAATATTTAGGAGTAGAGATAATTAGACATCTAGTAGTCAGTAAAAAGGATTTGTGGATTTCCCTGGGAATTCCCTAATATTCCGGTCCTGAGGGTTACATGTGTGGGCATCTCCACCTCCCTAGGCTGCAGCCTGAGCTCTGTGCAGGTGAGTCTGCTGACACAGGTGAGTTTTCATGATAATGGTTTAGTTCTGAAAGAGGAATTTGTAAGCACATTGAATTGAGTGCATATAACTTACTTTGATTTATATTTGAGCTGAGGTGAAAGAACTCTATCTGTGATTATGAACATCAAAGACAATATATTGAAATTCAGTTTTATAATGTACACATCATTTATCAAATCTCTGCCCAATAATGCCAACATTTGCTGCACAGAAATACAGCGTGATGGATTACCTGCTTCCCACCAGCTTTCTGAAGGCCAAGGAAGATAAACACAGGATTCTTGTAGAAATGTCAAGTTCAGGCTGGCAAGAGGGACTGAAATCAAAAACCCCAGGGCAGCTAGCGAAATTCATAAGCAGGGTGAGAATTTCAGGGACTTTACAGTCCTCAAAGGAAACAAGTTTCTTTGTTTCTTGCTCTCACCAAGAGCACGAGCGACCCACCTGCTGCAGGCAGAACGTGTCACCTTTTGCAGAATTTGGCCTGGTTTAGTGCCTGCTCTTGAGATGCTGATGATCTAAAAAAAGCACATTTTTTACATGTAAAGCAGCAGCGATCTGAACTTGAATCCATAACAGCCAGTTCTTGCCTGGAATCTGAAAAAAAAAATGCTTAGAAATATGAATTTCAAATTAAAACCAGGAAAAAAATAAATAGCAGAAAGCACTTTTATTTCTTGCAGAGGTTCTATTCGGTTCCTGCTTCCTGTGTTGACAGTGTAAGTTATACTTGGGCAGGAAAAAAAGGAAGCCCACAAACATAATTGCAACCATGTCTAATTAGGCAGAGCTATGTAAATTTAGCGTTTCTACATGATTATAAATGTCAGGAGAGCCTTAGATAAGACATGAGAGTTTTGAGTATCTCTTGTGTACCTAGTCTAAAATGTCCTTATTGCTAATCCTATTCATCTGGAGTTGCTTCCTAATTAGAATATTTATGGGCTAATAAGGAGGTGAACAAGACACTCCAGTTCAGTTCCAAAGGTGAGAGTAGGGATTCATTAGACTCGGCGTCTCTGTTTTGATTGCTGTACAATGTAATTAACACTGTGCTAGACAATCATTTTAGATTTACCTTAACAACAAATGTTTAAGAAGATTCCTGTTGTTCCGTCTTTGTGCCTCGGTCTGCTGAAACCAAAAGCAGTGATGTCAGCAGCTTTGAGAGATTAGGGGGTTCCTGGATGGTTTTTTTCTTGTTTTATTTTATGAACTGTTTTGACCTCAGTCTGTCAGTTACTGATGTTTCTGAGTTTTGGCCTTGCCAGCTAAAAGTGAATCTGGTTTGCATATTTTATGAATTCGTGTTTTATAAATTTTATATCACTAGGACCTGCTTTATAGGAAATGCTTATTTTGATATTTTGATGGGTTTTTTCAGAATTTTCACTCGCATGTCTATAGCCAGTGACCTGATATAAAACAGAATTTTTAAAGTCAGATAGAGTTTAGCTGGTTTTAGGTTATACTACCATGAAAGCACTGTGAAAGCACTGTGAGTGCCTCATGTTCAGTGTCTGACTCTCTAACTTTTCTTCTGGAAGGTTCTTCCTCACCAGGAGCCCCACTGAGCCCAGGCACAGCAGCAGCAGCAGGAAAAATGCCTCCTGCATCCAGATTGAGAACCAGGCAATCCTGATTTCTACCCCACGGGGTTATAGACCTTACTGATCCACCACTGCATGAGGATTTGGATGCTTCCTTAGTGGGATCATCCCCTCTCTTCCTCCTTGAAGGAGGGTCCAGTCCTTGCCCACCCATCCAGCCCAAGAGTTTGCAGAAGACATCTTCCAGATTTCTTCCTGCTGCCTCCTCTGGCCTTTGCAAGATGCTTCGTACTTCTTGCTGCCAAAGCTCCCATTGTGAGGGCCCCTCAGCACAGCTGAAGGAGAGATGCTCTTTCCCTGAGTCCAAGGGGGAGCTGGGAGGAATGCCAGCCCCAAACCCCTGGGGCATTTGCTGCTCAGGCCAGGGAAGCTGGGAGGAGCTCCTGAGGGATTTTAGAAAGGACAAGACGCAGAGTTTCTGTTCTCCCTCCCACATCTCTTTACTTTAAGCCCTACTTCTGTCTGCAGACTACATCTGAGTTCTGCAAAGCAATGGCTGTAATAAATACAAATGCTGAATTGTCCCTTTATTTTTGCCAGTGCTGTGGCCGGTCCCAAAGTCAACTCCTTTCCAAGGGCAAGCTGATCAAAGCGAAACCTGGGGGGCTTGAACTCCTCTCTCTACTTTCCTTTCCATACTGAGAAATGATCTGGTTTTCTGAACGTTCTGTGGCTTTAAAGGTGTGATCAGAAAAGTTGTTAAGATGTCAAGTCACGTTACTTCAAGTCTTCTCTGTATAAATTATGGTGAGGTACGGTGATCTCATAAATAATGATAAATATAGCAACATTCTACTGCTGATGGAAATCATTATCAGCCATTATCAACTTTAATTAATATATTCACATTATTCAAATCCAGGTAGAAAATGTTCTTTGGCATCAAGTCTAGAGGAATATGGATTGTGGCTTTTGTGCAGCTTAAAGAGCAGCTGGTGACAGGGAAGCAGGTCTGGGGAAATATTTTGTTTAGACTTAGGGTCCAGCACATTGATTGTCCCATAGATGTCCCCCATTTTCCATGCTTGTGTGCAAGGGCTGGTAGATATCATGTTTTCCAGGGTTATTTCTCTCCTTGGAGCGCTGCTCCTGCACCAGAAGAGCTTTCTGTTGTTTGTGGCATCTCAGTTGTCTCCGTAGCAACCAGGGTAATGCTGGGGAATACACAATTGAAGATGCTGGAGATGAGTACTGGTAGCAAATGTTCTTTAACGTGAAAAATGAGTGAAAACAAACAGAAAATATGGGCTAAATAAACCTCTGCTAGTTCTAAATGGAATGGTTCTTGAAAATTTCCATTAGGACTTAACAGCTCTTTAAATAAATAACCAGTGTGTCCTCTTCCATCTGAGGGTTTCCATCTGTTGATTGTGTTTGTTTGGTTTTCTCCCATTTGGTGAAAATCCCGAGGCCCAGTCCTGCTGCACACCCAGCCCCTGGGTACGGGGCTGAACGTTCCCTTCCCTTTGGAAAGGGATCTGAAAACAGCATCAGACAAATGTACCCCACCTGCCATTCCAGGAGCAAACCCATAAAACCCTGCATCCACACCTCCTGCTGCCCCTGGAGCGTGGCCAGAGGCCTGTTTGCAGCTTTCCAGGAGAGAGAGGAGGGTTTGTTAAAGCAGGAATTCCCTGTTTGTCCACTGTGCTCAGCCTGCCCCACGCACACAGGAGAGCAGGTGGGAAAACTGCCTGAAGAGATGCTCCTGCATCCATCTTATCCCTCTGTGCCCACCCCTGCCCTCTCAGCATGCCAGGAGCCCGGCTCATGGCATCTCTCCACAGGCAATGCAGAGTGTCTGGGATAATTCCTGTCCCTCAGACATGCACCTTCTAATGTTTAGACCAAAGAAGGTTCCAGCCGAGGATGGTATTTTCTGTTCTAAACGGGGTGGTGGAAATGGGATCTCTGTGGTGTGTGTGGTGTTTTCCATGGGAACGGCTCCCATCGGTGATTCCGTGGGCTAATGGCTTAGTTAGAGACCTTAATGACTCAAAGTAAGGACCTGTTACAGCTGGTGTGAGATAGCACTTTGTTTCTGCTGTCAGATAATACATCTCTGAATCTGGACTCTTCTGACATTTCCTATGAGAAAAAAGAAATAAAAAATCCATACGGCTCCCATTAACCGAGAGAGAGAGGTAAACACTGCCGTTAGTGGGGTGAGATAAAACCTTTTCACTCTGGGACACAAATGTGAGTTCAACTTATGATAAAATTAAATACCTTTCATGATCTCACCTTACTCCCTACAGGGAGTTAATCCATCTCACAAAATTCTTGACAAATACTTATCAGAGCCTCCAGCTTCTTCTGGGAGAGACCAAGGACCAGAGTCCTCAATCCCTTTGCATTTTGCCTGAACAGGATGGTCTCACCACGTGGAGCCTGGTCTTACAGCCCTGCTTCTTTCTTGCAGTGAAGTACCTCAGCTTCTGGTTCTTCTACTTTCCCAGCGTGGTTTTGTCTGAGAAGTGGAGGAAATACAGCAACACTTACACAACATTTACGTAGTGTAAGTTCATACACCTGAACGTGAGGTGAACGGCTCCACGGAAGCTTAGCACTGCACGTTGCTGCAGGAGTAGGAGAAATACTAATTTGCTTTTCCAAAAGTACACATCCCACCAGTATTTTGGAGAGTATTAAACTTAGAATCTCATCAGCTCCTTCTAAACCTGCTACAGGGCTAAGATGTTAAACTGGATTCTGAAGAAAATAGGGATGCAGTTTTGGGGATGTTTCCCTTGAGGTGTACAGGCAGCTGAGATTTTAGAGCATGAACCACAGATGAGATGGTTTCATTTGAATTCCGCATCACAGACAAAGCAAAAGTAGTTCATTTTGAGGGAATTTTTTATCCCACAGTGTCCCTTTTCCTTTGTGATTGCCAGAAATTATCAGCGCTGGAATAAAGACTATTGTTTGCAACTTACATAGCCTGAACAAATTCCAGCTCACACGTGGTCCCCTGAAGTGGGGTAAGACACCCCAGGTTTATGGCAGGTGATGGGTGGCATGAAGCAGATCTTGTGGAGGGACTAAAGCACTGTAAATGCACACCCCAGCTTGTCTCACAACAATTTTTTTATCTACCTATATCCTTAGTCGGCAGTTACATTTTTGGACTGGTTCTGTCGCTGAGCATAAAGCAATGAGTTGCTGCCCAGAATTTACAGTCAGTTTATTTACAGGTGCAAAAAGTTTCTTTTTGGAAAAATTCTGCTCAGGGAACTGGTGCAACTCAGCAAAAGAACTGCCTTGCACATAGAAACAGGTCTGAGCTGAGGGAGGGGGGAAAGGAAGTAACATTGTGAGGGTGGATTTAATCGATACAGTTCTGTGCATAAGGAAGGCTTAAAACTGCATTCAGCATCTCCAACTGGACTCTCCAAATGGATGAATCCCTCTGGAAAAAGAGCCTTAATTCCTCTGCGTGTTCCCCATTTGAGGAACAGGAATAATTCTCAGCTTGCAGAAGTTTAATGAGTATGAATTTGTCAATATTTATGCCTACAAAGAAAATAAAATATGCTGGCATTATTTATAGCATTTCAGTAAGCTCGTCAGAGCAGCATCATATATGATCAGGTCATGGGTTAACAAGGATTAATTATCTTGTCAGAATTACGCTTTGCAATTTTTCATTTCAGTCTGTTACTTTTGAGTATTTGATAATGTAGCCTACTAAATTCAGGGTCATTTTGCTTCTTGTATGAAATTCAGCACTTCCCTACATAAATGTTTTTTAAGAGGAAATGTATCCAGACTTGGAGAGAGCTGAAGTGCTGAAATTCCCTCTTGCAGCTAATAGTCAAGAAAATGCTACATTCCTCCAATTTTGTTACTGCAAGAATTGCATTTCGTCAAGTAAGGGTGGTTGGCAAGTTCCTCTTTCATACCTCATGGCAATATGAAGTTAATTCCATATTGCAGGAACCTGGGAGGTTGTCAAGGGGGTCTCTACAGTGCCAGTTCCTTTATAAAATTGCCTGTGATACGATGGAACCTGCTCCTGCTCACCTAAAGGCCTTTGACACTTGCAAAGATCCTGCACATCCCTTAGATGACAAAAAGCATAGAAATTAAATGCTGCTTGATTAAGGCCCTGATCTGGGAAAATTAAATTTTGGCTTCAATTATTGCAGTGGCTTGTGGCTGCTTCTCCATCCTCTTGTCATGCACAGTCACCAGAAAGGGCCCAAGGTACCCTTCCAAAGGTCTCCCTGTGCAGCTGGGACAATTCAGGATTATCAAAAATCCTCCTTGGTCTACGCCCTCCTCTTTCAAATTAGTAAACAGGGCATTTAATTTCACACTCCATCTATCAATCTGCTTCTTCTGGAGCTCTGCTCTGACCGGACCTTCTCCTGCCACTGACACGGAGCAGTTTTCCTCCGGATGGCGGCGACTGCTCTCTTTGGAGTCTCACCTGGATGAGCAGAGACTCGGCTAAGGCAGATCTGATTAAGGCTGACGGGCTCAGTATGGGAAGGAAAACGTCCCTGCTCATCACAGCAGCTCTCGCAGTGGCACTCTGCCAGCCCGGCGTCTCAGTCATTTCGTTTATCAGCAGTTTTTCAGTTTATCATGAAGTCATTTGTTCTTGCTCCTCACTTGCCCAGTTTTTTATCTCTCGTCTGAAGCCCTCTGGGCAGGCAGTATAGTGAGATGTACTCTCCAAAGCAGAGAGCAGGTACCTAGAGGGCAGTGAAGCCCCCCTGGAGCTGGACCGTGGCACCCTTTGAAAAATGTCTGCAAAGCCTCTGAGTGACCAGAGGTTGGGGTTCAGACCTCACTGTGCTGTTTCTCTGCTGGGTCTTTGGGTATAATTGAACCCAAAACTGAGTTTGCCCAAATGCCCTGCAGCCACTTCCTATTGCAAACCGATGATGGGACAATAGAGCAGTCAATATTTTCCTGGGATCACGGTTTGTCATTCCCCAAATGCTGTGCCCCAGAGAGCAGTGAGTGCTCACAGTCATCAGGAAGCTCCATGGGAAGCCCTGTGCTGTTAATACTGTTCTCTGCAAATAGTTCTTCATTTTGGTGGTCTTTCTTTTGTAAGAGTACACATATTTACCCATTTTTGACTTCACTCAAATCCATTAATACAATGTTTAATAAAAAAAATCTTTCTTTTCTATTTGTCTAATACAGCTAGATATAAACATCAGGATCATTAGCTTGTAAAAAAAGCTGAGATGCCTCCTTCAGAAAAGTATAGCACTTTATCCTCCATTAATCCTAGATCTTGCTCAGTGAGTGATTTGTACCACTGAAGTAATTGTAGCTGTGTAGCATTTGATAAGTTATCACAAACTTTATTACTGTCTTTTGCTCTAAGTGCAACACTGGACCTAAGTGTTTTTTCCATCAGATTCGGTCTGAATTGTACCATTCTACACCAAGACATGGTGCAACAGTCAAGTATTGAATCAACTGCATGTCTTTATTTTCTGTGTGTTACATCTTTAACATTATTAATATATACAAAATTAGCAAGATCAAATATTGCTCATGTTCAAATGCCTTTGTTTCTTGTCACGGGTCATAATTTCCAGCCAGAAAAAAAAATCCTTCGCTCACAGGATGAGCTTTCAGTTAATTTTCCCACAGCACTGGAGATCTTTTTCACTGCACCTGTTTTCATGTAGCCCTTTTCCAAGTCAGGGAAACAAAGCCTTTGCAGGCGGAGCTGGTTTTGACAAAAGCCCCCTTTACTATTTCCAGCTTCACAACCAAACTGAATTTCTTTTCCAGGAGGTGTCAATCACGTTCTCCCTCAGCAAATCGGCACAACGTGACCCTGCCCACACTGGGCGAAACAGCTCTTAAGAGAAATACAATAGGGAGCATCTCACGTTAATCTCTTTTCTGGTTTTTGACTGTTTTCCACTAACCTTTCCTTCTGCCAGATTTAATTATATCAGCTGCTTTTGTGGCTATAACCTGTTCCTTCACTGTTTGGACATTCCCTTCAATTCATAAGGCACATATGATATGCAACCAGCAGGGACTTAGCCAAGCTATTTTCTTAAAATGATTCTCAGCAATGAATAACGAATGACACCAAATGAGTTTATTTTATCCTGACCATAAGGAGTCAACACAGTACAGATGCCCCAGACTTGTGTTGTGCTCCTAACAGCCAGTAATTTTAAAATCAGGGATCTTAGTGTTGTACATGCCACATGTATGCATATAGGATTAGACAAAATGGTTTGAATGTATTGCATTGATTTTATTTTTTTAGTTGCTGCACTGATAGGTTTTAAAAAACCTCATGTTCCTCAGAATAAAAAGATCTGGCTACAACAGTGGTGTCATGAGTGTGGAATTTCAAGCTTATCTGCAGAAATGAGACCAAGTATAAATAACGAGCAATATTATGAATATTTATTCACCTACACTGATCCTCCTGATGATCTTTTTCAAGCTTCCAGCCTGACAGAGCTTAAAGAAGGCAGTTTTACCTGAATTGTGAAAGGTTTTTCTTCCTCTTTCTAATCAAGCATGGTATACCAGAAAACAAATCAGGCTGATAAAAACAGAAGTCAGGCTTACAAGAAAAACAGCTGTAGCAGCTAAATGGCTTAAAGCAGAGAAAGTAGGAAAACAGCATGTGGGGCTAATGATGGGTGGTTTTCAGGTTTCAGAATACATTAGGGCATTCTCCCTGTTTATTAAATTGCTCTGGCAGCATTTGACAGCAAAGGTTTTGTGGATTATAAGAGTGCAATGGACATAACTAGGGTATTTTTTTATCCTAAAGCCTGGCCTTTGGGTAATCACCGAGAAGTTACACGCTGTAGGAGGAATTTGCTTTGCACAAGTCCAAGGTTGTTTTTTACTTCAAAAAAAATGTTTCTGAGATTGTTGTTTACTTTCGCTTCTCTGCCTTGAGATTTTGAGTTTTTTCTGTCTCAGCACCCACTCCTTTTGTCAGTAAGTGGCAGAAACCACCTGGAAGCAGCATCAATTTACTGCTGGCATATTTACCAAAGGGCACCTCTCTGCAGCACCAGTTGCTGTGTGACCACCCAGACTTTCAACTATTGCTCGTCTCTCCCTGCCCAAGAAAAGCGAAATGTAATTTCATGGTTTTACAGAAATTGCCTCAGCCAAAAGTTAGAAGGCTTATTATTCCTCAGGTCTCCTTTTAAGTGCTCTTTGTGAGATGACCTGGAATCTCTGGGGCATAAAGGCTGGAAAGGGTTAATGGGAGTTGAGTCGGAGCTGGTTCCTGTTCTGGAGATGCAGATGGACACCAGCTCTGTGCCAGTGCCCCGTGCAGAGGGAAGGAGCTGGAGATGGGAGCTCTGCAGTCTCCCTCATCCCAGTGGCCAAGTGCTTCAGCCAACAAACGGATTTCTATTCTCACGGTATCACTGTTAGATAAGAAAGAGTTTTAATTTCATTTTGAAGTGTTATTTTCAATTTCTTTGACGCACAGAAAAATTAAATCACCTGCTAAAGGTCACTTGGGGAGGGTTTGGGAGAATGCTAAAGAAATCCCAGTCTTCCAAGCTGCAGCCTGAAGCCTTAATCACAACCCTCCTCTGTTTTGGCACGGTGGCTGTAGTCAGAATCGAAATACATTATCCAAGATATTCATCACATCTCTTTTTTTTTAATGAAATTTATCTGTAGCTCATGCCAGCTCACTGCCATCCCCTTGCATGACTGTCAGAAGCAGGTAATTCAGTTTCCTTATTTCTCTCCTGCTTCCTTGTGGACTTACGTGTGATCTGGAGTTTGGATCACTGAAAAGAGATGCCCATTTCTAGTGATTCTGTGATTCTAATGTTGGTGTTAAATGAGAGAAACATAGGAGAAGCTCATTAACTGACAGTCTTTCTAAACAGAAAAGTTGATATTGTCTGAGGACAGAGATACTGTAATAACAGGATTTCTGACAGTAATTTTGATAATAATTCTAATAACAGTTTTGAAGTCAGCTCATAACACCTGAGTAACTTCATTCAAGTTTTGACGAATGCCTGTGCTCAAATACCCGATAAGAAATGTTGTGGCCTCTGCTGCCCACCCTCTGCAAGTCGAAATCTAGAACAAGTATCAGGTTAATAACAAACCCTACCCTGCTGTTAACCTTGGACACGGCACACTTCTAAACATGCTGCTGCCACCAGTGGTGGCCAGCTGGGGTCAGAGCGTGGCAAACCCTCTGCAAGGTGTGTTTGGGTCACTTCACGGTTTTGATGGATGTATTTTCCTTCTAGGCCCCTTTCTTTGGGCAGAAATTGCTGCACTGAAATTCCACATTTTCCATTGCAGCTTGGGTATTTTTTCAAAACCTTGATAGCCCAGGCTCGGTGTCTAATCCCTTAGGGGTAAAACTCCAAAAAAAAGAAAAAACTATGTCTCTCAGATGAATGTGGTTGCAGCATATTGCACTCAAAGCACCTCTGTTCCAGTGTAATACAGCCCTTCCTGTGCACAGCATTGCTGGCACCAGGCATTGTTAAAAGAATCATTAAAATGATCCATCAGGATCCCCAGTCTGTGTTACCATTTCCAGTTATTTGTCTGCTGTGGGTAGGTTTTGTTTCTTTTTTTTTCTTCTGGTTTTGTTGCAGGGCTTTTTCGTGCTTGGAGTTGCTATTTCTGAGCTTCCCTGTGTATCCCTGACAACTGGCAGATCGCTCTCGGAGCTGAGATGCTCAGTCAATAGCCCTGCTCCTGGAGCTGTTCAGCAGCATCCTGGCACTCACCATGAGATGAGGTGGATGAGCAATTCTGTTTGGTTCACAGAGCTTCTGTCTGGGAGGCTCCAGGGAGATGTGGCCAGGATGCTGGAAGGCTTTTGGGATGCCTGCTGGGGTCTGCTCTGTGCCTAGTGCAGGAAAGGTTTCCACTTCACCACTTCCCCTGTCTGAATGACACAAGAAAAGGCAGCCGTGGGCAGCAGCCACTGAACTGTTTGGTCTCACGCTACTAAAAGGCCAAACAGCGAAGACTCCTGAAAGGCTTCCTGGCATTCTTTGACGTTGTAACCTCTGTGTGACAAAAAGATCATATTCGCTTTATTTCAGGTTACTTTTAAAGCACTTCCTCGTGCTTTCATAGGAAAGCTCAGCTTGCTAGTGCTCGGTGTTGTACCCACCACCAGAGGCCGTTTTGCTTTCAGAAGCTGCCGCACGAAAGAGGAAATAGCTGCTAAAAGCTGGAGCAGGTCCCATTTACACTTACGTGGGAGATTCAACACCCGCCCTGGGAGAAGCTCGAAAAGTTAGTGGTGTGTCTGGTGGTTCCAAATGGGTTAAAAGGTGTAAATTGTAACACATTAATATACTATCATAAAGTGCAGTAGCTTAAGAGAGGATGAGTCCTATAAGGTGTGAGATCCCCCAGGTTACAGGTCCCAGGTGCAGAGAGGGAAAGTGTTAAAAAGAAGTTTAATTGGTGGTTGTTAATCAGGCTGCCAGGAGAAACCCATTAAAGGTGGATGTCAGTATAGCTCCAGTGCCAAGTGAAAATCCTGAGCTTGGCTGTGGACCTTTATTTGTATCAGAAAAAATGGTTTTTGAAGGTGAGTGGAACAGCTCCTCCACAGTGGAGGTGCGGATGAAACTGCTGTGGGTGGTGGGACTGAGGCTCTTCCTGACACAGAGGAGTTTATTGGTGTTTGGGTGGTGGCTGGTTTGGTCAGAGGGTCGCAGGAATGCACAGGGTCTGACCAGCACATCACAGGCCAGCGTGTCACGTCAACACCTTTGCCAGGAAGAAAGGCAGCCTGATGAGCATGAGGCTGTTCCCAGCAGAGTGAACTGTGCCTTGCTGGACAGGGACAGACCAGCATTGCCTGTGCCTGGGGCTCTGCCATCACAGGTAGCGCATAAAATCAAATACCCCAGAGGCTTGTGGAGGAGTTTGTTTATTTGTTTTTAAATCGGCTTTCCAGGCTCTGGTGCAGTATTTATTAAAGGTGTGTTTGCCATGTCTGCTACCCAAAAATGTGAACATCAAGTCTTCCCCAGCATGCAAAAAAATGGTTTAGGAAACAAATCACAAGAACATCTCATATTCATCTCATTGATATTGTAAAATTAAGGGGAGATGAAAAAAACATATATATATATAAAAGATGTGAGGATAACCATGGGAGGAAATAGAATTTAGATTTTCTATCGCCTTCACCAATAGCTTCCTGCTAATACATCCTACGTCCTGGTAGCCTTATTTGCTTTACCAGACGTGATGCTAAAATTAGTTAGTCATACATTTCTCAGGAAGTAGTAATTAATTGGACAATATTTGTACAGAGCTTTGGAAATGTAGGTCCTAATTTTGCAAACCCTTTGTCCATAATGCAGATTAATTTAATCACATAATTACTGCGTTTCTGGACTTTGGTATACACAGTTCCCCAGCTCGTGTGTGATGTATAATAATTGGCTGTGTAAATTGGCAATAGCCACATTTCTCAAATACTGTGTGTGCACATTTGAAAATTGGGATCACAGGTAGCACTCCATTACTAGGACTTGATTTTAAAATACTTTGTTCTTTTCTACTCTGTCTCTGAATATGATTTACTCTTGTTTATATCCTCTCTCAGCAAGACTGTGCTCAGCTGAGCCAGGGATTTGAGCCGGCACTTTCCGTGCCAGCCTCTGTCTCGATGGGCAGAGCCACTTGCAATAACTGTAATTTTGTTTGGGGCACCTGGTCCTTTGTGTGTGCCAATGGCATGGACTGGTTCAGTGATAATGATCAGTGTTAAGCCTTAAACCATTTTCACATGAACATTCCGTGCTATTTGGACTGAAAGGGGTTTTCTTCTTTTTCTTTTTAGAAAGTTGTTTGTACACAGAGAGTGCTGAGAGATCTGCCTTCTGCTTTAGCTCAATTTGTCATAATTTCTACCTAGACCAAGAGGATTTAGCCCTAATTTAATACCTTCTTTTGAATGTTTTTCTCACCAGACCTTGTATTAGATTGCTCCAGCATCTCACTCCTTTAGTGGTGAAGGACCTACTAATTTCCAGCCTAAATTTATTCATGGCCGGTTTATACCCATTTGTTCTTGTGTCAACATTGTCCTTTAGTTTAAATTGCTTCTCTGCCTTCCTAGTGTTTATCCTCCTGATGTTATTTATAGACAGCAATCATATCTGCTATCAGCCTTCGTTTTGCTAGACTAAACAAGCCCAGGCTCTTCCAGGCTCTTCTCCGGTGATGGGCTCTTCAGTGCCGGCACCTGGTTGGATCTGGGGGGCTCAGCAGTGAGCACAAGGGCCTGGATTGTGCTCAGCATCCCGATGAGCCCTGGGTGCTTGGCACGGGGAATCAGGATTGCCAGATGTGCAGTGCTAAGAGCTGCACACAGGGTGTTTGCCAGCGGCATTCGGCAGCAGGAAGCTGGTGGGACACGGGGACAGCCCTCCTTCCTTATGTCCAATAAAACAACTTCCAGGAAAGTTTTATTTTATTGGGGCCTTGCTGCATTATCCTGTATTTTGTGCTATTAAATCACATCTTTCTATTATCTAGTTGCACTTCTTCCAAGCTGCGATTCCTCCTGCACTGCTACCTTTTTAACCAAGCCCTGGATTAATTTCCCATTAACCAGCTTAACAAATTTCTTCAACTAATTCCCATCTTCTGGAATTTAGCTGATGTGTTTCTTTGGGGAACTGTATCAGATGACTGACAGAAGAGCAGACAGATTAGATCTGCCACAGTTCCTTTAATTATTCCTTCCTTCATAATTTTTTCCTTCAAAAGTCCTTCTTATTTTTTAGGTCAGACTAAAAGCTCTGCACTTACCAAGATGAGTTTTTTCCTTGGCTGGAGTAGAAGCAGCACATTTGCTTTGCTGTAGCATGAAGATTTATTAAAAACACTTGCCACGGGACCTCCCACAGGCTTCATTGGGGCTGGGTTTCTAGTCTAGACCCCCTTGGGCCACAGGCTCGTTTCTTGAGTTCTGCAGCATCGCCATCAGAGCAAACATATAATAAATGTTAGGACCATTTTGGTTTACCTCTCTGCTGTAGTTTCTGCCCTGTGCTATTTAAAATGTCTTTTTTGTAAAGAAAGAGAATAGGAGAATTATTCTGTATGATCAAAATGCCATTGAGAAAATGTCTCTCGTGCTTGGGGGCATGAGGCTGCCTTTTTTTTTTTTTTAATAGTCGTAACAATAATAATACTATTAGGACAACAAACTGAGATGCCCCTGGAGATGATGTGACAAATTGGAAGGACATGCTGAAATTGAAATTGATTGAATAGTTCAATAAAATCAACTTAATGCACAAAAGCAAAAAGATTAGCTAGAGAAAAACAAAAAATCAGTAATTTGTTATCTGCTGGGGCCGATCTCACTGGAGATTGAATTAGTTGTAAACTAAAACTAGGCACTTGAAAGGAGCACCCTTCTATGCTCACAGTGCTGGAGCCTTTCAGATGGAGCTGGATGTGGATGGCAACCACGTCCCTGAAGTTTTGGCAGATCAGATCTCAGACAGTTTCCATTTGGTGGACTTGGCAGTGTTGGCTTCATGGCTGGACTTGATCTTAAAGGTCTTTTCTAACCTAGATGTTTCTATGGTTTCATATGTCTGAGTTCTGTACAACTTCCCACACCATTCTCCGTGTCAGAATCCGCTTTTGCTCTAAACACAATAGTTCTGTGTCCAGTTGATGGAAATCAGTGCAGCTTTGGGGATGTCTCTAGGATTCCTCCAGCAGCTCACTTGTGGTGTGTACCTGATGGCTGCAGCTGCCTCTGGTATCCTGAGATACCATCCTTCCCTTCTTCCCATCCTACATCAGTTCTTCGTGGCTGGTACATTTGCACATTACTAAATTCTGGCCGTTTTCCTTCTCCTTTCTTTTTTTTTCTGGTTGTTTGTTGGTTTTTTTTGGTTTGTTTTTTTTTTTTTTTTTGGTGTTGTATGATCTGATCGATAGCTTTCTTTTAAACTTCTTTGATTTAATGTTCTGAATTCATGCAGGGTGGTTTTTTTAACACTGTGCTACAGAGCTCGGTGAACGGTGCTTTTTTAAATAAAACAACTCTGTTGTAAACCTGGGGTCTGTGGGTACACACACACACACACACACACGTGTTTTTCTCATTTATGTGAAATCTGATTGCTGCTACTTTTTTAAGTATCCTCCCCACTTCTATGATTTAAACCTTCTGTGATTTAAACCAAAGTATTTGGCCTGTTAGGAAATACTTCCATCAGCCTCCCAGGTCGTCTATAACAGAGAGTAAGGAAGGAAAAGCTGAATATGAAATAGAAATTGCATTCACTAATAAGGACCTTTCAGCCTTGTGCAGTGCTGTACAAATGGAGTAATGAATGGCACCTTCTTGCATGAGGCAAAACAAGGGCTAACAATAGTTTCTCCCTCATGTTTTATTATACAAGATATGAAGAGATAATGAAAGTGCATTTCCATAATATATTCCAGTTGCAAGGTGCTGATGGATCCCTGAGTGTGATGTCTTGTCAATTTAGCAGGTCAATTAAAAGCCCTGGAATCAAGATAAAACTAAAATGCAGATCTCTTATTCTGGCAATTCAGAAGAATTAATGAATTGAGCCAATTAGAGCACTTCAAGGATGTTTATATGGAAATAAAGAGACCTAACTGACCTAATTCTTGTCCTTTGAAATTTCAGAGAACATTTGACATTTTGCACACACTTGTAGCATTGGCACCTTGAAGGAGCAGCTCTGGGTACCTGAGCTGTGTTCTGGGAGTAGCTGGTCTTTCCTTGCATCAAAGTCCCTCCACTTGACTCCACAAAAAAGCTTTTCCTGCGTAAAATTCTGCCTCCACTTGGTTTACACACCTTTTGGGCTCTCTGATGTGCCATGTGCAGCTTTAAGGAACAGGCTCATGTTGAGCTTTTGGCTGGGTCTTTCCCTGGTTCTCAGGCATCCCTTTGCCCACATTTCAGGAGAGGAGCTTTGCTTTCCTATCTGCCTGTAAAGTGCTCTGTGAGCACGACATCTAATCAATGGTAAATTTCGCAGATCTAAACAAAAATTTATTGTTGAGGCCAGTTGTAAAGATCAGGAGACTTTTCTTGGTGCAGGCAGATATTCCTAAAGAAAGAGATATCCCAGGGTGATGTGTACACATGCAACATCAGATGGCCTCTCTTATTTTATTCAGGTTTATTTTCCAGTTGCGTTGACTTACAGCATCCCTTAGAACTTCACTGTGTGATTTTTATGGCTGGCTCTGTTTTTCCTTTGAGAGCTGTGTTGTAGGGGGTGCTCAGGAATTTAAATTAGTCCTGCTGAACTGCTGTTTATTGCGTTGAATTATTTTTTTTCTTCCATACTGGACTTAAATTCTCCTTATTTACCAGGACTGTGTTAAGGATTGAAACACGGAGAGCATTTTAATGCTTTGTGGGCATCAAACTGTGTGAGCAGAACGAGCTGGAGGGCTGCCAGGCAATGTTGATGTCAGTTTTGGGGGTATAATGTTCTTAGCAATGTTTTCAGTGAAAACACATGAACAAAACTTTTACTGGTTTTCAGAAGACAGAAGCTAATGTTGCAGAAAATGCTTAAAAGTTAATAAAAATGTCAGCTTCAACCAGGGAATTTTGCCCATAAGACTTTTATTTTCCCATGAGACAGGTGATGTCCACCAGTCTATGCAAAAATCACTTCAAAAACCTTGCAGGAAATTTTATTGATCTAGTTTTGTACTAACATTTTTAATCCAATTAACTTTTTAGTCTTCTTAAAGATCACACTTGTATATGGAAAATAAACCAAAGCATTTTATAGGGCGCGATTTTGTTTCTCATCTTTTCCTTTTCTTCTTTTTTTTTTTTTTTCCAGAAAGTTCAGCAGTACATAGTCATTGTTCAAGCAACAGATATGGAAGGAAATCTTAACTATGGTCTCTCAAACACGGCCACAGCGATCATTACAGTGACAGATGTGAATGACAACCCCCCTGAATTCACGACCAGCACTGTGAGTATCAACACATCAGCAGGGTGGTGTGTGGACACGATGTTTGGAATTCATGGATGTTGGTATCTGCTGTCTCTCCGAGCTGGTTGGGCAGATGGGAGGAACTTTGATGGATAACTGTGGAATAAAGACTTTCAGGGGGGAAAAGGAAAAAGGAAAAGACTGATTCATGAAGCAGCAAAACTATTTGGTGACCGATTGGGCCAAGGTGCTGAAGGAGCTGAAATAACGTGGCAAACAGCCCGTGTCTGATTGCACCAAAGAGGATGCAGTTGTTTCACAGCAGCTGGCTGTAGACATATCAGAGTTATTAATACTTACGAGTGAAATCCTGAGCAGTGAGAGATATTTGGGGTTTATAGCTGGGATATGATTTCAAGAGGGCTGTAAGTACTCTAAATGGTAACAGGTAGCTGGTAAAATTTGTATTTCACTGATAGTTCTAACAGATATATTCGTGTGTGCTGGCAGTAAATGTGTAGACATTCTTCAGTACATCTGGTTTTAATCAGTTAAAGATTTTTCTTATATTTTATTAGCAGTTTTCTTCTGTTCTGTGTTCCAAGGTATTGCTGGAGGGCAAGGGGGAAAAAAACAGGTTGCAAATGACAAATTTTTAGAGCTGGTTAAGGTAAAAATGAAGAATTGGAAGGTGACGTGATGTTGTCTGGTTCATTCCAACCTTCACAATCCATAGATGTAGAACATCTGAAATGTGCATAGTAAGTTTAGAAATCACCGAGCAGTGCAGAGGTCTGTATGCTAATAAATGAGAAATGCTTGTGTACCCCCTGCCTGTGTTCATATGAGGGTCAACAAGGAGCAGTAAGTGATGTATCTTAAATGGACATCAAATCTTTACAAGTACAGAAGGTCTAACTTCTTTGTGCTCAAGTCACTGAACATCCTTGGAGGAATGTTTTTATTATTTATATTATTCTGAATTTTCATTCCATCCCAAAGGGTCTCTAAATATTTATTAGCGTAGGACCAAAGTTTCCCCTTAGTTATGCTCTTACAAACTGCAGATATGTCGCAGAACTCAAGGAAGTCATGCAGAGCCCAGTTTATGCCCCTGTGGACCCAGACTGGATCCATGTCAGCTGTGGAATCTGGGTCCTTCCCTCCTGTCGCCATCAGGAGCTGGGCTTGGGGCTGTGATGTGCTCAGCTCCCAAACACTGCCCACATTTTCTAATGAAGTGACTTGCACCTAGCTTCTAAGGAGAAGAAAGGCACTAAATTCCTCTTGAGTCACAGCAAAATAGGCACCCAACACGTTTTCAGGTCTGGGCATCAATCCCCAGGCTGTGCTGCTGCTCCAGTGGAAGTAGCAGCACACGTGTGCTTCGTGTCCATCATGGATACTCCAAGCTTTGTGTTGTAAAGTTGTGGTTAAATATCCCCTTCAGTATGGTACAGTTATGAAGAGCCATAAAAATACAGCACAGGTCTCGGGCTCTGTGGTCCTTTCTCCTGCCGGCACAGGATTATTCTCTCTGGAAGGAGGTTTGTGTCTGTGGGGCCACGGGACCTTGCACCACAGCACTGCCGCAGCTCCCTGGTGTGTGGGGGGCACTTAATTCTGCCAGGTAAATACTTCTCTGCCCTCCATTTGAGTGAAAAAGGAATGACATCTAGTGGCCATGTCACTTCAGCACAGGTTGTTCACATGACCCAGGTCGCCTGGTCCTTGTCCCCAGATGCAAATTGGGAGTTGAGGTTTTGGGAGCAGGGTGAGCTGGGTCAGGGTTACTTGCACAAGCACACAGGTGCCTTCTGCAGGGCAGAATCCCTCCAGATGTGGTGTGTTTTAATGGCTTTCCAAAACGCTTCTCAAAGCTGATAATGGAAATTTGCTTTCAGGTGAATTCTGAGTATTTAATGTCTCGGTGTGTGTTAAACCTAGAAGGAATAAAAGCCATCAAGAGAATTACCCATAGAATTGTGTTAAATGGATTAGAAAATGCTACTCTTCCTCTAAGCAGAGTTGATGTGTACCATTATTTCTCTAATTTCAATCACCAAAGAAAGAGTTTTGCACGGGCCAAAGGGCTTTTACACAGTGGCACATGGGACTTCTCTGTAAAGAGTTGAAAACCAAGGGTGTTTTACAATAATACTTTCTGATTCTATGGAAACAAATATCTTTGATATACTCCCGGGAATAGCCAGGCTGAATTTCATGTGAGTATGAAAGTATAATATGTTTTCTCCCTTACTGGCAGAGAGAACAGCATCAGGCTGATGAGTTTCTTTAAGCCTGAGCTGCATCTCCTCTCTGTCCTCAAATAGTCTGATCTGCATTTTAATGCTGCTAAAAAAAATAGCAAAAATCACTTTCCAGGAAATCTACAGCTCCTCAGAGAGTAAGAAAGCCCATGGTCTCTTTTAAGTCTGCGGACTGTTTGGAGAGATATTGTATATTTTTATTTTAAATAGTTATATTGAGATGCTGCTGTAAAAACAAAAATAGGCTGAATAACTGAAACTGTGGCTTGCTCTTGGCAAGCTGCCAGATGAGAGGAACTCAGGAGCTGTATTCATCCCAGACAAATACAAAGGCCCACCCTATAGCGCTCCTAAATTACCTGTCATTCAGCCAGGGTGGTTTTAGACTTAATCGTTTCTGGATGGGAATGTAGCTCAGGAGGACACTGCACCACGCTGGTGTCACAGCTCATGTATTCAGCAGCAGGAATTAATGTTGCTGTGTAAAATTTAACAACGGGATGGGAGAGAGGAAAACAGCCACTGTGATGGTCGAGAGAGTCAGGGCACATCTGTAGCTGAGCACAGGGCAGCGGGGGAGAGGCTGCGTGTATGGATCATGTGGAAGTTCAGACACAGGCACAGGAATGCCAAAATGACACATCCAGCAGAGTGGGTGACCTGCAGAGGTGTGTTGCTGAATGGACATCCAAAATACCTGATGGGCTGGCATCAAAGTGTAGTGCTGGATGAAAAGTGGTAGAAGAGCAGTAAAATTACAGAGAAGATCCTTGAAGGTACAAAATGAAGATACCTCAGTAAAACTCCAAAATGCCTGGGTGCCTCCATGCAAATTGATGTCAGTGGGTTTCACATCCTTCGGCCCACCACCTGAAAGGCAGGGGAAAAAGCAGCCCTGCCTTCTCAAACAAAGGGTTCTGAAATTACGTGGGAGGAAGGAAATCAGAGTCTCTGGATTAAACAATTTGGAACTCAGGTCTGCTGTTAACTCTAAGGCCGGTCTCCATCAGCGTGACCAGTCCTGATAGTCGTGACCAGTCCTACCCGCATCGAGCTGCAAGGCACTGGGGTGCAGCAAGGTCAGGGTGCCTCCTCTGGTCCTCTCCAGCTCTTTCTTGTGATGGTGAATGTTTCATTGATCTGCCGTGCTACCTGTGCCTGTGCTGAGAAGCATCAGAGAGCAGCCAGCAGTGGGGAAGTGTCTCCTGAGAGACACCACAGGAGTGGAGCATCCCCTGAAATGCTGTAAACATCACAGGCAGCTGTTTGGGGCATTTTTAATGATTTAATGCAGGACTGTGACCCAGGGAATGCTCTTCTGGCTAGATAAGAGACTTCAGCCTGTCCACAGTGTCGTGTTCTTCGTGTGACATTGTTGCTTGCAAAAATAAAGGGAGGCAGCTCTTCTCTCTGCCAAAGAGGAGAGATAGCAGTGACTCCTCGGTGTGCCCAACCAGCCCATGCCCACAGGCTCTGAGTCAGATGCCATAGGAAAAGGTATTTTAAACCCCCCATGCCCAAGTTTTCCATGGCTCTTTGAGAATTTTTAGCTGTGCTCATTCAATTCTGTGGAACTTTTGGTGGGTTTTGAATCTCCCAAGTCACCAGCTGTTGTAAAATACCAAGATTTTAACTGGACTGTGTTACAAAGGCTTTGTAGGGAGTTTTACTGGAAAACTGGCTCTCTTACTATTGTAAGATAAAGGTATCACTGTGCCCTCTGTTGTCCAGAGTCCTTGTTACTTATAACAGGGTCATGTCCTCTGACATGTCTTAATTATGGGGAAATTCCTCAGTCTCCCTTCAAATATTTATCTCCTGTGTGCAAGTGAGTTGTGGTTTTTCCATGTTAATATAGATCCGTAGCCTCTGGCCAGATGCTCACCTCAGATACAGGGGGTGCAGTGAAATTAGTGTTGGTATTTCAGAGATTAAAAGTCAGCTGAGACGGAACAATGCTGGATAGTCTCAGGTGAGGTTTTACGTAAGATTGAAGCATCTTTCTTGCTCGCAGAAGGAACACCTTTAATTCCAGTGGAATCTTTAATTCCTCTCAGGCAGGATGCCCTTTCCAGTCTGACCCATGATACTGTTAATAGCCATCCAAGGATTTCCACTTCATCTGAGAAAATGCATAATCAGAGGGGAGGAGAAGTGAAAGAAATCCATGCCTACACTTGACTCATACAAAGTCTATTTTTATCGTATTCAATCAGGAACAATCAGGCGCAGAGAGGAGACGCAGATGAATTTGCATGATCAGACTTCTGTGTCTGAAATGTTAATTAAAAGTTATTTTAAATTTGCCTACTGTGCAGAACTTGTTTTTATAGTAGCCCATGTAAGGGAAATATTATTTCACAGGGCTAAAGTGCTCATGATTACTTGAGCTAGTGGATTCTTGGGAAAACCTGCCTGGCATCAACCTCTCAAAAAAAAAAAAATTTGGAGGGGGTGCAGAAAGAAAGGGAAGAAAGAAACTGGGCTATTCAAGTTCTTTAAGCTCCTGAGCCTTAGGAGGTCTTATTTAAAGCTACTTTAAAATTTGCCCTTTGGCACTGCTTTGGGAATCTGCTCTTCCAAAGCTGAATCCGGTGGAGTCTGTTTTAAAGAGGCAGCTCTAGGACAGCATCCCCTTCCCTGCCTCTCTGGCTAATCCTGACGCTGACACCAGTTAGGAACAGCTCCAAAGGTTTAGGACTGGGCTATGGGGATGGGTGGGTGCTTCCCAGCTCGCGGGGCAGTGGTGGCATTTGCTGGCCTGGGAGAGGCCGCCTGGCCAAAGACTGGCTGAACTCAAAGCAGAGTTGCTGGTCTGGAGTAACCCGAATTCAGGGAGGCTGTGTTGGAGCAGGAGGGATGTGTTGCTGGGTAAGGTTAGTCTGCTTACAACGTGGGCTTGACTGATCAGTGAAGGAGCAAGTCCTCGTTGGAGGCACATTGGGAAAAGCAGTTCTTTCCAGTTTTTAACTGGCCTATTTAATTAATATTGTCAGACCAGGCTCACCCCTGGCTGCTGCAGTGAGGCTGAGATAACCTGGCTCGTGCTGGGCTGGATCAGGCAGCAGTGGAATCTGCAAAGAGCTCAGCGCTTCCTGAACAAAAGAACACGTAGAGAGACCCAAGTTAAAAGGGCTTCTTGGTTTTGGCACCACACTGCCAAAAATGTCTGACCTTTGTCTGTGCAGGTGTCCTGGTTCCTCGAGTACTGTGGGTGATGTTAATGAGCCCACTCTGAGAAGTGCTTCAGAATTTGAGAGTGAAGATGTTCTCGGAGCATCACTGCCATGCTGGCATTGTCCTTTACCAGAAATAGTTCTTCCTTCTCCCGTTCTGATGTTTCCTTCCCATTTTCTCTCCCCTCTCCCCCGTGATTTACTAGTGTACATCATGATCCTCCAACCCCTTAAGCTTTTCAGCTTCCCTTCCCTGGTTATCTTGCTAACCCTGCTGTGCTCCACACTCTCCTCAGTTTTCATTCTTCTGACCCAATTTGGATATAGTAATCCAGTTTCAGTGCCTTGAACAAGGGCACAAGTATTTCCTTTTTCACAGCCATGGTGTAGCTCTCACTTAGCCTCCTGCTCTGTAAACTTGCCAAAATTGTGGAAACAAAGCAAACAAGCATAACTCAAAATTGTATTCCCTGTTCTGTATGCATTTGTTCTCACGTTTGTTGTTTGTTTGAGGAGAGAATATAGCTGTGCAGCAACCTGGGCAAGAGCAGCACTGCACGGTAACAGCTGATGTGAACTGTAAAAATGTGACTTTTTTGCAAGTCGGGCAAATGCTTTTCCGGGGCTCCAGCCCCCTCAGTCAAATCCTGCTGAGCTCCGTTTTCAACGGTGAGTTTCAAAATAGCAGAGAAAACCCTCAGCTTTTCCTTCAGGCTGAAAGATTGTGACTTCCAAGTGACTGGGATGCAAATAGGTCTACTTTGGAGAAATGATATTTAATGGTCGTAGGAAACCAGAATTGGCATCCACGTCAGGCTGCCTTGGGGTTTCCTAAACACATTTATAGGCAGATGTACCCGGAAGCGTTCAGAACATAGGAGTGTTATGAGAAATCCCTTTTACATGCATCCTCATGTTTTACAAATTAATCTTACACTGTGGAGGGAGAACCCAGCAGGCGTGGGATGTCACTGGGATTTCCTGCAGACAGAAATTTGGACCAGGATGCCTACAAGGGCTTCCTGAAAAGAGATCTTAAGAGGCTGATCCACGAACAACTAGTGAAAGTGGGTAGCTTACTATCTCCCAGGACCTTGACACATGTCCATCTGTCTCCTCCCTGTTCCTAAACCGTGGAAAAGATCAAGGGCTTAAATCTTGAGCACTGTGTGCATGATTTGCCAGTGTACAGAGTAAAGCTGCATATGTAGTTGTCCATTCAGATCTCACTGTCCCTGTCACTACACCTGTGCCATTCAGAAAGTCTGCAGTGACATTTGAATGTAGATTAGCCCGGATCATACAGCATTTTTAAATCATCAAAACTGTGCCTGTGGCATAATTTAGAGGTGGTTGTGACAAGAGGCAGAAATCAAGTAGATTGCACAGGTCAGCGCTGGCAAGGGGAAAGACCAGGTGCTGTGGTAAGGGAATGTGCAGGACTGTGTTGTTTTACAGCTGAAGACAAACCCAGGAGTTCTGTACAGTCCTGCAGACAGGCTTTATTGTTAAAAATCAATTATGCTTTCATGGAAATTCCCAGATGACTGTGTTCACTTGCAATTTTCCAGTCAAAATGAGGCTCAGCCAAACTACCCAGCAAAGCCTGGGCTGTTATAGAGCTGTCATCCTCTAACTGAAATAAATTATTATATTCAAGTGAATTGAATATACCTAGTAGCTTTTGGGTACATGAACATCTACCTAATTCTGTGTGCATTTCCATTAAATATATAGTCAGCGAAGTCTTAAAAACCACACATCAGTCTAGTTTTCCTAAATAAGACCCCAGTGCTTATAAATTGAAATGGGCTTTCTGCCTCTCGTTGCTTGTCCCGGTGAAAACCTTTGCCATGAACAATTAAGGATGTTAGGTTGGGAGGTAGCAGTAACAAACAGAGCACAACAATATTCATTCTTCCCATCCTGTTTCAGCCCTGTGCTGAACTCACCACAGTAATTCCAGGGGCTTTGCAGCTGCAGACACGCAGGTTAACCATGTTAGGAAATTATTTACATCTGGATGTGCCTTTGGAGTCAAACTGACCTTTGCAGATGGATCCCTACCTCCGTGCAAAGCCTGTCCAAGGCAGCTGAGGAAGTGTGAAGCCCACACAGTTTCATTCTGTTAGAGAATGAGGGTGATCCCCGGCTCGAAGTGCAGATTCCCTGGGAGCTCTGTGGCTTTCCCAGGCACAGCATCTCCGAGTGCCTGGAGGCGCTTCCAGTGCAGTGCTAGGGAACACACGACATGCTTCCTACTCTCTTGTGGACGCTCGACTTTTGTTCTTTATTTTATCACCTCTTCCATTTAAATGAAGGATACTTCTCACTTTATGAGAATAATTCCTCATGCCTCAATGAAAAAAGCATCAGCCTCTTCTGTGATGTCTGTTAAGCCTTTACACCAGTGTAACATATGACAGAAAGGATGAGATACCTTTGAGGCTGCTTAGTGTAGTCTGCAAAACAGATAGAGATGCAGAGATGTAAATGTATAAATACAAAATACAGATGTGCGTATAGCTGGATCCAAAGCATAGATAGATGCTGATACAAGGCAAACAGTCATCAATCATATCCAAGTCTCTACTCCCAGATAAATTGTGGTTTATATGAGTTATTCCATTACGTTGTGTGGGTATGTATGCATTGATTTGAAAAAAAAAAGTGTCATCGCCTTGATAGAAGTCTCTTCCTAATAGACCCCATTAATCAAAACCTAAATTTACAATGCCTTTTGTTATGTTTATTTCCTTTCAGTGCATTCATTTCCAAATTATCACCAAATTAATCAAGTACAGAGCTTTAAACCGGCTGCCACGTGGTAAAGCAGTTCTGGTTCCTCTCCATTGCACTGAGCATTAGTTATTAAGGCACAGTTCAAGGCTCTGTTTAGCCTGATTCTGCCCTGAACCTAATTGGAATCAACTAGATTCTTCCTTGTAAATGGGTCAGTCACACAGAAAAAGCATCAAATGTAATCTTGAGATTGTGAAATAAAGCAGAGGAAAAGAAAAAAGAAGATAATTTTATTTCTTCTCATTGATACCTGCCTGGTGGTTAAAAGAGGGATTAAAATGAGGTCATTAAACTTTCCTTGGAGACAAAACCCAGACCTCAGTGGTAATATGATTAATCAAATATAAAAGTGAAGCTATTCTGAATGAATAACTCATTTTTATAGAATATCTAATTACTGAAATGTCGTCTGCTGCAGAAAAAAAAAGGGGGGGGGAAATTAATTGCAATAACAATTCAAGAAGATAAAGTTTTTCTGAATTAGGTCTACACAAGAAGCTAAATTGAGTTGATTAAGTAATTTTGGTTTCAGGAACACCCTTGATGGAAGTTAGTGGTAATGAATTTTTCAGACCTCAGAGTTTAAAATTGCCAAAGACCAGTAATTAAAAAAAATGAGAACGATAGTTTCGTTACAAATTTCAATTTTCTGTCACAAAAAAAAAAAAGTAGAGGGGAGGGATATAAAAAAATATTCTATTGGTTTCTCTCAGATTGGACACATGTACTACTTGGTGTAAAATCAAGAGTAATACAACCTCCTCTCCATGCTGGAGAGTGTAATCTCAGTCAGTCGGAGCTGCAGCACCGCACGGGAGGCAGAGCCAGGAGGAGAAACACAGATTCCATGTGCTTTCTGCATATGTTCCACCTGGAACGTTCAGCACGAGGCCCTCCTGTCTCTGCAGTGCTTTCAGCAGCTGTCACTCAGGGGGTGAGCGGCACATCCATCCTCAGCACCGTGGGGATACGTCACAACACACGTATGGGACACATCAGTTGATTTAACATTCGGTTTTCTAACCTGCTGGTTTGCAGGTTTGTGCAGCTGGGTTAATATTGTAATTAATATTATAATATAATTATATCAATAATGTAATTGTAAAATTTTAATTAATATTATAGTATCATATAACGTTATCAAAGCACAGACAACCCCCGGCCCACGACAGCGCCCATCAGACATTGCTCGTTGTCCCCCATTTGTCGTGAGCCCTCTCGTTTGCAGCATCTGGCAGAGCTGTCTCCTGGTTCAGTGTCTCATTTAGCGGGGATTTCTCTCCTCCTTCTCCTCTCCTTTTCAGTGTGTGCAGGATCTAGAGGGAGAAGCCGTAGACCGCATCCCCATCCCATGCTTTCCGTGGAATTGTGCAGGGAGGAGGAGGTTCCAGGCAGGTGTGAGCTACCTGTGTGCAGTGAGGGGTGACGGGGACACATGTCACTGACAGAATCTCCGGAGTCAAAGGAAACCTCGGGGGGAAATGCCCTTGTTACTGTGTGCTGTGCTGCCATGGGAATCGCCGAGGGCTCCGCCACCAGATCCGTGTGTGTGGATCAGACGCTGTTCCCATCATCTCTGGCGCGTCAGTCAGGCTAGAATTTCAAGAAGAGATCAGACACTGATGCTCCTATATCACATATCTACCCACATTTCTTGTCTGACATTTTTCTACCTGTAGCATTTCCCTCAAATTTGAATGGTTTCTTGTAGATTTTGTGCCTCTTTCTGCTTTTGGGTTATATATGAAATATCCTGATTCCCCTCCTGAACCCAGACCTGGCCTTGGAGAGCCCAATTCAGTTCTCTGAATGTAGATACCCAGCACCATCCTGGTTAGGCTGGATGTCCACACAGCCGTGGCATCTCCGTGTCTGCCAGATGTCCCAGGCAAACACCCATTGGTGCTGGATTACTTCATTATCTTAAAAGTCCACAGCATCTCAGGCACTGGTGTGAGGCTGAGAAATTTAAATGCATTCTATAACTCCATTATTGCGAGGCACTGAAATAAATCCCCTCCTGAGGTTGGCTAACTTCATTGGGTCGGCAGGTTTTTAATTCTTCAATATTCTGTTGCCTTAGAAATAGTTGCTTCTGAGGGCTGTCATTTTAAGAGGATATATATCTGGAATTTCGTTAAGTACATTTCAGTTATGAAATCTGTAGTGACATGCTGGGGCAGGAGGAAGGGAGATTTAGCAAAGGATTTGGGAGTGCTGTGAGTGAGTTTTCTCTTATCAAATCTTTCTAACTGTCCAGGATGTCTTAAAGCTTCCCAGTTGTAGAAGAAAGGGTCACAACACAGAGAACAGCCAGTTAAAATCAGAGAATGGTTGAAAGGTTTCACAAAGTTTTCTTGAGCATGGTAGAGTTTTTCATACTGCTCAGCATAGTGCAATAACAGGTTTTAAATTGCTGAAAAATAAAAAAAGGAGAAATAACATTGTTTTCTTTCCTAAATTTAGAAATACAGAGTGACTCCATGTTTTATTTGACCCAATATCTTGCATTTCTCACTGCATTTCTCTGCTCCGTTCCACAGAAAATGTTGAAAACAAAATTTCAGCGGGAAGCCTCTTTTTCATGGCAAGGCTGGTTAATTACACAGCATTTAATTTAGTCTTTTCTGTGCTCTGAATTACTGTAAACAGGCAGGCATTTCTCTAGAATGCCAGATTCTCACCTGGGTGAAGGTGGCAGGGAGTTGGACTAGGTGACCTTTAAGGGACCCTTCCAACACGAACCATTCTGTAATTCTGAGATTTTAGGGCCTCCATCCTTTCCAGTAGAAACCCTGGCACAAATCTCCTGTGAGTGCAAGTTCTCACCCCACTGGCAGACATTGCCATTATATTTTAAGCATCATTAAGGACATAAAAAATTGGCCGTTGTGGCACCACTGCAGAAGATCACGTCTTTAAACCACAGAATAAACCACACTTTTAGAACAAAACACCTGCTTCAGTGGCTTTCTCCTACAAGAGTGCTCTGTCCAGTCAGGAACCCTTTTTATGGCCAGACCAGAGGGTCTTCCAGTGCCTGATGATGGAGTTCCAATCTACTCATTAAAAAACCCGAAAACCCCCTGTGTGCTAGTTCTGAGACTAATCTGGAAATAACAGAGATTTCAATTGCAGTGCAGAGGAGGTTTGAGCAGGAGTCAGTGTGCAGATGGGCTGAGCTGTGCTGCACAGGAAACTTGTTAAAAATCTCAATACCAGGATTAGAGCATGTGTAAAAAATCAGTTTCTCTAAATTCTTCCTTTCCCAAATACCCATCTTGAGATCCCAGAGGCACATGAGCGGCTTTTATATGCCTTAAAATCTGAAAAAAAATTAAATTAAAAACTCATTATGAGGAATGGGCAGTTAATAAGAAAATCCTAAACCGGATTTATCAGCTTAAGGTCCTTCTTTATGAAACTTTATTACAGGTGCCTGAATTGGAACATCCCCTTCTAGACACATTTCACCAAGAGATACGCAGCCAGGCCTGTGGAGTACGTTTTGCTCGCTTAGGAGCTGAGCTCTCTCACACAACTTCTGCTGCTCTGGTTTACATGTAAATCAGAAAAATCATGTTTTCAAAGTGGTGTTCAGAGCAGCGTGGTTATTTGCTGCTTTGCAGTTTGCACGAGGAGAAGGAAATGCTGCAAGGATTGACGTGCCAACAAATGAATTAATTGCATCCTCTTTTTAAGGAGCTGGTTCTTTTAGAGAGTAAAAGTACATTGGGAAGCTCCCCCGTACCGTGGTGGGGGATGCAGGGGGCACTGCTTTGGCAATTTGAGCTCAGGGTATCCAGAATAGTGGTGGTTTGATTGGAGGTGGTAGAGCTTCCTAGCTGGTTGTTCTTGTGCCCTGTTTTTCCCCAACCCAGGCAAACCTGTTCGGGTTCCCCAGTGGAACTCAGAGCCTGGGAAGAGCCGTGCTGTGATCCGTCCAGCTCATCCCAGTTCCCCGCCAGCCTTCCCGGCCGGGGGCTTTTCCATCCCGGCAGCTCGGCGAGGATCACAGGGCTCTGTGACAATGCACTGGGGAGATCGATAGGCTAATCCAGGCTGACCTAATGGATTTATCAAGTAACACATGAATTAATGATGTTCTCAGGATTCTGCCCCAGCGCAGGGCACGGCTCCAGCCCGTTCTGCAGCTGCCTGGGGAGACAGGCAAGTCACTTTAGCCTTTGGTTCTGCAGCTGAAGGGAAGCATAGGGCTGTCAAGCACTGTAAAGGCATGATGTATCTGTGCCAAAATGTTCTGTTATATAAATGTATGTATATAAGGGGTTTTTTTAAGAATGAGGCTTTGTAGGCAGTTCCAGCTGTTTTAAAATCTATGTCTCTATTTAAAAGAGAGCATTACTAATTACACCTGACAATCAAATAGTCTGCAGAAAAGTATCAGCCACCTTTTCCTGCTGTTCATTCTGCAGGCAAGAAACAAAGGTGTGTTAGACAAGAGAGCAAATGAAATGTTCAAAGGATCCTTGTCTAAAACTGGAAAATAAAGGGCTGTGCTATCAGATCAGAATTTTAATGTATATTGTTTCCACTGGCTCCTGACATAAAATCTTTCATTGTTGGGTATAACCATTGTTAAAGGTCACTGTTGCAAAGGCTACATCATTTAGACGAGATGAGATCCCATTTTGGATAAATTCACAATTCTAGTTCCTAACAAGGAGATAGTATCAGGATTTGAATGTACAAGAGTGTCAGTTTACGGATTAAAGGCTTTTGTGTTCTGGAAACCACACTATGCTAGATTTCATGAGTTTCAGTGAGATGTGCAAGTCCCCAAAGTCAAGTAGGTTGATTAAAGTGGTTCTTTATAGCCTTTGAAATAGAGATAAAGTACAACTTTCCTACATGGGGTTAATGTAGAATTTTTTTTTTCTTGACAAGGCTATATGCCTTCCAAGGACATAATTTTAATCTCTTTTTAAACCTTTCATATGAACATTGTAAAAAGCTCCTTTGTGTTGTAATGCATTTTTATAAAATATCTAAATTTCTATGCAAACTTCAAACCTCATTCCTTAAGATATATTTATTTGGAAATGGTTATCTTGCAGCAGAATGGTGTCTTGTGTCATCATTTCTGCTGCATCTTTTCATGCTATCAAAAGAATGTAGCATCTGATAATGAAAAAAAAATTAGTGCTCTTTGTTAGACATGCAAACTACTTTTTTTTTTTAATATCCTTTTACTATTATGTGCTCTGAACTCCTGGCAAGTACTCAGAGAGTCTTTGAACCAAGTTGAAACCTACACGTTCCTTCCTCACACCAGAGTCTGAAGTGAGAGGGTTTTCTTTTGCTGCTTCTGAAAGAGAGGGTATTGCTTTATTCTTCTCTGCTCCAGCTTTGTCTTCGCATTCAAAGAGTAAAACTCGTATATTGATCCAGAATTAGTCATTACTTGAGATTTTGAAAAAATAACACCAGTAGAGACAGAGTGTAAAGCCAGTGGCTGTCACCTGTGGCAGGAACACGACAGAGGTTGTCTGAGCTCCAGCCTGAGATCAGCTTCAGAAGTGCCAAACTTTAAGGCTTGCTGTTGTTTCTCAAACTCACCCAAAGAAAGAGAAACCAGCACACGGAGACCATGCTGAGCATCACTCAAGCTTCCTGCACAAACTCCCTGTGAACGGGCAGGTGCCTTGTCTCCAGCACACCGTGCACAGAGCTGAGAGGGCTCCTTTGCAGCCAGGTGAGGTGCTTTAACAGCACAAACTGCTGAGGACAAAGGCAAAACTTCCAAAGCATCTTTTCAAAGCTGCTGAGCTCATTCTCATGCACTTCTTGACTGGGCTGGGCAAGGCTGACTCTTGCCCAACCACGAGGCAGTGCCTGCAGCCCGGGCAGTTCCTTTGTGAAGGAGCACCGTGACAGCCGGGTGTGAATGCGTACATGGATGGACTGTGGAGTAGATCCACGTGGATGTGAAGCTGAAGCAGGGATGCTGCAGTGCAAGGGGTATTGTGGCCCTGAGTCTGGAAAAACAACAGCCAAGAGGTCTGTGGAGGGGCTGCTGGCTGGTGTAATGCAGAGCAGCCTCAAAAAGGGGTGAGGACGTTGGTGGTCATCGCTCGAGACCTCACCAGAGTGAGTAGTTGTTTAATAAAACCAGGAAAGAGCATCTCAAAGCCTGACTTGCAAAATAAGGCTGACTTTACAGGGATCTGTGGGGATTTGAGCCAGCTCTTGGTCTCTTTTGCACGCAGTGGAGGGAGACCCTGGCAGTCAGTCCCTGTGTGACTGTCACAGCAGCCGAGAGCCGTGGCTGAGTCGCGCAGAGGGGCTGGGATAACTCACAGCCCCAGCACAGCCATCCCTACAGCAAGCGATATTGGAAATTAAAGGTCACAGAATTGATAGTAAGGCTTAAGAAAACAGCAATTAGTCTGCTAGGAAGAAAAGGTAAATTACCAGTAGTAGGAGTAGAGGGGAGGAAAAAAAGGGCGTTATTGATCTAAATATCAAGTTGGCAGATACGCAGAGTACAATCTAGAGGTTTTTTACACCTCTGGGCTTATTCAACCCCCACAATAAAAAATGCAGGCCTATAAAGATGGAATAAGAAGCAATCAATTAGGATGGCATTTGCTTGTTTCCGTGCTGCAGTTGGGCAGGCACATCACAATTAATGATTTATTAGGAGATTTTCTTTTTTTTTTTCCCCATTTTACACAGATTCCTGCAGCCAGATTGCAGTTGTTTATTAATTTGTCTGCTTTTCAAGCATTTTTGTTAAATATCATGCAGAAAAGGTAAACCCTTGCCTGAGATGCCAGCACAGAGTTGGGTGGATGCCCTGAAGCGTGAGGAGCTGTGGGTTTTATTCAGGCTGGGTGCCTGCTCCCGCAGCTCGCGTGGGCCAGCGGAGCCCCCTGGGTGCTGGGATCCCTGCACATCACCTCGTCTCCAGAGCCTAATGGGGCAGGCTGGCAGCAGGAACTGGGGAGGGGTGGGACTCCCCACCACCACATGCACTCACTCTCATTTCAGTTTCTCCCGGCCTAAGGGACCTAGAGAGAAGATTCAGCACTTTGCAGCAGTCACAGCTGTCAGGGGAAGGGCTCAGAGTCTAATAAGAGGACTGAGATGCACTTATTCTTCTGTGTTAATCCATAGCTATAGGTCATGAAACACTATTTCTCCAGGCAATTCAGCCTTCATAAACCACTGCTGCCTGGAACAAATGTTGTGTCATCATTAGCGAATCTTGGAGACAACAGAAAGATCTTTCCTGCAGACATTCATGTGAACAAGTCTTTGCCTTCACAGCTTTTTAGCAAAACCAGCCAGGGAAAAAAGTAAGAACATTGGAAAAAAGGAATTCCCTTTAGAAGGAAGCCTGAATAATTATCTTTGTGTTCATCTGTCTCAATCCCACACCTCCCTAGGAGTGGCTGCAGTAGCTAATTGGTTTTACTCAGCTGTGCATGGCTTCACTGCCCAGACTCCAGATTTATTGCACAAAGTCAAGTCATGGTGTGAATTCATCATTTGTCCCCCACATCAATCCCTTTCTCCTCCAGAATGATATTTGTCTGCGTGTTTATGTGCTGTCAGGTCCCAATGAGATGAAAGACAAATTCTGAGATTAACCAATTTTAGTACCAGCCCAAAAATCAGAATGAATTATTTCCTTTTCAGCAAGGCATGATTTCAGAGAGGCCAGCTCCAGAGGAGTGGGAGAAGGAGTTTTGCCAGCACAGGCCTTTATAGGAAGGGAAGAAAAAAAGACTCTACAGAATTTAAGGCTTTAAGAACGCACCAGTTTCAGAAGGAATCCCTATCTGAGAAGGGAAGCAAAGTGTGTAACAATCAGACATAGAAATCCTTGTGAATGGTCTTTAAAAAGGCACTCTGGAAAATAAGGACTTCAGATGCAACAATTGAAAGCGAAGCTAAATGAAATACAGGGGAATATGAGTAAATGCTACAGGTATAGGTCGAGCACTGCTTTATCAGTCTTGTGTTTACTCCAGCAGCTCCTCCATTGCCCGTTGTTTTACCTTGTTTGAATAGATATGCTTCTCTTTATTTGAAAATCAATTGTAATCTTATGAAAGAGAACTTAGAGCAGAGGGAATGCTGGAAAGCAGCGTAGTGAAGGATGTTCATTATCCTGAATTACTCCAGGGTAGGGAGGGAATGACATTAAAGAAGTGTGGGTAGCTTTGAGCTGCCATCCTTCCTTTAGCAGGTGTAATTTAATGTCATTACTTAATTTTATTAAAGGTAGAGACAGTTGTGGACAATACACATTACAGCATTTACCTATAATAATGATAGTGGGGGAGAGTGAGAGGGAGGAAAGGCAGACTCCGGTTTGAATTCCCAGTAGCTGCTGATCTGTAGCTGATGAAAATTATTCTTTTCTTCATGGCACATCTCTCCAAGATTTGCTTCTTACCCTGAATAGCTTTGGATGGCTCCTTTGATTCCAGTGAAGGTGCTCTGTTCTCATCAGAAAAACACTTTGCTTTGTAAGCCCAATAGGCAGTATCTACTCTCAGTGCTGCTTAGGACTGGCAGTTTCCTAACTGGACCTAACAGAGGTCAACAACAAGTGGATGAACTCCTGGATTGCCCAAGATGTGCTGAGCATTGTGGTATTTACCCCAGTGCAAAAGCTTTGTAGGCTGCTGTGATCTTCCTCCAGGCTTTATATTGGCATGTGCTTGTGTATTTATAATTTTTAAGATAACCTCATATTTTAAAATGTCAGCCCTATCACTGTGGGCTGACAACAGATGTTGTGGTGGCTGCTAGAGGAGCTGCTGTAAAATCTATTGTGTGGGACTTTTCCGTGTAACCCAAACTCATTGGCAGCCCCTGGGTTATGACCTACTGAAGGTGTTCAGGGATCGTATAGGACTGGCCCTCTCACATGGGTTAAATACAGCTGGTGGTTTGTTCTTGATGACTTAATTCTGTTTGGTTCTGCAGGACATAAGCCTGGGAAGGACAGACAAAATCTGTGGTCCTGGGTTGAAGATTTGAGGTGGTTTCAGGGAGTGTTTAACTCCTTTGGAATTACAATATGATACCTTGCTGTCAGCAGTGCAGCCTAAAGGAGACCGGGGGCTCATGAGCTTGTCACTGCTGCCGTGCCATACAACATTAATTTAATGTAATGGGCAATAACTAGTGTGGATTTAGGAAGAGATGATCCTGTTTAACTAATCTCCTTCAGTTCAGACAAGGTTGATAGTAAAGTGTACATATGACATAATCTAATGGATTTTTCAAGAGGCTTTTGATAAATTTCCATATATTTCCCTTGCTTAAGCTGTGTGCCGCAGAGACTCCAAATTGGGCAAGAGAATGGGTAAAGAAAAAGTGAAATCAAGGGAAATAAAGAGAAAAGAAGAGCTGTAGCATGTAGTGGAATAAGAATTATCCTGCAGCTTCCCACTGTTCTTCCCCACCACTCGGCATGGCTGGAAAGAGATGCCATCTGCATTCACTAATGAAAACTTGTATAGGACAGGTGCATAGCAGAAAAGAGGGCAAGATGCCATTCAGGATACCACTAAAGGGCAAATTTAAACTTACATTAGCATAAGGCAGATTGAATATTTTTGCTGTCAGCAGTGAAATAATATATACTAAATATAAGCATCCGTAATGAAGAGATGCCAAAGGATGGGGATGGGTTAGGAGGGGAAACGGACTCTTGTGCTAACAAAGGAATGATTTATTATCATTTACACAACCTGGCATTTGTGCACACCAAAGGCCAGATTTTAGAAATGCTCTGCTCCTGCAGTTTGGGGCCAGGATTTCAGCTGCAGGCTCCGAGCCAGCCGCTCCCAGCGTTTCCCCAGTGTTTAATTTGCCATATGTCAATCAGAGTGTTGATTTGCAAGTGCTGCTAATAGGCAATGCTGAGACATGAGGACAGTTGAAAATTTGGGAATGTGTCTTACTGGCAGCTTTTGAGCCCCAAACACTGGAAGTATTCACAGGCCAGGATCCCTGATCAGCCATGTGATAAATCAGGGACTGGAAAGCAGAAAAGAATGTAGTTAATGTGTCAGGATGTGCCTGAACGGGACATGCTCCATGGAAATCAGTGCTAAATGAGAGAATTAAGCACCAGGAAAGGCTGTGGCAAAATCACAAGAAACACTTCAAATAATGAGACAAAATCAAATCAAGGGCAAGAAAGAAATAAAATGAAGTAAAATCACTGAAGAAGCAATAAAATGCCATCACTGAAATCTGAGTGAGGTAAAATACCTTGGGATAAATGGAGATAGTTATCTTAAAAAATTTAGACATTTTAGTCTGCCGTTTTCCCCTGCTGTTGACAATTAACTCTGTGGTTGCTGTAACTGAGCAAGAATATCAGGAATGTTTTTTGTTGGTTTCCTTGGAGCATTTGCTGAATCTTGTGCAGTGGCTGTGTGATAGTGGGTTTGTTCTCCTTTGGGCTGAGAGGCAAAGTTAGGCTTTGGGGAAATAATCAAAGGAAAAAAATAGGAAAATCAGAATTTAGGAAGAGATGTGTTGCTCATTACAAGTAATTCCATGGTCCTCTTCATGGGTCTGGTTTCCCAGTGGGCATGGTGACGGAAGGGAGAGGGGAGGGAGGTGTGAGGATGGGCAGAAAGCTGCCACCGTGACCACTCCTGTCTTTGTTTTGCAGTATTCAGGAGAAGTGCCTGAGAACAGAGTGGAGGTTGTGGTGGCAAACCTGACGGTGATGGACCGGGACCAGCCCCACTCTCCCAACTGGAATGCCATCTACCGCATCATCAGCGGGGACCCCTCCGGCCACTTCACCATCCGGACGGACCCCGTCACCAACGAGGGCATGGTCACCGTGGTGAAGGTAAGGGGGGAGCCAAAGCGCACCGTGTTTGTCACCCTTACAGCTGCAGGGATTGCCAAGAGCCTGCAGTTCTCTTATGCCTTCTCTGCCTGGAAATACGGGTGCTGGGATCTGTTGTTTCCCATCTCTCTCCATGTAGGAGTGCTTAATACTCTCACCTCCAGCATATGGCACTGGTTCTGGGTTTCCCAGCTTAGCCCAACCCACCATGAGTTTTCAAAAAGCCTCACATGCTGAAGGGATTCCCAGCACCGGAGTCTGACCTCCACCTCCTGCTTCTCCTTGGCTCTTTGAGCTCTGTAAATAGGCCTGGGCTGGGCAGCCAGAAAAGCCCCTGTGTGCTGTGACTCAAGGGCAGTGTTTCTCTGCCTCGGTCAGTCAAGTGATCCTCTGTGAAAGCGGGGAGTGTGGGAGAGATCTCAGGAGGAATTAATTTTCTGGTAACAGAAGGGAAGGAAATTCTCCCTTTGATTGAGTTTGGCAGGAAAACTGCTGGAGAAATTCTCTTTTTCCTAGTGTTAAGCGATAAACACACAGCATGGGACAGATCCTCCATTCAGGACAGCTCCACTCAAGTGAAAGCCACCCCCCAGGGTGGATCAGCAGAGGATCTTGTCTAAAGACTCCAAGAAATCAGACTGTAAATATCCACCATCCCGTCTTCCCTCCATGTGCTGGGAGAGGTGGAAGCCTCAAGACACCTGCAGCAAGTATCAAATTGTGTTTCCTTCCTTGCCTCCAAAGACCTTGACTTTATCTTCATTGGAGCTTTCACAACTTCTTCAGTTTTGAGGCCAGTGAGTGTTTCTGCAGTCATTACACACAGCCAGGACATCACTGGATCCCTTCAGCACTCACCAAAGCTCTGCCCAGATAAGATGCCTGTGGATGCTCCCTCTGACTACAAAAAACAGCGAAGACGTCACACACAGGCTGTTGAGATGTGTGGGAGCTGCACAACACACACCATGCACTGCATGTGGCAAGGATTAATACCTGCTGGGGTGGATGAAGCTGGCACCTTCTGATAAGTCTGGCCTTCCCTTACAAAAAGTTCTAATCAACAACATAGGTAGAAATACTAATGTTTAGAGAGCAGCACGATTCAAGAATAGCTCTGTGCTGAGCCCTGTTTCCTTGTTCTTAGCTAAACAAGTTGCAGTCATTCCTAATGTGCACGGTTTGGGTCTTAGGAAAAATGACATCAGTGAAATGCCAGTGAGGTCACGCTGGCAGGAACGTGTGAGCCTGTCCTGTTCCCTGACCCTCGGGCTATGTGTGCGTGTCTGCAGATGCTGCTCTGCTGAAACTTCAAGGGAGACATCATCCTACCTGCCAGATGGTATTTCAGCAGGGTCCTCTTATTTATCACTTTTTATTGCTCTGTGATGATGGTTGACAGCCTTACCTGGTGCAACATTATGAAACCTCTTCAAGCTTGGACAAGTGTATATGGTTGCATATATGTGCATAGGTATACACACATCCATATCTGTATATTTTCTGCTTAAACAGAAAATATTCAACTTAGCAAAGTGCAAAAATTTAACTTCCACTAGCATCAGCAGCCAGTCTGAAATCGAAATGCCAGCGTTTTCACTGCAAGCAGGGGAGGACCCCTTATTCTTAATCTTGCAAAGTGTCAGGAGGGTAGTTTAAAGGCACATCAAAGTGAACAACAGGGGATTTGCATGATCAACACTGCTGTACAAGGACTTGTGCATGATGAACCATCCCTTATTCACAACTTGCAGGCAAAAAGAAGGTCAGATTTGTCAAGACACCATTGATGCTGGTGTTGACTTTCCACTGCTGTGTAACCCACAGTGATCACAAAGCAGAGAACCACACGAAAATCCAATCTCGTCAAACTGAGCTCAAAGCTTGAAATTGCATCGCATGTCTTCACTACATCACCTCACCTGGTCCTCGTGGGCACCAGGGTTCCGTACCCCTATCAGGCTGGGAGGCTTTTTGGTGTATTTTCAGCAAGGAGAATGAGTGAAATTGCTTGTGATTAAATTTTCATGGTGAAGAAGGGAAGACTCTTAGGATTCCACCTTCTTCTTTGAAATATTTTGTTCTCTGTTAATAAGTGAATATGCTTAAAGATTTGGGGGATGTACTCTCATCAGACTGGGTGGCCAGTCAGAGCTTGTTCTTTGCGGTGCGGGAAAAGTCTCTTGCTGGTTTGATCACTGATGTGGGTTGAAAACACAGGTAAAAAATTAAGTCAAGTAATGAACCGTTTATTTACAGACCCTGCATGGCTGGATTTTCACGTGGCTCTTCAAAGCCGCTTATACATAACTCCTGCTGCAAGCAAAGGAGTCACAGCAGCGGCACAGGGAGGGGGGCTCTGTGCAGAATCCCACTACTTCACCAGCGCTTTAGGGGCCTGAAATGGAGAGCCAGAAGTCCTTCCAAACCAGGTTTCCCTTTGGAGTTCAGATTATGCTCATAGGGGCCATTTTGCAGCTGCCCTCAGCAAAACCCCGTCTGTAGCACCAGTCTGATCACCAGAAGTATAACATTTCCCTTTTCTGTTCTTGCCTTTCCAAACCATTTCCATAACTGTGCAAGACCCTAATCTTCAAAGAAAGCCTTGATCAAGGGGAGAGAGAAACTTCCCACTCAGATGAGACACCACAGAGTCTGAAGACAATCTCCCAGAGCAGCAGTGGCTGCCCTGTGGCAGCCAGCTAAGTAAAATGTTATTATGAACTCTGCATGGATCAGAGCTGTGAATTTATAATGGAGATGCTGCTGAAGCTTCAGTTATTATTTGCCTCAACTATAACACCAGGCAAATTTGTTCACTTCAGTTAAAAGTACCCCGAGAAAAGGAGGACACGTGGCAAGCCCTCGGCATCGCTCTGCTGCACCCAGGTCAGAGGTGCTCGTGAAGGAGGAGGATGTGCAGCATCTCCAGGGGGGTATTTCACAGCCAGATGAGACACCAAACATCCAGCAAGGAGTACCTGCAAAAGTGCTGCTTTTTAATTTCATGTCAAGTGCTTCTTGGACATAAAAGTGAAAAGTAGGCAACAGTCCCACGTGTCCTTGTCCCAAATGTAGCGGCTCTGTGGGCTTTTTCAGGAGCCTGCTGTCATAGAATCAAAGAATCATTTTGGTTGGAAAACACTTCTAGGATCATCAAGTCCCACTGTTAACCTGGCAATGCCAAATCCGCCATGTCCCTAAAACCACGTCAAATGACCAATATATAGCATTTTCAGTGAGATGCAGGGAGGTGGAAGGGGTGAGTGTGGGTGAGGAACACGGAGTGCTCCGTGCACCATTATCCTCAGAGGGAGGCAGTTCTAGGGAGCAGAAGTATGAACTGTTCTGGTATAAATTGCTTATTAAGGTGTGAAAGAAGTTTTTGCCTTAGGGCTGGACAGTGTCTGGCTGCAAGGGGCTGCTGTCCCGTGGGGTTCAATAGCCCAAACTGCCACGACAGCGCAGACTCTTGATTTTACCTTTTTGTTTTTTCACAAAAGTGTGTGAAATAGGACTCAGTGGACACAGGAGAGATGGAGGCAGATCAGCTCTGTCTTGCAGACTGAAGTGTGGTGGACACTGTATGGGGACACTGATGGCTCCTGGACAGCCTTTGGGGTGGCTGATCCCCGTCCGGCCCCGCTCCTTGCACGATTTTTCTGCAGCCCTGGTTTTGTTGCTCCCAGAAGAAGGAGGAAGAAGCTGAGAGAATGGTCGTACATTTTTGGGGGGAAAAAACCCCAGTACTTTGCATCAGGCCACGTGCTAGCAGAGCTGTGTGTGGTCAGTGTGTCCTGAGCATTGGCAGCAGGGAGTTTCCCACATCATTCCCCATGGAGCTGCTCAGCTCAGCCCCCGGTTGCCTCTGAGCCCCTGTGGGGAGGGAGGTGCACAGTGGCTGCGGGCAGGTTAGCAAACAGACCAGCATGAATAAAAGAAAAAAAAAGAAAATTGGAGGAATATAAATTAGAGGAGTGTGAAAAGAAATTGAGGAAATGCATTAGTCAAATTGTTTCAAGGCCTTGAATAGTGTTTAAATGGGAACTTTTGCCATGCATCAGTTTTGAATGCAGCACAAGTCCGTGAGTCAGCACGGGTGGGTGTACTGGGAATCTTTATGCTTCCTTTTATTTATTAAATGTTGGCCCTGCCTGTCAGGAAGCCATTTAGCATCGGGAACATTTGCACTTCAATCGAGTAGAGATTCCGCTGTTTTACCTTTTGCCCCTGAAATTTGTTTCTCTCATGTAGCCTCCTATGATTTGATTTCCCTCCTGACAATACTGGGTTTTAAACAGGACATGGCAGCCAGCTCTTGCTGCTGTAAATCCCTGCCCAAGTCAGTGTAGCTGTGGCGTTTTACACCCTGAGTGAGTGCTTTGCAGACTCAGCTCTAGAGAAGGTATTAGGGAGGATGGATACGCTTCTAAATTTATAAATCACGGCAAAGCGGTTTTTAACAAGCAGAGGTGTGATCCTGCATAACTCAAGCTTCCCTGGCAGATGATTAGCGACTTCCCTCATAATAATTAGTGGGATGGTTTAGAAATTATTATTATACTGGGCTCAGTCAGTCGTGCCAGCAAAGGCTTTTCACTCTTTCTGGCTCCTGAGACACATTGTCTTCATGTGTGTGTTGAGAAGAGATCTGTGGCCTCCCAGCAGCAAATCCAAGCTGTAAGAGCTGTAGGCAACCTCCAGAGACCACGAGGTGCCTTGCAGGAGGATGAGAGGTCCCACTGGAAGGACCACCTGCTTGACCTGACTGGGGATTGTTCCTGGCAGCTCCACCTTTGCTTATAAACTCATTTAAGAGGGAAAATAAAGAGCCCTTCAGGCTCATGAGTCCGCAGAGACCGTCCTGGTTCCATAGTCAGCAGTTTTCAGTGCTAATAGCGCTGCTAAGTGCCTGTCCCATCCCTCTTAACAGGCTCCACCTGTTGCATTAGAGCAGCCCTGGGTGGGTTTGTTCATTTGATGCTCAACTCTCATAGGCAGGTTGTCTTCTGGAAACCACTTAGCATTGGAATGAAACACAGGGAAAATGCTCCCTGCTGTCTGCAGGTTTTCTTTCGTGGAATTTTTTTAACTATTTGCCCCTCCGAACACTGGAAGGCCAAATCCTCCACTGGACTGAAGTTGCTCTGGATTTACACCTTCAAAAGAACTGAGCTCAGGAGGAAACAAGATGAGGCAATGACTTTGATATCATCTGCCTTCTAATCTTGCTGCTTCCAGCCAGAAGGTAGAATTTATTCTCTGCTTGGCTCTATACTTGCTTGTTTGTTTGTTTTAGGCAGTCGATTACGAGATGAACAGAGCTTTCATGCTGACAGTGATGGTATCAAACCAAGCTCCTCTGGCCAGTGGCATCCAGATGTCCTTCCAGTCGACAGCAGGAGTCACCATTTCAGTCACAGATGTCAACGAAGCACCGTATTTCCCAACGAACCACAAGTTAATCAGGCTGGAGGAAGGGGTGCCAACGGGGACGGTCCTGACAACGTTTTCGGCGGTGGATCCCGATCGCTTCATGCAGCAGGCAGTAAGGTGGGACACCAGGCAGCCAAGGGGCTCCCCTACGGCTGGGGGGTTCAGCCGCACGAGTCTGGGGAGCCAGGCAGCTGAAAGCTAATTTCCAAACTGACTGGTGGGATATGAGTGAAATGCTTGGCAGGGAGTGGCACCTGCAGTCGAGTGCTTGCATAGTGTCCTGCACGCCTTTGAACTCACAATCCCCCTGCTCCAGGTAAGCCAGGCTCTGAGCAGCTGGGTCAAGGGGAGCAGGCAGAGCTGGGTCCTGTGTTACTGGCTTGCAGTGGGGCAGATCACACCTTCAAATGAAGCAGGTTTCTGCATTGTTACAGAGGTCAGAGCTGCCTCGCCCAGGGTGCTCTGGCCTGTGTGGTTCGTGCACTTCGTAAACACAGAGGTTTAGAAAAAGGCAGCTTTATTTTTTCTGTTTTATGGGGGGAAACTGAGGCACAGAAAGGGCTAGGCCTGGTTTTTCAAAAGGAATGGCTGGAATTTTTAATCGTGCGTTGTGTTGCTTCCAGAGGATTTAGGTTCAACCTGGCTTAAAAGCACAGGGCAAGAGGAGCTGTCGGCTAGTTCAGAGCAGCTACTGGCCAGGCTTTTAAAGCATCATATAGTTCAGTATTGCCTGAGCAGAACACCCGTTCACAGGCCATTGGCACTTGGTCTGTATCTGACTAATGCTCCCCTTGCCTGCTCCCAGTAGGTGCAATTTGTTCCACCCTTCCCTTTCTCTTCAGAGCAGCTGCCAAACATAACCTTCTCCTTAGCTGCTTTCCCTGTGAATGGGATTCAGCTGGCAAAATTTTAACCTTGTGAAAGTGAGATTTTGATCCAAGCAGCTTAAGATCACTTTTAATTCATGCTTTGACCAGGAGGGTGTCACTCACTCTGTTCTGTCCCACCTGGGCAGACTGGGGACTGAATCCGCAGTCCAGGACCCCGGCTCACGCACCTTCCCACCAGGAGATAATTGACAGAAAAGTGTAGGTGAAAATGAGAGTCCTTGTGACACTTTCACAACTATTTCAGCTCCATCTGTGCAGACAGGAAATGCATTTCCTGCTCTTGGATACTTCTACATCCACAGAAACTGGTTTCTTTTTTGAGGAAGTCTGTAAGGGCAGCAGTATTATTGGCAAAACCTGAGTATACGACGTGACCACGGCTGAGACCACTTAAACTTGCATCAGTTGTGACATTTCATGTCAGGAAGAGTTTGAAATATTTCATCTGGCACAGAGCTGTCTGGTCTAGAAAATGATAGTTTATTCACTGCCTCATCTTGTTGTCTTTAGACAGGTATTGTGACTTTGGAGGAAAGAGACCATCCTAACTAACAAGCCCATTTTTCGTACGTTCTTTTTGAAATATTGGCCTTTGAAGGGTCTTTATTTCCCTGATGTCTGTACCAAGGCTGGTTTTCAGAGGAGAGAACAACTCATTTCTGATTGAGTACTCCCTCTAACCTGGAGGGGACTGATCTGTAATCCGAACGAGCGCCTGCTGTTCCTGTCATGGCACAGGGCATGTGTAGGGCCTTGCAAGGCTTCCTGCGAATATGAACAGCCAGTTACTTGAGTTGTTTCTTTCTAGGGCTTCCAGGACACACATTTTGTGCATCCACCAGCACTTCATTTCCAAACTCCAGTACAATCTCTCTCCCTTTGCATCAGGACAGCCAGTGCCCAGGTGTTGCAAGAAGCAGTGGGGTGTTTTTGGGGTCCTGTCTTTGTGGGATGTAAAAAAGATACTTCATTTTTTACTTCACAGTTGGCATTGGTGAGTTAGGAAAAAAGATATCCAAAAGGCTAAGCCTACAGATCCATGATAAGCACTTTGCAGAGCTGATCCAGCTGCTAGAGTCGTGCATACAATTTTCAGTCTCTAAGTAGTCTCTGATGAAACAGAGTTTTTACAAATAGAAGATGAGGAAGCGGGAGCATCTCCAGTAATGCACAGCTTGGCATGGCCAGTGTCACACCTCAAGTTATCCTCATTAGCCACAGACACATTCACAAAGCCAGCTTTGAAACTGGATCCCTGGTCATTTAACAGAGAAAGGGCAGGAGCCTCACAGCAGTGATATTGGAATGAAAACATCCCAAAGAGTCTAGCTCCATGAAATGTAATTCTTTCCTTTGGCAGGGGTTTGTGCAGCTGTGTGTTGCCTTCCTCTTCACACGGATTGATGCAGCTCGAGTTTCCCCTTTGAGTTTCTGCTTCAAACAGCCCAGTTCTGGAAAGGGATATTCACCAGAAGCCAGTAGTGCTCTCACCTGCGTATCTAATGACAAATTATATAAAACTATCAGCAGGTCTGAGTTACCCATGAAATAAGCTCAGCTTCTGTTTGCTTATTTCAGTAATTTATAGTCTGGCCATTTATTAGCTTGCAGTTGGATAGTCATGGTCCATCTCAGTTCAAACAGTACAAAACTGTGAGGTAGAAATCAAAAGTAATGAATTAAATAAAAGCAAGAAAACAAGCAAGCGAGAAAGATGAGCTGAACACACTGATCTGGAGAACACAGGAAAAGTTTGCCCAAAACAAACCATGTTCTCAGCTGGTTGCATGGGACATGAATAGGCAACAACTGTGACTTGACTGAGTATTTGGGAGGTGACTGATGGTGTGGTATTCGCAAGCTGTTGTTTATTAGTGGTGGGCAGAAAACAGGGATAACCTTGACTTTAAAAACCTGTTTTCAGAAGGGCAAAGTCAGGAGCAGGAGAGAGCAGGAATCCATCCTCTAATTCAGGCAATACAAATGCAGTGGTCATTGCAGACCCCATTTCTCCCTGGCTGCAGAGACCTCAGGAAATGTCCTCTCCTAGCAGCAGGAATCAGTCATGTAAGTGGCACTTAGTGGAAAGAAAAACCTTTAAAACTAAAGAAATTGAAAAATTGAATAATTGTAAAGGTCAAAAACCAGATACTCAATTAGCATTGTGTTTGTCAACAAAACCAGTTATCCAAAGGTCCTTTGAATCACGGGTCAGGAGTCCAGAAAAAAACGTATTTCAAGCAATATTAAGGATATGTCAGTGAAAAGACTGCCATGTATTTATTTCCTTTCTCTGTAGATACTCTAAGCTGTCAGATCCTGCAAACTGGCTGAACATTAATGCCACAAATGGTCAGATCACTACTGCTGCTGTCCTTGATCGAGAGTCAGACTACATTAAGAATAATGTCTACGAGGCCACATTCTTGGCGGCTGACAACGGTGAGCCCAGGCTTCACATTGTTCATGCTTCAATAAGACTCTAATGTGATGCATTAAGAGAAATGATGCCCTGACAGAGTTGTCAGTATAAGTTATCTTTTTCCCAGGTTTTTATGGTCAAAAATGTGAAAGTGGGACGGGAAATTGCTGGAGTAAATTAAATGTGCACAGTATACGGAGAGCGTTATTAAGGGAAAGGGAGGACAAATGGAAAATTGATTTGGGGAGTTCAGTGTAGCTGTGTAGCCTGAGCTTAAAAAAGTGTCAAAGGGATGTGGTCTCCAAGGGGTGCCGAGCACACCGGTCCTGGTAATCCTCCCAAAGGCACTGATCAGAGCATTCAGGAAGCCTTCCATCAGGAAACCAGAAATAATTTTATGGCATGGCAGGAGGGTATTAAAAATAAGCCCATCTGTTGAACTGTGGTGGCTTTCATAAAAGGTGTGTCTGTCACTGGAGCTGGGTGCTTTCTGGCCACTGCCATTCCCGAAACGTGCAGCCATCATCCGATCGTCTCGGTGCTGGTGTGCTTATTACCAAAGCCACTGAGGCCTCTCGGGTCTCTTGGAGAACTCCTGTTTGCTCTTCTCTCCTCACTAAAGATCACCCAGTGCTTTTGGTGCAGTCAGCACTGAGAACCTCTTCACCGTCCTCGCTTGAGGGCAAGCGGCCTAGTGCTGCTGCCCTGCTTTTCTCTTCCTAATCCTGGTTAGGAGGAGTTGATTAATTTTGCTAACCACACCCAAATGTGGCTATGCTGGTATTTCATTCCTCAGTTCCTGCAGATGGAAAAGGCTCAGGAGTTTCCCTGGGCAAGGAGAAGGCCTTCCTCCTCCTCACCCGCCCTCACCTTCCCGCTGCAGGGTACTGAGCACTCAAACCAGAGCCCTGCTTCAGCAGCACAATTAAGTCTGGGCCTGGCTGTGAGCACCTAAATATATTGCTCATACTCTGCAGGTGCTTTCAGGGCAGTGTTTGTGTGATCCCTCAGGCTGGAGGTGCCATGGCCATTATGAGCAGATTCGGTGGTGCTTGCAGGGCTAATGAAAACGTCCTCCCTCTGAGGTTCCATGCATCACTTCAGACATTGCATCCCAGGTCACAGGGGCAAGGGAAACTCACGGAAGAGTTTCAGTGCTGAGGAGCTGTACCAAGAAGTGCATTTTACCCTTCCTTGTGCCATGAGTGGTAGGACTCACCCCGCAGCCCCATCCTGAGCTTCCCCTCCATGAAGGCAGCCAGGACAGGGAAATTCAAAATATTCTCAATGGGGTCTAGTGGTGTTCATCTGCAAAAGCCATGGGGCAAAACAGGTGAAATGAGTTGGCCAAGGCTGTTCACAGATGCAGTGGTAGACTTTGAACCCATCAACCTAATCCTCACTATCTGACCTTGCAAATCGCTTGGTACAACATGATGTGGAGTTAACCCCTTTCCTTGGCTGTGGTGCTGATGCTGCAGTGCATCAGCACCTCCACATCCATCATTCAGCAGCTCAGAAAGTGAGGGCCTAGATAAATCTCTTTATTCTGAAAAATTAATCTATCACTGGTATATTGCAGCCATTAAAATGCAACACCTTATTTAAAATTCTGTCTAGAGTGCTTAGGGTAACAGCTAAAGTTTCATCTAGGCTAATAGACTCTTACCACATTTCTCCCAAGTTCCAGGTTCTCCGGCATCACGTACTCATCAAAGAAAAGCTTTGGGTCAAGGGTTTTGGTGGGGATTTTTCTCTCTTTCTTGAAGAAGCAGCCGCATGTTCTTTCCTTGAAGTTCTTTTTGCTGTTCTCAGTACATGATAAAGAAGAGGTTTAACCAAATACTCTTTGGACATGCTCTCTTTCTCTCTCTGGGCTACAGTGCAGACACACTGTCTTTAAGAAAAGTCTTGGCTGCAATATAAGGAGGACAAAAGGGGAATCCTAATCAACAGCATTGTTTTAACCTGGTTTCTGAGGAGAGAGTCCCTTGGATCGCACTGTGTCTGCAGAAGAGTGGAGCCTGGCAGTGTTTGAACCCCTCAGCCAATTTCAGCCAATCTCCCAGGGAAGCTGAGAACTTAGATATATCATATTCCAACAGGTTTCATGAAACAGAGCTGAGCAGGAAAACCTTGGCTTATACCTTGCTGTGGGAATGCAGATGCTGGCCCTGTGAAAAAGGCAGTGACAGAGAATGGAACAGTTAAATGTAGATGTAGAGATTGTATATTCCTCTTCCTTTTGTCATTAGTATTTCAGTCTTAATTTCAGAGATCAGACCAGCTTCTCCACTGGAGTCAGTGATGATGTTGTAGTCCTCATCTCCTGAGGATAAAGTCCAAGGATCCTTCACTGTACATCAGTACCTGCTCTATGTCCTTGCTCTCTCCATATTGGGCAGCTGAAATAGTCTGAAATGTTCCATAGTTTGTAATATTTCACCATTTAAAGAATTGTTTACTGTTCATTTCTCCTGAAACTGCCCCAGAACTGCACTCAGGAACACAAAGAAACAAAAATAACAGGACTCAGAGCCCAACAATACTCAGTGGCCCAACAAAAGTGCATTTGTATGAGCAGCAATTGCAGGTTATTTCAGCCACGTGCCAGTTAGTGCCTCTCAGGACTAAGGGTTTGTGTTCAGTCTGTCTCAGAGGTTACAGTGGGAGCCTTGCTTTTATCTCAGAAGATATTCTGGGTAATGTGAAAGCAGTAAAATCACTTTGCTTGGTCCCAAAAGTCAGTTTTCATGTTCAGCCCCAGTATCCTGGTGGGCTGTCTGCCTCTCCAGAAGCTTTCAAGGCTGATCAAAAGACATTGTTTTAGAGGGAGACCTACCTCATGCTTACAAGATGAAAGGATGAGAGTCCATGATTGAAGAGCTTATGTGGGAACCATGAAAAAAGGATTTCCAAGACTCCTTCAGAATTTTTGAGGCTCCCTTGAGGAACGGAGAAAGAAATGTAGGAAGGAAAGTCCGTGGAAGCAGAAGCCTGGTGGGGAAGTGGTTTGTGTAGCTTTGTATCTAGCACTGGGAGAAGGGCCAGGACTGAAAATACAAACTTTAAAAAGAATTGCTGAAGCCATGCTACCAGATGAGGAAGGCAAGCAGAGGGCAGGCCAACACAGAACTGCCAGATAAATGTGTGGGGAGAGAAATGAAAACACTGCACCATTTCTGTTCTCTCCTGCCAGGGCAGATACTACTGTGTGTAAGTGGTCATTAGTCTGACAAATGTGGCTCTCCATCAAGAAGGGGCTGGAGGAGGAGGACTGCTGTGCTGTGGCATCCCTGCTGGTTGGGACAGATGTGGAGAGGATGGAGAACTGTGTTTTGGGACATAACACTGCTGCTGGGGGTTAGTGGCATCACCCAGTGTATCTGGTGATGGCTCGTACTGTGGGCTTCGAGCAGGGACCTCTCACCACTAAAGCTGGGGCTGGATGTGGGACATGCTGGAGAGTTGGGCTTCCTTTGAAGCAGAGTAATGGTCTGCAAGGCTAAAAACTGGCCAGCAAATGCTACAGTAAATGCTGACCAATGGGTTACACTATGTAGGTTTTTCTCTCCTCCAAGCCCTCTTCTTCCTCATCAGCTCTCTTTCTAATAGCTTTTCTTCTTCAAAACAGCCATTACCAAGATTTGCAGGAGCAGCTTGGCATCAGCTGCTTGTAGTTTTAGTTTGACTAGGGGCATTGCTGCAGGCTACAGATCTGCAGAAGTCAACCTGCTGTTCTGCAGGAGCGAAAAACAGCAACATTAGGAGGCTTGGGGAAGTTTTAATAATACCACGTAAAGCAAGGGACCATGAAAGTGCAGTATGTCCCTAATGAGGTCCAGGGAGGGAAGGTGAAAATCCTGGTTTATTGGAACTGGAAGTCAGAGAGGGGGCCGGTCCGTGGTGTTGCCAATCCCAGGTGGTGGTCACAGGTCCGTGTCTCCCGTGCAGGAATTCCCCCCGCCAGCGGCACCGGCACGCTGCAGATCTACCTAATCGACATCAACGACAACGCTCCGGAGCTGCTGCCAAAGGAGGCGCAGATCTGCGAGAAGCCAAACCTGAATGTCATCAACATCACAGCCGCGGACGCTGACATCGATCCAAACGTGGGGCCCTTCGTCTTCGAGCTGCCAAGTGTGCCATCTGCGGTGAGGAAGAACTGGACCATCACACGGCTCAATGGTAAATGGGGCAGGCAATCCTGAGCACATTTGGGCTCTGGTTCACTAATGAGCCCATGTGCGGCTTCCAACTTTGAAACTTTCCCACTTTTTTCATCTGATTTTTATTTTTTAAAGCACATTACAGCTGACATTATAGACAAGATAGTTAATCAGAAATGATTTGTGTCAGACCTGCAGCATAACTCTAAGAGCCTTGGCACTTGGCTTTTTTTAATGCGGTTCATAATTATGAACAGTTATCAGTAGTGAACAGAGTATAAATCATCCATAATGGCCAAGGGGAAAAAAGCTATTATCAGTCTTCCTTATGTTCCTCCAGTGTAATTGTCATAAGCCACAATCAGGATCAATGTTCATTTCTCTGACCATAATTGCATAAAAGCAGCCTTTTAATTTACCATGGAACCAGGAGGGCTAGGTAAGTGTGAAGATTACCAGTATGTGAAGGATTTTTATACTGCGGTGTGCAACCACAAATGGCCCTAATTGCTCTGCTTATTGGTAGTTTCAGCAGAGGATGGAAAATATCGTGGAGTTGTGGGCTGGTTTTGGCTTCAAAGCTGGTCTCTCGCTGAGGTCTGTCAGAGGGTGCCAGACCAGGGGCAACAGCTTGTGCCCTCACATCTCAGGGCTCAGTCGCAATGGGATTGATGGCTGTGCCTGTCGTCAGTGGGTTCCCAAAATCCTGAGGTGGGAGGGTGGGTGGGTGTAGAACCTGCACAGTGGCCAGGGGCAGCCCAGCCTCAGGAAGCATTGTCCGTGTGTTCCTGTTTGTGTTTGATGCCGTTCTCAACACATGCAACTGGACTTGGAAATGGCATCCAGGTAGGTTAGCGCAGCAGTGAGAACACTCAGTATTTTGCAAAGCAAGGGCTGGTTGTTGGCCAGACTGTTAGGTCAGAGGTCTGAAGCTGTCCTGCCCAGGTGTGTTGTTGATAACCTCTTCTGCAGGGCTCAGTAGAGGGCCCTAGCAGAGAAGCCTGCACAGGTGTGGCTGCAAGGCTCTACCAGTGTCTGTCATCTGTCTGTCTGTCTGTCTCGGTGTCCAGGGGACTATGCCCAGCTCAGTTTGCGGATCATGTACCTGGAAGCAGGAGTGTACGATGTGCCCATCATCGTGACGGACTCAGGAAACCCCCCCTTGTACAACACCTCTGTCATCAAGGTGAAGGTGTGCCCGTGTGACGAGAACGGCGACTGCACCACCATCGGGGCTGTGGCTGCTGCAGGGCTGGGCACGGGGGCCATCATTGCCATCCTGATCTGCATCATTATCTTACTGAGTGAGTACCACAGGGCCTGGCCTAAAATCACAGAATGGTTTGGGTTGGAAAGCTCATCTCATTCCAACACACCTTCCACCGTGCCAGGTTGCTCCAAGGCTTTTGCAACCTGGCCTTGAACACTTCCAGGGATGGGGCAGCCACAGCTTCTCTGGACAACCTGTGCCACACCCTCACAGTAAAGAGTTTCTTCCCAATATCTGCTCTAAATCTGTCCTCCTTCATTTTTCCCTGTTCCCTGTTGTCCTGTTTCTATAGCTGGTATTTGTCAAGCCCCATGCAGAGGGCAGATCCCTGAGCTTGGGCTGTGGGGGTGATTCACACATCTGCATTCAAACCTCCTTCACTGCAGCATCAGCAAGATGAGCTCTGCCCACATCAGACCTGTCTTTCTAAGACTTCCAGTAGCTTTGCAGACATTATTACACCTGACAACAACTTGGAAGTAGTGAGTGTGATAGGATCCTCCACATTTTGCAGGAAAAGGTTGAAGGCCTCTCCCAAATCCCTGTGTCAGACTCTCCTGTAGCTCTCATGTCCCTGGCTGGCAGTGGATATACTGGTTCCCAGTACCAGATACACTGGTATGAGAGTCTGGCTAGTCCCTTGCAGACCCAGTGCATAACTGTGTTTTTCTGGTTGTGCCAAGGAAGAGAAGAACGGCAGTTATTCCCATTGCTTTTAAAATTACCTCAGACTGGAGGATCCTGGGGGATTATGAGTGTTTTTAGAGGAAGGATCCCCAGTTTTTCAGGGACGATAGAGGGCTGGGGATATATCACAGGGAAGGACTGGCCATCCCTTTACTCGAGGCAAAACTATCCCTTTTGCCCAGGAATTCTGTCAGTCCCAAGCTTCCATGAGCATTACCAATAACCATGTGTGCGCACACTTAAAAATAAAAATTACATCATTATAACTTCAAGCAGGAGTTGGCACAGTAGGAATAGATAAAAACAAGCACTGAAATGAACAATGAGGTAAATATTCATCAAGAAACACAGGATGAATCCATGGGACTCTCATTAAAGCTAATGGCAGTTATGGTGCTAAATCACGTTTAATATTTACCCCCAATGCGTTTAAACAGAGAGCAGACAGAGCGACGTATGCTCCAAATGTCAGCTAATGGGGACACGACATGGTACATTAGGAGAATAGGTCATCCCTGGACAGACATCCACATGCTGAGCCAGTGGTGGGAATGTATTGGTGTGTAATTGATCTGCTGGATCAGGATGGAGGGAGAGCAAGGAACTGGGTGTTTGTGCTGACCCTGCTCCTCTCCCAGCCCAGCCAAGCTGATGGAGCATCCCTGTGCCCAGCCACGATGCCCAGTTCCTGCCCTTCATTCCCAGTTTTGGCTGCTCCCTTCAGCCAGGGTGGTTGTTTTGGGGCACTGCGGTTGCACGCCCCGATGAAGATGAAGATGTTCATCAGCCCCGCCTCCTTTTGCTGTGCAGGTTTGCTGCTGCCCCTGGGCTCAAAGTTTGCACTGGAGCCACAGAGGTGATTAAACACTGGCCTTCTTTTTGCTGCTCTTGTATAAATCCAGTGCTAAAATACAATTTAAAACTATTGAAAATCCTATTGACTGAAATTAACTTCAGCTGAAGGACGTTTGATTTAAGAGATTCCTCTTTCCATTTTCAGATACATTATCCCATTTTAAATTACGGGTTTTATTACAAAAGCTTATTTTTACATTCATTGTAATTCTAATTGACTTTTTTTTTATCTTGGAGAGCTGCAAAGCACTGTATCAGTGATGAAAAATGTAATTTGCAATGAGCAGTTTTACAGTTACATCCTTCCCGTGTTTTGCCTCCTTTCTATCTGTTTCATATCATGACCTCTAAATAATAGCCTAGAAAAAGGCAGATGGGGGAATTTTCTTGTGCTATTTGTCCATTTTAGAGTCAGCAGGTCAAAGCTGGATGACTTTAAAAGGAAGGAGCAGCAAGGGGACAGATCCAAGATTGCTCCTGTGAAGGAAGTTTATGCCTTTACTTTGCTCAGAGGGTTTTTTTTCTTCTTCTTGCTACCTGACATATTAGCTGCACAAATAACACATTTAGAAGACCAATGCAGTAAAAAATTGTGAAGGGTGAAGACAATAGATTTCAAGGAAAACTACATGCAGAGCGAAAATGGTTCTAACAGCAGTAATAGCACTTCCCATTCTACAGAGTGAATAAAAGGAAGGAGAGTGCACTACATCCACCATTGACACTTTGAAGGTCTTTTTTTTTTTTCCAAGGTAGCTGTAAAGGCGTTAATGGCACAGTTTTTTCCACAAGTGCATGAAAAAGTATCATTTAAAAAAAAAAGGAAATAAAAAGATAAACCCTGGTAACCATTATAATATTGTCTTTGTGGACCAGTCAGGTATCTTGTTGTGAGAGACTTGAAAAGGAACAATGAGAAAGGGACTTCAATAGTGTGCTAAATAGCTGAGGTTTTATATTGCAGATAAGAGTTACATTTTCTTTCTTTTTCTTTTTTTCTTTCTTGAATAGATTTGGGATAAGCATTAAAGAAATGCTGAACTATCTGAAAACAATTCTGTTAGCTGGCAGGCAGGGATGGCCACCAGTTGGCACACAATGGCAGTAATTAGCTGTCCGGTCCTCTTCGCTCACTTCACTGAATTCCTGTTGGGTATAAACACGTTGGCGCTGGGGGGAAGAATTTGGATTCTCCTAACCACCTCCTCCTGCAAGCTGGACAGCCCATCCACGTGCCCGGGGTCTGGTCTCAGCTAAAACCCATGAACTTTGGGATCTCACATCCTGCCTGAGTTTGCTCGTGTTGGCTGCGTTGGTTTGGCACAGCTGAGGGTTGACCCAAGTGAAATGAACCTGGGACACTTGTTCCCACCTGCGCTGTCCATCCATTGCTTCCTTCACCTGCAAATTGCCACCATTCAGCTCAGTGTGGGGTTTGCATGGAGAATGGGAAGGAGGGCAGACAGTGGGAGGTGTAACTACATCAGCTGCCCAGGCTGAACTTCATTCTTCGTGGCATTATTTGCAGCTACTGAGTACAAGAATAAAAATGAACGTATTAACACATTGTAGAAGAAGACGAGATCTGGCTGCCTTATGTTAGTGGAGACTTGAGTTCCCAGGTCATCTTGCACGCAGTAATGCACAGGGAGCACACAGCCCCTGGGATGTGAGTGTCCCTTTGAAGGGTGAGGTTGTGGAGCAGTGAGGCAGTGTTCCCTGTGGGTAAAGTTGTTTAGGAAGGGAAAAATTTCTCATGATTCAAGAACAACTCATCTCTCCCTGTTACTGTGCTGAGAGAGATTAGCCAAGCCTGGCATGCAAATGCTGATGCCCGAGGAGCTTGGCTGTGTGCTACCAGATTTGCTCTGCCTCGTTCTGCAAAGCTAGCCTTGCTTTCTGAAAGGATTTCAGATGATCTGAGATTTGCTTTCCAAGTCAATGGCCAAATGTATGTGCTAATGTCCTGGCTAATCTGATCTCAGAAGTCTAAAGAGCCTCCCTCATGGACCGAAGAAGAATATGAGGGAGGCCAAATTGGATTACAGGACCCAGTGTTGTGCATCCTCCCCAGATCGGTCTTGCCTGGCCAACTGCAGAAAACAGCAGAGACTGTTACAATCGGGACTCGTGACCTGGATGGGCTGAACCTGTGCCACGCTGCTGGAACGGCCCGTTGTGCACAAATGTTTGGTATCTCTACCTGTTTCCTTCTCTGCAGCTCTCTTCTCTCCATCTTTACTTTATGCCCCTGAATAAAATAAAGGTGGAAATCTAATCCTGAAAACTCAGGATTTAGATCAAATATTTTCAGAAAGCTGCAGTTTCCACACTTTTTGGTTTCTTCTCCTTTGATTGTGTGTTTTACTCCTGATAAACATCAGCTCAATCAGCATCGGTGATGGATCTTAACTTTGTAGTGGGACTCTGTCACAGTATTTACAGCTCTCACTGATCTCTCCTTTAAAAATTAGACCATGCAATAGGTTAACATTTTATTCCTCCTGCCAGCAGCCAGTGAGGTTCTCCACAGTGGGCAGGGGCAGGTGGGGTGTTAGAACACTCTCAGCCTGGCCTTGTGCTGCAGGAGGTCCCAGCTCACACAGCTTCCTCCCCGTTGCAGCCATGGTTCTGCTCTTCGTGGTGTGGATGAAGCGCCGGGAGAAGGAGCGCCACACCAAGCAGCTCCTCATCGACCCCGAGGACGACGTGAGGGACAACATCCTCAAGTACGACGAAGAGGGAGGTGGAGAGGAGGATCAGGTGAGAAGGGCCTGTGAGTTGTGGCCAAGGAGAAGCTGTGCGATCTGTACTCTCAGAAAGGCAGAACCCACAGTAAAAGACATACGAAGGGTTGTGTTCCTTTTTTTATGACCGGGCAGCTTTACTGGCTTCCCTGGTGTGGTGGAGAGCCAGCAGGTCCGGGAGATTCAGGATGTTGTTGGGACACCCTCCTGTGCAAGCAGGACCATGCCAGGAGGCCAGTGCCATGTGGATTTTTCTACCCTTTAGGCAGCTCTTTGGGGAAGGTCTATAAATCACTCCATTGACACTCATGTTCAAACAGTATTGCTGTTATTTAAGTCAATAAAATTGTCTGGTTTACCAGAGATGTTCATAAAACCAGCCAGCAGCTACTGCCCTGCCCAGCCCTGTGGCTGCAGGCTCTTGCCTTGGCTTGCTTGAGCCTTGAGCTTCTGTGGGCTTTCTCTGCATTTACTTAATCATCTCTAATGTGCTTTTAATTTCTTTTAATTTCTGGACATGGTTTGTGAGAAGTGTCTAAAGAGATTTGGGGATTTTCTCTTTCACCATGAAGCGCGCGGTGGCAAAGCTCTGCTGGGTGACAGAGCCTTGAGCCACAGGCTGCCTGAACACGTCAGCTTTCCTCCAGTGGTTCTTCCTGCAGACACCGATGCTGATGCTGCATGAAAACTTCCCTGGCCTGCACTCCTGGGATGTGCTTTTCCACTGCTACGTGTCCAATTCCTCAGCTAAAATAGCGAAGTTTGGTCACTCACATTGAAGTTGCCGGTTTTTTACTCCTACCAACCACGAGTAAAGAGCCCAGGACACTCTCAAATATGATCTTCATGCAAATTGTGTGACTGTACATTATGTAATGGCTTTATTTTTGCTTGTTGAATTGGACTGCATGGTTCCAGGTCAGTGCTTAGGGATCCCACAAAACCACTGCAGCACATCCTGCCCTGGAGGTCCTGGTGGCCTCCGAAGGTGAGCGGGCAAGCCCGGTGAGAGCTGCCATGGCAAGCTCTGAGGCAGGAGTTTACCCAAACCTTAAAAAGTTCTTATTCCACAGAAAAATCTTTGCAATTAACATTTCTTTTTTTCTTGTCGCTGTCAAGTTATTTATAAATATTGCTCCTGGAGATTCAAGCATCCATGTCTGAGCACAAGGATAGTTTTCCTAGTAGAACAAAGTACTGTTCTAAGCATTCCAAGTAGCTGAAGTATCTGGTTTCAGGCAACTACACTGTAGGCTTAAATATTTTAGGAAGGATTCGTTAAAAATAACAGCAAAGGAAGAGCAGGAAAACACCATTACCTACTTGAATACATTTTTAATGAAATATTACCTGGTTCTCATTTCGTGATAGAAACCTATTCTGTTGGGATTTTTCACAAGCAAAAAGAACATAATTACTTTGAAAGGCCTACATGCATAAATGCAATACACATTTTAATGTTTTTACTTCTGTAGAAACGTAATTGCAATAATATGTCTACCAACACTGTGTGTCTACATTATATTGTGTATTTTGTCAAAAAAGTTTTGCATACACCTATGCACACACAAACAAAAGCGAGGGTTTTATCCCAAATGTTTAGAGGCTGTGTGAAATATTCAGAAAATATTTAAATACTTGATTTAACTTACAAGATACGCTCTTAGGAGGTCAATTTTATGAGCTACTCAGAGGTCAGGTTCATCTGTAATTTAGATAGAGGTGCTACATATCTGGGGATAAGATTTGCCATCGAACTTCAGCTGAAACAGAGCCCTCAACTTGTTTGCACATTGAGTGAGTAGGTGATCTGAACCAAAAGCTCTGGGTTTCACACTGTGCCTTCCCATTTGTCACAGGATTACGATTTAAGCCAGCTCCAGCAGCCAGAGACCATGGATCACGTGCTGAACAAGACACCCGGAGTCAGAAGGGTGGATGAAAGACCTATTGGTGCTGAACCGCAGTATCCTATAAGACCAGTAATCCCACATCCAGGGGATATTGGTGATTTTATTAATGAGGTATGTGCTGTAGGGGGTGCTGTGTCACATCTTCAAAGCTTGAGCAGCCAGCTAAAGTCAGATTTCCCTGACTGCACGGACCTTCTGCTCACACCAGAAGTCTGATGCCAGCCAGGGAAAGGATTGGCGTGAGCAAAGGATGCAGGGCTTGGCTTAATGAGGACATTGAACCAGCAAAAAGCCCAAGTTTCCTGTCTTGTGGGTGTCACAAACACCATGCTTTTCAGAACCCGGGCAGAACGAGCCATTTGTGGCTCCTGGACTTGTAATTATTTCAGCGGTCTGTGCCTTCCTCGTAAGCTCTGTTTGGTGTAAAGCCTCAAAGAGTTTTCAGCACAGAGGAACTCAGATCAGAGAGGGCTTCTTTATTTTATGTTAGATTACTGTTCCTTTATCTGCCTGTACAAATATCTATCCATTTGGTATTTCTTATCTCAGTTTTGAGTGATTGAGTGGTTACAAACCAATCAATGCATTATTTCCTCCAAGACAAAGCACGCTATCCATTTCCTAAGCCAGAGAAATAAATGTTACAGCCATTTAATTCTATTATTACATGCATTTCGTGCTGTGCTTTTCTCATTTTCATCATTAAAATCCCTTCTTCCTTTGTCCCTTTGCCCATCCTTCACTCACATTTGCACACATCCATGCTTGTGAAGACTCGCTCTTCTTACACACACCCCTGCTGCTGAAACCAGCTCCATCTCCCCACGCTGAGGCCAGGGCTTCTGAAGGTGGGAATGTGGAACATTTGCTTTATTGCAGGGCTGTTCCACCAGGCTTTTCCTGACGCTGGGCTCTGCAGCAAAGCAATTCTTTTTCCCCATATCCCGAGGCCGTTTCCGTGGCCTGCCTACACTGCTGCCCACACTGCACAAGAGCAGCAATGCTCCCCAGCCCTCTGCCCAGGATTCCACACCCCACGCCTGCCCTAATTGCAGAATTTTGCTGGAAGTGTTTTTTTTTTTTAAATTTTGTTTTCCTAAAGGAATTAAAATCATCAGAATTAAAATATTGGTGGGAGAGGAAGGGTGCTGGTTTTTGTTTCATTGGCTAAGCTGGAAATCTCAAAAGGCAACCCCAGGAAAGGCACGCTGGCCGGAACAGAAAGCTTTCCAGATCCAGAAATGGATCAGCAATGGAAATAACTCCCCTGCCACTCAATACAACTCCTTTTCAGGGGCACTGGGAGATACTGGGTTTTCTGCTGGGGGCAGCTGAAAGGTCTCTACCCAGAGGTGCATCCGGGAAGCCCCGGGACCCTCATTTTCCTCTTTTAGCTTTGCTGCAGGGATCCCAAACACGCCCCCAGCCCAGACCCCCTCAAACCCCGTGGTGGGCATTAACACCATGTGTGTTCACCCCCCCAGGGCCTGCGTGCGGCAGACAACGACCCCACAGCCCCCCCCTACGATTCCCTGCTCGTCTTTGACTACGAGGGCAGCGGCTCCACCGCTGGCTCCGTCAGCTCCCTCAACTCCTCCAGCTCCGGGGACCAGGACTACGACTACCTGAACGACTGGGGGCCCAGGTTCAAGAAACTGGCGGACATGTACGGGGGAGGAGAGGAAGATTAAGCTGACCTCATCTTTTTAAAAAAAAAAAAAAATTTAAAAA